>WBNO01024515.1:0-10985 GCA_013400575.1 Peucedramus taeniatus
AGGTACCTGTCTTTCAAACCAAAACGGGGCTGAATGTGGGATTTGAGTTACAGCTGGAGGCTGGGGCAGGGGCTGGAATTGCAGCTGAGATTGCAGGTAAGGCAAAAGGTGGGATTTAGTTTGGGGCTGAGGATTTAGGAAGGGGGTGGAATTGGGGCTGGGGTTGGAGTTACAGCTGAGATTTGGATTAGAGCTGGGATTTGCGTTAAGGCTAAATGTGGGATTGGCTTTAGTGTTGGGGTTGGGATTGGGTCTGGGACCAGACATGTCTATGACTGGGATGAGATTAAATACAGGGTTGTAAGTGTGTCTAAATGTGGAGTGGGATTTATATCAGGCTCTGTGGAATCCTCTCATTCCTTGCCCCTCAGGGAAATCCCCAGAGCCCTCCCTTGGGGAGACTTGCCCTTGGAGTTCCCCCCACCTGGGTGGACAGAAAAGTCTTCTTCATGGACTCTTGCACAACAGTGATCCATCCCCTATGTTCAAACTTGCCCCAGATTCTCCTTTTCCTGTTTCCTCATTGGTTGTGGTACACCTGCTGGCTGGCCCCTTCATCCCTGAAAGCCAATCCCCTTTGTTCTGTATCACCAGCCGGGGGTCTTTGTACAAATCACAAATGGGACAGGTTTGCTGAGGAATGCGTCTCCAGCTGTTTTATTTTCTAGCATCAGTCTCATTACATGGTTATGACAATGGGAAGATGCCAGCAGCTCACATCCCCAGTAGCAGACCAAGAACTTAATGTTACAGTTTACTGTAAAAGTTTTTTGACCAATCACACAAAACAAAAGCATATTGACAATAGCTCTATTCAACCACTAAAAGCACACGTACCTTTGGGTAAAACAATGCTTGCTTATTTCAAATACAATACCTGCTTGTAGCCTTAAAATACAATGCACAGAGTTCCATTATTAATCTTAGAACTTTTTAATACCTTGCTAGATATAATTTTCTGTAGCTTAGGGAGTTATTCTATCCAATCGTTAATACATAGACCATTATTCTATTTGTCCTTAATTTTCTACTTCTTATATAATTTTTCTGCTAACAAATGTTATGGCTACTGCTTAGCTCTAATCACAGTTCTGCTGTCTCTGAGACCTGCCTTTTGTAGCTTTCCCAAAACCCTCTGATTTTAAGGATTCCCATAATTCCCCCTTGGTAACGCCCCTGTACCCTCCCCTACTTAAACCTTGTGCAGAGCACGTGACTTTTTTGTCTCTGGTTCTCCTTCAGCATGCTCAAATAAACCTCACGGGAACTCACCATATAAAAAGCCCTTCTGCCTCTCTTTGCTGAGCTTGCTGTGGTGAGTGTGGTGTGTGTGGACTTGACTACCTTGCCTAAGTGGCTTTTCTACAGGAGATGCTTATTGGGAAATAGGTAGCAGCAACCACCACCTAAACCCCCACACTGCTACAAGGATCAGGGTTAGATTTGGGACTGAGTGCATGCAGAGTGGGACAAGAGAGATGTCATTGCAGGATAACCCTGGCATTGTCCCAGCCCTCCTCAGGCACCTCCAAACATGGGGGGCAGCTGGGTGGTCCAGGATACCAATGCTCCCATGCTGCCCCTCAATACCATGAAAGCATTCCTCGAGGGCAGCCCTGAATGTGACCCTTGGTGGTCTGGGATTAGCCTTCACATCCCTGTGGGAGCAGCTACAGACATGACAAGAGATTTTTTCACCTCTTGATCCTATGGAAGGGTGAAGCCCTTCTTCTGGTGCCACCTCATCTCTTCAGCTGAGGATGTCAAACTCAGCAGGAACAGGAAAATCTCCATCCCATGTTTCCTTGTGTCTGTAGCCTGGAACATTCACTCAGAACGTAGCACTTTCCAAAACCCCTGCTGAATGACATCAGAAGGAGGTTTGTGAAAAAGGGAGGGAATTGTATTTTGATAGGAGATAAAAGTTGCAAAATTATTTCTGTCCCATTCATTTTCAGTCAGTTGCAGTTCTGTTTTCAGAGTGCTACCTTTTCAGCTGATTCTATTTGTGTTCTTCTTTCTCTCCTGCCTTTCTTTGCCTGCTCTGTTTCTCTCACAGTGTCACTCTCTTGACCCAGGGCAACTCCCACCAATGACCCTCCCCTGATGTAATTCCCAATCCATGAGCTAAAACAACCATGGGTGAAGTTATGAAGGCTGGCAGTGAAATGTCATTGTAAGATCTTGTTCCACTTGACTTTTGGATCCTTCTTAAGAGCTTTGCCTTCAAGGGCAGAAACATTCTTTCTCTGCTGGGAACTGGAATTCTAGACCCTTGGAGTGTGTGCCATGAATCCCAGAGGGGCATTCCTAAGGCTCCCAGGGTGCTGCTCCAGCCATGCCTCCCAAGGGAGCTGTGCAGGGGCAGGGGACAAGGTCCAGCAGCTAAGTTGGTTTTGCAGTGTCACAATGGCCCCTTGGTTCCATGAGGTTCCTAAGTGTCACTATGGTCTCCTTGGATCCACAAGGTCACAATGGTCCGTTGGTTCCATGAGACCCTGTTTTATCACAATGTCCCCTTGATTCCATGAGTTTCTGTACTGTCAACAGCAGTTCCTTGGTTCCAATGATGCCCTGCTGTGTCCCAATGGATATTTGATTCCATGAAGTTCTGCAGTGTCACATTGGCCCTTTGGTTCCATGAAGCACCTTAGTATCATAAGGATCTCCTTGGTTCCATGTTGCCCAGAAGTGTCACAGTGATCTCCTTTGTCCCAGAGTGTGACACTGGTCCCTTGGTTAAAAGAAGCCCCATAGTGTCACAAGGGTCTCCTTGGGCCCAGGAGTGTGGGAACCCAGGACATCTCTCTTGTTGCTTTGGATGGGCTGAGCCCCTGGCAGGGGGCTCAGAGGGATTGGCACAGAGCCCAAGACTCTTTTGCCTTCGATCTTGAGCCATGGAAAAACTTACCAACTTTATATGAAGATTTACAAACCAGAGAAAGTTAAGTAGAATGATTAGCTTATCACAGGGTGGAGAAATAGAATGTTAAGTTTTTTATGATAAGGGTACAGGGGGGTCAAGATGGAGGAATCTGGGCATGTTGTGTCCTTCTTCCTTCTTCTTCATGGCCTCCATCTTCTTGGTGATGGTGGCACTTTGGGATTGGTTTAGAGTAGAAACTGACTGTCTAACATAGGTGATAGGTATTGGGGAATAACTGTAAATAATGTCTGTGTAGTTTATAGTATAAAAAGACAACACTGCCCGGAGGGCGGGCAGTGCGCCTTGAGCTGACCTGCTGAGAGCATCTCAGCTGGTCAGAGAGAGCATGTTATAGATAAGAAAAAATAAACAACCTTGAGAACCAAAGCCAAGAAACTCTGACTCTTTCTTCAATCATCAGGCTGTGAAAAAGGACTCTTGGAAGCATCCTAATTAGGCAAATCCCAAGACAGGAGGAACACAAGAACTTTGCATAAACATTGAGGAACCCTTGCCTAACACACCTGGGTACATCTGTCTGCATCCCAAAGAGGGGTTAAAGCTGAGGATGGCACCAGCAGCTTCCATCTGCAACAGAGATCAAAGAAAAGGACAGGGACAGAGAATTCAGCTGAAAGACTCAGAGAATTCTGCTTATAGAGATAATTTCTGGTCACACTGTCCCTTATAGAAAGGTGACATCATTCCAGGCAGCTTGTACTGAGCATGTGGTTCCTGAGTTGGGTGCATTGTTTAGGAAACCTGCTCAGGCTTTTCCATTCTTTCCGTACAGACAGGAAAACTTTTCCTGGGCCTGTGTGCAAGCAGAGCCCTGAGGAGAGCAGGTGGGACATGGTGCAATGGGCTGGAACATGGAGCTGCAGAGCTCAGGGGACAAGGTTCTGATGCAGAGAACAGGGATGTCAGTCCCAGGTGGGCAATGTCAGATATAGTGAGGTTGAGAGTGAGAAGCAGGTTGTCCAAAAAGGGTCAGCCCACAAGGGGCTCATTCTTCTACATGTCCTACTTGTCTGAGCAACAAGATCAATTGGAGAAAGCTTCTATCAGCTCTTCTCTGAACTGGAAAATAAAAAAAATACTCACTTGATTAAAACAAACTCATAAGGTGCACTTTGAAATCTTCTTTAATGGAACTCCAAACTGACTCCAATCAGCTGTACAGGCCCAGAAGACTTGAAGACAACTGAAGGAAGACAAAGAGCCCCCAAGGGCTTTCTGTATTTTCATGAGCCCCATGGATTTAGGACTGAGTCCATGACCCTCAGGCACTGAGAGAAGGTTGCAAAAGCTGCTCAAGGAGTCAGAAGCAAAACTTCAAATCTCTTGGAGCATCAATGGGCCCCACTGAGGGCAGGGACTGCCAAAGCCTCCCCAGGGACTGGTGACAGCAGGTGCTTGAGGCCAGGATTGCAGGGAGCCAAAGGCTCTGAGCAGGGAACTGCAATGCAGAGCAAGCCCTTGGTTGGTTGGAGGAAGCAGAAAGGCCAAGCCTTGAGCCCAGGCCTGGGACAGCGGGGCCTGTCCCTCACAGGTGGCTCGGGGCTGTTTGTGGGACAGGGGGATGTAAGGGGCAGGAAGGACAAATGTCCAAAAACTACAACCTCTGCCAGCCTCCTTAGAGAGGGGTGAGGGAGAACCAAAGTGCAATCCCCCAAAGGAAAATACATTCTGTGAGGTCTCCAGAGGCACTGCCCGAGCCCAGGGAACAAAGCCCTAGGTGCCTCTGGCCCTGCCAGCCCTGCCCAGCCCTTGGCCATCTGTCTTACAGGCTTTGCCACCCTGTGTGTGCTGCTCCTCTGCCTTGGTCAGCTGCACACACCCGTCTCATTGGCTGTGGGTGGCTACTGATAGCTTCCCCAGGCAGGTGCTGTCGGGGTGCCTGCAGCACCACAAGCGTCTCCACTTCAGGCTACGATGGCAACTCCCCCAGCCCACCAGGCGCCCAAGCCCGGATGGTGTAATTGAAGCCTCACCAAAGAGACGAGAGGGCTCTTTGCATGGTAAATCCAGCAGGGTTTATTGAGGGCAGATCGAGGGTCCAGGTAGGAAGAAGGTAAGAGGAACAGGTGGAACCAAACATGAGCACAACCTCTGCTGAAGGGAACCAGAGGCAAAGGGCCAAGATGGAGGAGGGCCTGGGTGCCTAACTGGGAGAAGGCAGGAGGGGTCAGGGTACAAGCAGTCCAATGGGGAGAGGGTCTAGGGGAGGAACTGGAGTGGAGTGATGCAGGTGGAACCAACAGTAGAGAAGGGAGGGAATGGTCTTTTGGGGAGAACCAATGGAGAAACTAGGAACACAGAACATACTAGAACTGGGGAGTGAACAACAGCTGACATGCAGGAGTTCTTTTGCATAGAGACGCAGGGAGTCTTGGGAGATTGTTCTCCTTTCTCACCCTAACTTAAATGAGGGTGTCCTCCCAAGGCATTTTTGCCCTGTCTTCTCCAAGGCTGTCTCCCATAGCTGTTGCCCCCAGCATTTCTCAGCCCAGCATTTCTCAGCCCAGCATTTCTCTGCCCTCCGTGAGGTCCCTGCACCCAGTGCTGCCGGCTGCTGGACTGGGCCAGGGCATGGCCCAGTCTCAGACTGGGATACCTCGTGCACCAAAATTCTACCCTTGGAGGGACTTTTCTTTTTCCTGACCTCTAGTCTGAGCCCTCCAAGCTGTACTTTGGAGAGGCTTCCTTCTCTTCCCACTACCAAGAAAAGCTCTGTCTCCTCTGAAACCCTCCTTCAAGCAGTGGCAGGGTGAGCCCATGGTCTCCTTTTCAGAAGGTCCAGCAGCCCAGGTCCCTCAGCTTCTCCACACAGGCCCAAAGCCCATCCAGTCAGTCCTGCAGAGCCTCTTCAGCTCCTCCTCATTGCCCAGAACAGGGAGCCCCACACCCAGACACACCAGTCCAGATGTTGCCCCCTGGCCTGTGGTACCTCTGGCAAGGGAACAGCATGAGGCACTGCAGGACTCTGCAGACAATTCATGAAACACTTGTAGGATGCTCACCAAGGGACATTCCCATGGTGCAAACTCAGGAACTGAAATGGGGACTGGAGACAGAGAGGTCCTGCAGTCCCAGGATTGTGACCAGCCCCGAGAGCACTCAGGCCCCACAGCAACATGAGGGGTAGGAGGGCAGCGGGGCAGTGGCACAGGAGCAGCACTGGGAAAACCAAGTGCTGCTGCTCCTTGGCAGAGCTGCTGTGCTAGCAATGATAGGCCCCCAACTCTGCACACAGACATTGCTGCTGCAGCCCCAGAGAAGGGAACAAAAGGGACATCTCTGGGGAAACTTTGCTGGGAGATCCTTTAGTTCGTTTAAAGCCACCAAGAGCACAGCTTCTTATTGATGCAGTCTGTGAGTCACAATGAAGGTGGAGAGAAACTAAATGAGAAATGGCACAAACAGTGGCCTTTCTTTTGGACAAGATTAAAAAAATAAAACACAGGGGAAAAAAACCCCACAACCAAATCTGTAGTGGCCTACAGCTGGCCTGTAGGCCTCACAGTATAAATAATTACAAATTTATAACAGAAATATATGATTAGTTATGTAATTACCTTACTTATTTAATTCGACCAGTAAGAGCAGGCCCAGGCCGTTGGGGACTCAGGCTCCTATTGGCTGGTTGACCAGGAGGTAACTGGCTCGGCAAATGAGGACTAACCTCATGGGCTTCTTAGGTATATAAGGAAGTAAGATCTCAATAAAGTGAGCTGTCTTGTCACTTGTCTGTCTCCAAAACTGTGACACAAACCAAGAGCTATCAAAGAGTTACAAGTTACTAGATCATTACAAGTGATTTGCAGAAATTGGCAAAGAGTTTAGTGTTTCTGAAACCATCCAGACACCAGTCTCTCCACTGCAGCCTTGAGCTCCTGGTTCTTCAGGCTGTAGATGAGGGGGTTTGATTTGTGGAAAGAAGAGAAATGCCACAGCATTGTAAAAATTTGTAAAGCTGGTATGTTTATTGCAGCGCTGGACATATGTGGGGATTGTTGTCCCCCTTCAAGGACGTGCACCCCTGAGAATTCCCGAACCCTTTTTATCCTCCCTTGCTTATACATATGCATATAGTCTCATGCATATTCATTTTACTGATTTTGCGTCGCACTTGCAGCTAGTTACACTTGGAGCTATTTTTTTATCAGAAAATACAGAAAGAGCTCCTGGGTGAGCTTGCCCTCTCTCCAGCAATCTCAGCCCTGTCTGGCTCTGTCTGTTTCAAGGTTCTCGGGGCCCCTTTATCTCAGTCCTTTGGCTGAAGCAGTTTTTGAGCACAGGGTTTTTTGTGAGAATAGGCAGTCTTGAAGGCAGACCAAACAGCTCTGTTCGCAAGCTACAGACTGAATTCAAAGAGGCACATTTTACCTAAATTCGAAATGAATTTCTACTCTGGAAAATTTCCCCTCTGTCTCAGTTGTTTTGTAAGTGAGAGGGAAAATGGGATGAAGTTCTGTATGTTGATTTGTTTTTCTATTTATGGGAAAAACATAGCGGCTGGCTGAGCATGAGTTAGTGATTGTTAAAGTACCTGGAAACAATAAGTGCATGGCTTGTGTCAAGGGAAGCGTAAATGAAAGTTTATATCGGAAAGATGATATGAATAATGACTTGCTAGTAGCCCCCAAGGCATCAGGGGAACCTGACTTTGCTCCACCTGACCCTATTTCATCTGATCCACTTACCCCTCCTGCCCAAAGATATCCTCCTCTCCCACTTTCACCTCCTTCGCCTGCTCCTCTCTCCCTGTACCCTCCTCTGCCATCTTCTCCTGCCCCCTCTTCCCCAGGAAGTGATCAGGATTTAACTGTGATATAGAGAAATGGGGAGGATGAAGGTGGGGCAGATGGTAGTGGGAGTGATGATGATGGACCAGTAATACCGGTATCTCATGGGACTCGGTCAAACTCGCCCCGACCCTGTCTAAAACAGGAAAAGACTTGGGCAGACAAAAGCGGACTGTGATTGCCCCTTTGAGGGAAGGAGTAGGAGTGAAGGGGCCAGTGTTTGTAAAGGTAGCTTTTTCTCCTGAGGACTTGGCAACTTGGAAACAATCAGCTGGGACTTATAGGGAAAATCCTGATAAAGTGACAAGGGTGGTAAAAATGATTATGAAAACTCAGAATCCGGACTGGGATGATATACAAGTAATATTAGATACTTTAATGGATTCTACTGTGAAAGAGATGGTGCTTAGGGCAGCCAAGGAAAGAGCAAGAGAAAATATCAGAGATAGGCTGGTGACAGGGACTCTAGGTGATAATTTTCCAACCGAGGGTCCAGGGTGGGATCCTAATACACCCGGGGGTATGCAGAGGCTAAAGAAGTATCAGGAGTGGGTCCAGATAGGTGTTCAGAATGCTATACCTAAAATTATTACTTGGTCCAAATTATATGAGATTAGGAAGGAGAAGGAAGAATCTCCAACTGCCTTTTTAGAGAGCCTGAAGGAGGCGGCGAGGAAATATACTGACCTCCAAACAGATACAGAGCAAGCAAAAGTTCAGCTTGCTCTTATCTTCATTGGTCAGTCACAGGATGACATTAGGAAAAAGTTACAGAAACTAGAGGGAGGGGAATTAAGGAACCTATACAAACTGCTTGAGGTGGCCTGGAAAGTTTATAATAACAGGGAGAAAGAGATTAACAAAAACAAGGGCAAAGTCTCTTGGCAGTATTACAAGGGAATTCAAAGGGACGTGGTAGAGACAGCTGAGACAACAGGACTATAGGGAGGGGCGGGTTTGGCAGGGGCTGGGGAGGACCAGTCATGCAAGGGTTAAGCTTAAATCAATGTGGGTATTGATTTTTTTTGTTCCCTCCAAGAAGGAGGGACATTGGAAGAGAGAGTGCCCAAATTGGTTTAACCAGGGCAATCAGTTCCAGCAGGAAGACAGTTGCCAACTGGCAACTGGTGATGGTATTAAGACAGTCAGTGTCTCAGGAGCCTCTGATAACCTTACAGTTAGGAAATAAAGAAGTAAAATTTTTAATTGATGTAGGGGACACACATTCGATATTAAATTATTTGAAAGGGGAAATTGGGGACAAAACAATGGCAATAGTTGAAGCTACAGGGAAGGAGGAAAATCGGCCATTCTTGCAAAACCTAGATTTGTGTTTTGGGAACAAAGTTTTAACGCATGAATTCTTATATGTGCCTGAGTGCCCAGTTTCACTTTTTGGGTGAGATTTACTGGAGAAACTTGATGCAGTAATCACCTTTGAGAATGGGGAACTTTTAATGAAAATACCAGAGTCAAAGACAGGACAAATTTTAATGATAAAAGAAAAAACAGTCCCTACCATCCCTAGAGAAGTAGAAGATACAGTAATTCCCTCTGTATGGGAAACCGATATACCAGGAAAATCTAACTTGGCTCAACCAGTACATGTAGAAGTAAAAGAAGAGGCAAGAGCTGTACAGGTCAAACAGTATCCCATAAAACCAGAAACACAGCAAGGAATAGTAAAGACTATTGATAAATTGTTGAAATCGCAAATTTAGGAGGAATGTGAATCGGAATATGATACACCAATATTCCCGGTAAAGAAACCCAATGGTAAGTATAGACTAGAGCAGGATTTGAGAGCAATAAATGAAATAACTAAAGATACCTATCCAGTTGCTGCTAATCCTTACACGTTGTTGACATCTGTAGAAGAGATATATAAACGGTTTACTGTAATTGATTTAAAAGATACCTTTTCCTGCATACCCCTTGACAAAGAAAGTAGGAAACTGTTTGCCCTTGAGTGCGAAAATCCAAGGAGTGGAAGAAAAACCCAGCTCACCTGGACACAGCTTCCACAAGGATACAGGAACAGTCTGACCCTATTTGGAAACCAACTGGTGAGGGAGCTGGAGATTTGGACTGTGAGTAGGCAAGTACTAAGAGAACAATAATTGCTCTTAAAATATGTTGATGACATACTGATAGCTACAGAGGAGAAGACAACCTGTATAAAGGTAACAATTGAGATCCTAAATCAACTGGGAATGGGAGGATATAAGGTGTCTAAAGAAAAGGCAAAAATTGCCCGGCAGACTGTGATTTACCTGGGGTGTGAAATTTCACAAGGGCAACAAAAACTGGGTACTAACCATATTCAAGCTATTTGTGCTATTCCAGAACTCAAAACCTACATGAGCTGCAAGTCTTCCTTGGGATGACAGGGTGGTGCCGCCTGTGGATCGTGGACTACAGACTAATTGCAAAGCCCCTGTATGAGGCCTAGAAGATGCAGCTGTTTACCTGGAGCAAACCACAGAAGGAGGCCTTCCTCAAGCTAAAGGAGGCCTTGACAACTGCGCCGGGGTTAGGATCACCTGATTTGTCCAAAGATTTTCAGCTGTTTGTACATGAAAGGCTGCGCCTAGCACTGGGAGTCCTGACCCAACGTTTGGGAAGCTGGAAAAGGCCAGTGGGCTATTTTTCCAAACAACTTGACAATGTAAGTGCCAGACGGCCTTCATGTCTGTGGGCAGTTGCAGCCACTGTGATGCTGATACAAGAAGTCAGGAAGCTCACTATAGGAAGCACATAGATGTCTATGTACTGCACATGGTAACCACTGTTTTAGAGCAAAAGGGATGCCATTGGCTATCTCCAAGCAGGATGATAAAATTCCAAGTAGTCCTGACCGAGCAGGATGATGTCACATTAAAGACAATTAACCTTTGGAATCCAGCCCTGTTTCTAGGTACCACAGTTGAAGAAGGCCCATTAGATCATGACTGTGTAGAAGTAATAGAGTACACCTATTCAGCTAGAGAAGACCTGAAAGATGTCCCGCTATAGCAACCAGAGTGGGAGTTATTCACAGATGGAAGCAGCTTTGTGGAGAATGGAACCAGATACGCTGGATTTGCGGTAGCAACAATCAGTACAGTAGTGGAGGCAAAAGCATCACCACCAAATACATCTGCCCAGAGGGCAGAACTGATTGCCTTAACCAGAGCACTAGAATTGAGCGAAGGAAAAAGGGTGAAAAATGGACTAACTCAAAATGTGCTTTTGGAGTGGTGCATGTACAC
>WBNO01024518.1:0-78320 GCA_013400575.1 Peucedramus taeniatus
AAAAAAAAAGGAATTAATAAAACATAGTGTATGTCTACTGTAGGTAACACTCATAATTTCAGACTAAGGGAGACTTCAATTAGACATCTGCTGGTTTTACATTGTACTAAGGATGATACAGACAATGTATCCTCCAAACGTGTAGGGCTTAAATAAATCTTAAGTATCAAGCTGTGGTATTCAACAGTGTGCATGTATTCATGTACATAAAGCATATATACATATATTTAACAGGTAGTGTTGCCACTTAGGAGAACATAAGCTGTTACAAATGATAGACAAAGAGAATAAGTGGGCCTGGTTTGGTGCAACTGTAGATAAAACAGGATGAGGGAATGTTGTGGCCGGCTTCATGATCCCCATGTGATTTGTCATTCTCTAAGAGGTGTTCTCCAGCTTCCCCTCTGAAGCCTTTCCACCATCCCAGAAGAAAAACAATCCAGAAGATGGAGGCGGGGTTATTTTGTTTGTTTTCTTACAGTTTCTTGTTACACCATTTTTTTATGACTGAAAGTCTGTTGCAGGGTTGTTTATGATTATTACAGTTGGGTTTAGGGTTATGTTGGCATACTCTTTTAAATATTTTTTTCCATATGTGAGAGAAACACAAGCACTAAATAGGTTTCTGTAGGGATAGTACTGGCTGAAAATAACAGGTGTTAGGCACACAGCAAATGTTAATTGTGATAGGCAAAGTTTGTGTTCACATAGATTTGTTTTTCAGTTGATAATCCTTTGTCCTTCATCTCCTACTGGATGGTGTTGAAGAATTTGGCCTCTGCTTCTGAGCACTGGTCTCAGGAATGTTTTGGCAACAATTCAGTGTGGTCATGTTTGTTATAAGAATAGAACTGTTTCATTAACCTTGAAATGCAGAATGTGTTGATTGCTATTAGCTGGCTTGACAGCATTCCAATTTTAGCAATGGAAGAAGCACTGTGTTAATGACTTGATACAATTTTTTAAATTGCATACTTACATGGCAGAAACATTTGGCATCTGAGAATAATAATGAGTAACTAATTTACTTGGCTTGCTTTTGGAAAATGGATGTTGTCTTCTCTCTTAATCAAGTTAGAATCTTCTTTGTTGTTAGAATCTTTGTTGTCAAATTTTTGTTTGTGTTACTTGTGGCCTAATGTCTTGCATCCAGGAATTGTACAGAGAAGCAGACCTAGTTTAGTCTTTCCAAGTACATGTGAGGAGTCAGCTGCTCTCAACAAATGAAACATAGCAGGAATAACAGTTTATTTATGTTGTAGTTTGGATATTGTCAATATAGATACCAGTATTTTGCATATGTTTTTAACTTTTTGTGCACAAAGAAATAACACATACAGTTGTCTGTGGTTTCCAGTTGTAAAGCAACTCCCTCACCTTTCTCATAATTTAGATTTGAATTAGAGTTTCTCTAGTGGTAGAGTGTCTTCAGAATCATATTATATCTTGAGGTGCTGCAACTCTTTCTGCATCCATCTGAAATTGCTCAAAGTGGTACTTATAAAGAGAAGAACAATTTTCAATGCTTTATAACTATATTATCTTTTCCTAAGACTTTCGTCAGTATTGCTTTTTCAAGTTAATTTTCACTAGGGTCTTCTGACTCACTGAAGGAAAAATTTATAGAATCTCTTCAGAGCAACTTGGATTCTCTAAGGCAGATTCAGAAGGTGTAAGAATAATTCTGACCTATAAGAAGTGTGCTATATGTACCCCAGGTTTTAGCTCACTGTTTGGAGCCAAATGATAGCTGAAATGTGAGATACACATTGGGGAGTAAAATTTAATCTAGAGAGTACAGAAACACTAAGATTTGGATAGGTATGTATGTATGTGTGTGTGTATGTATGTACATAAAATGTTGTCTGATATTTTCATCTTTCATGAACCTTCCTTGGAGAAAACCTTCTGAGAGCACCACCCCTGCATATGTATTGTTCTCCAATATTTGAATTTTCCTTGTTTTTCCCATGTTCAGTTAGCCTATTAGTAAAAGACATGAACATCAATGGGAAATTGGCCTATGAGGGAGTAGGGGGACAAAACTGAGAAGATGTAGATCAGTGTAGAATGGATATGGTAAATTGACAGTGGAAATAATCTGTATAAATAAAGATTAAAATCAGTACCTGAGAAAGTTTTCTATCTTCTCTTTTGGGTATGTCTTTCTGCATGATTTAACAATTTTAATTTCTAGTCCATCTTTTTATAGCATGGTCATATATTTTAAAGCCATGTTGTAAATTTTACGGGGTTAATTTAGATGTGTTTAATCATAGTTGTGACTTGCAGGAGGAATCTGCAGTTAGGAAATAGGTTTATAGCTGCAGTGTAGAAGGGTCATGGAGTCACTTTCAGGGTGGAACTGCCCAGTGCTTGAATTTCTTCAGAAGTTGCCCCATGGTACAGGAAACTAAAGCTGTGAGAAGCACTGCAAATGCAAGCATTAACTTTTATGGGGTTTGCTTATATAGTAAACTTCTCAAAGGTTTTACAAATGAGTTTGCCCTTTCAATTCAATAGCTTGATGTTGGCCTGGTGCTCTAGAAAGCATTTAGCCAAATCACCTTCCCCCCCCCACCTTTGGCTGAACTGAGATTGACCTGCAACAAATAGTGCTTCTGCTTTGCACGTAGAAGAGAGATTAAAACCAATCTTGAGAAGTAGCAGCATTCATTTTTACATTTTTAAAACTCAAAGGAAAGACTGAGTTAGAGTTGTGAAGAAACTGTCCGATGCTGTTGAACTTTGTCTAGCTATATAGTGACTCTTCTTACAAAATAAAGTCATTTGCATGTGTGGATCTACAGCAGTATTCTTAAATGTCTTTTATTATGCTGTATTATGTTTTTTTAGAGAAGGGGGTATGTATAGTTAATGCTTTTCAGCAATCCATTTAAAAACAACCTCTAAAAACTTCTAAAAAGTGCTGGAAGCATCTATACATTCAGATAGAAAATGTTTCTGAAATCTCAAGTTTTTCTTTTTTATTAAGTGTTTAATATGCATAATAATTAAAACTGATAAGCAGAGTACATACATTAAGAAATGAATGACAAAACAAGAAGATACTGCACACAAGTATGAGCTGACCTTAATGGGAGAAAGTTCTTTTTTGATCTCCTGCCAAAGTCTAGGAGCAGATGAACTGGCAGGCTCCAAGCTTGCTTTAAAAAGCTCCTGCACTGTCCATTTTAATCTTGTCAAATGAGAGGTTGCTACAGACAGCAAAACAAACCTCTGATTGTTGTGCTTGATGATTGGAGATCTTGGGGAAACTGTTAAGAGCAAATTTTAAATTAATTAAAGCTTTTAAGAGAATTTTATGTTAACTGAATGCTAGAGGAGGGAAAAGGAGACTTGTTTTCTCTTCAATTTTATATCTTTCAGTCATCTAGAATGACTGTTTTATATGAAAGGTGATTAATCAGTCTTGGCAAAGGAAAAGGGTATTTTTACTTCATTAAACTCTTCTGATAGCTTATCTGAATCAGTCACAGTAGTTTCATTTTCTGGTTTACATGAGTCCCTGCTGAAGAGAAAACACAAATTTTATCACGATCCACAAAGTAAATTTCTGATAGGTCCAGTTTTTAATTAACAGACTCCTAAAGGAAAAGAGACTCAACCAAACGATTGTGTAAAACTTAAATTTTTAACAATAGAAATGTTAAGGGTGATGTTTTTAAAATCCTGCCTTTAGAATCCATCACTTCAAATAAATGTAGTGGCATGAAGTTGGAGCTGCTGTCTGTTAGCATAAAAAGGAAATGCCTCATTTCAGTGGATGACCTGAATACACTAAATATTATATGAAAGAAAATGAATAGTATGAACAAAGAGATATTTGACCGAGTCCATGTTTAAGGTGAGATGTCTGTAGGGAGAAAACATATTTTAGTGCTACCTTTTACATGTACTGTGTAAACTGGAAATAAAATGATTGTTTGCCTTTTTTTTTTATAATGAAATATAGTACAGAGGGGAAATTCAGACTGAAAGAGACAAAGTCACACCAATTTTCCTGTCTCCCTTGAAAGAGTGAAATCTGTTAAACCTTGGCATTCTCTTTGTTTTATTTTTAGGTGATGGGTGAGCTGAGAAGCTGGTGAAGCTTACAAGAAATACTTCTACTGACCAGTAGCCCAGATGAAATAGGCATGTCCTAAGATGGCAGTAGATCTGGAGTTTGAACCAGCCTACAGAAGTGAGTTGATGCCAGATTTGTGAATCTCTGTGGCTTGATGGCTCTCGCTTACTCTGTCTCTAAACCAAAGCCATCTTTTTACCAAAGCAGTAAAGGAATGGTGCGCAGCTTGATTACAGAATGCTCTTTCCAAGGAAGTGAACTGTGAAGGAAGGACTCATGAGTTTTGATACCAGGGGCTTGGAGAGCATCCCAGGTAAGTTGAAGAATTACTATTGCAAATCTTGAATGTGTCTAACACGTCATAAAGCACCAACCTGAAGACAACCTTAAGTTTCACGTTCTTTGTACTGCTTATGTGATAATGCAGAGGAACGAAAATGGTGACATTAGATTCACTTGTAAAGTCACTGTATACTGTAAAATACTGTTTGTAAAATTCTTACTGTCAGTAGTCAACATTGGTGTTTTTTTCCATTGAATGATGCTGCAGATAGTATTCATCCAGAGTAGAAATCTTGCAAAAATAATCGTTGCATACCGTTGATATTTTACCAATTCAGTATTAATGTGGATTTTTTTGCAATAAGGGATGTACACAACATAGAAAGAGTTAAACTTTGATTGCAGGGGTTTTAGTATCATGTTTCTCAGAGTGTGATTCCATAAGGATGATAATGAAGTTTTATACTTGTTCTCTGATTTCAAAGTGATATTCAGTTGATTTTGCTTACTTTTAAGATTGTTTACATCTATGTTCATTATCAAACCAATGCATAAAACAGAAGAACAAGAAAAATGTGAATTTCCTTCAGAAAAGGGTAGTGTAACAACTATGAAAAGTCAATGAGACTTTAGGAAATCAATAGCTGGTAAAATGTAGGTTTGTGTTTTAGCTCAATGAAGAAGAAAAGATAGAAATTCAAACTTATTACATAAATTACATTCAGGAACTTGGAGGGACACAGTATGCCATCTTTTCAGGAAGTTTTGGGATGAGCTGGGGGTGAGAAACTTACAAGTATTGCAGTATAAATCAAGCATTGATTCAGTAAGTATTCTGGTATTTTGTCTGATACAGAATAATTATTTCCAAATCTACTGAAGATTCATGAAGTATTTTATAGTACATAAAATGTATAGACCTGTAGCAACACTATTAAACTTTACATATATTTAACAACTGGCATTTACTCTCTTTCAGATGGCTGCTCCAATGAGGACCTTCCTGAGGTGGAGTTGGTGAGCATGCTGGAAGAGCAGTTGCCAGATTACAAGTTACGAGTGGACTCTCTGTACCTGTATGAAAATCCAGACTGGATTCCGCCCAAGGCTTGCCATGGCCGGCTGCCGGAGGTGGCTTCTCCAGCTCGTGAGGAGGATTCCTTCCGTTACATGAGTGAGTCGGTGTTTATCTCCCCAATTACTGGAGATAAAAATCTAGATACACAGTTAGCATTAATATTAGGAAATGGTCAAATCTGGAAAACGTTGGACAGGTGGAAGAAAGGGCTGTTTTCGGGGGACGTGCTTGTGGTTCACACTGCAATTCTAACGGCTGACTTTGGTGTTTAATGACTGCCTGATCATCAGATTACACACTGAAATAAGAATGGGAACGTGTGATAATGAAAAAGAGGCAGGAACCTAGAATTGTGCTAGAAGAGATGTAATACAAGAGGGTATGAGTGTGAAGCAGTTCTGTTTTCAAGAGTGTTGACAGTGCTGTGGTTGATTTGGTGATGTTCCCCTGATGTTTTGTGTCAATAATGTTTGTGAAGTGCTGTCAGTGGTTTCTTCTGGAGATAGAAAATAAATGAATGCAGATGGGTGGGTACTAGATCAATGTTGATCGCTGCCTTCCAGTTCTGAAAATACTAAGTAACATACTCCTAAACCTATCAAATGATAAAGAAGAAAATGGACAGCTTCGGTCACATGAAGAAACCTTTAATATGTTAAAAAAAGGCAAATGAATAGAAAATTGCCAGAATAATTGAACACTTAATTGCCTCTAGTTTCTAAGTGTTTTCTTGTGAGGAGAATGCATTGTAATCTCTTCAGAGAAATGGGGAAGTCCTGTTTCCTCCATATATTGGAACTATTGAAACAAACCACAGAGAACAGTGAACTTGTTATTTATATACTATCTGTAATGATTACCTCTTTCTTGTACATGCCACCCCTAAAAGGGTTTTTTTTTGTCATTGTTCTTTGTAGTTTAAGCTTTCCAAGGGAGCATAGCAAAGGAATAACAAAGATTAAAATATCACCTCCCAAGAATGCAGTACTCAACAATTTAGAGTGACCTTGTTATGAGTTGAACTTGAAGGCTTTGAACTCTTTTAACTGTGGAAAGTAATTGGAAAGTCGCTTAATGTTTATTGCTCGGTCTGTTTCTGATACTAATATTGCAAGCATAAATGATTTTATAGTCGAGTGAACGCTTTTGTAGTTCATTGGAAGCAGTTGTGTGGTTGGTGGGGTGGGTACTTGCCTCTGAGTGTTAATTATAAAGAGGTGGGATCAGAGTCTATCCGTGCTTGACATGAAACGCGGCTCTGCCGAAGCTTTCGGCTCAGCGCCTCACCTGTGTGACGAAACGCAGGGCTCCAAAGGGCCTTCAGTCAGTGTGAGCTTGCATTTTCAGCCTGCAGGGAGGGGGAGGGGTTTTATCAACAAAGTTTTCATGAAGCCTGTTGTGTATTATTTGGCTGTCAAGGCGCTGCAGAAAGGGCTGTCTTCCTATTTCTCCCAGAGGGAAGTTCTTTTCAAATAGAGAAGGTGTCCTCTGAAAACAGGAAACTGCTTGTAGGAGTTTTTTAAGCTATAAATGTTTTCTTGTAACAATGACTGAAATTGAATTAAAAGATAGCTGTTAAGCATAAAATATAAAACTAATTCTTGAATCATTTAAGAACACTTTTGTAACTGCTGAGTCATGTAAACTCAAGATAAATATGGTTTATGTTTCTCCTAGAAATTGTCCAGACATTGGTTACATTTGAAATCATAGTAGCTTTTTTAGGACTAGTAACCTACAGGGGCATACTGGGAGAGTCCCCGACAAATACAGATATAAATCAAATTCTAGTTATAATTATTGTTGAATAACTTGTTAGGTGAAATTTTAATCTTTCTTTGTTGCCTGCAGTTGGGAATAAATGTGACATGAAGCATGACATGGGGTTTTAGCTGTGTATCTTCCTCCCCCTGTATATGTATGGAAACATTTTTATAACTTTTTCCAAGAGAGAATTCTAAATATATGGTTTGAGTGAATTTGTAGTTGAGAAAAAAGCCCCAAAACAACACAGTAGTTATTGCACTTGAGCTCCTCCTCTTTTTATGGCTGCTGCTGCCTATAAGGTCTGTCCCATAAGGTCTGTCAGTTGGGTTCACATTAGCAGTGTTTTCAGTGAGGTGAAAGAATATTTTCTGCTTCAACTGTGCTAGCATAAGAAATCCTGAATTATAAAAGATCTCTCTTTGGAACTACTTTATATTTGTGAATAAAGGGTCATGGCACAACATAAGAATTTTAACCAAAATGAAGAGTTGCTTGCAGCTTTCACTTGGCAAGGTGAGTATTGCACGTGCATGTGTTCTCAAGAGAGAATTCTAATAAAATGTGTGTAGTTTTGACCCTGTACTGAGAGAAAACACAGAAATTTATATAGAGCTAAGATTCAAAGCTGTTGGTTCTGTGACTTTAGTTATCGGAGTAAAGATACTTGCTCTTGATTTTAGGAACTTACCTACCTGAGTAACCTTGGAATTAGTATGGAATTAGTGTAAATTTTTATTAAAGGGACTGGATAGAAACTTATAACTTGAAATCACATACTAGGAACAGTTACCACAGGAGAGCTGGCTATAATATTCTGTCTGTAATGGCTGTAACTTAGTTATGTAGGTGCAGTGAATTTTCCAAATACTAATAAGTTAGATGAGTTTGGAGTCCCCCTTTCAGCAGCAAGTATCAGCAGCCAAGTAGTACAGTAAAATTGTCCTCCAAATGCATTTTATGCTACTGATAAATTTAAATTTAGTAGAGAGTTTCTATTTTTTCCCTGCTTAGAAATACAATTAGTAAGTGACAGTGCTATAAGTTCAAAGCTCCTGCATGCTTAAACAGCATGTGTTGGTTTTTTATGCCTATTGATCTACTTCATGAAAAGCATTTGGTTTGTTACTTTGATCTATTTTTCCTTTAAGCTTTTAGAGAAACAGTAAAACTTTTCCTTCTGTGCTGTTCTTCCTGTTCTCCTGTCTTTCAAAATGACAAAAAAGTTTCTTTTGTTACTAAAATGCAACTTGGTTTTGATCTTAGCATAGCTGTAGTGTTATGCTTTAAAAGGTTAATTGTGGGCATTATGTATGTAAAGGGTATAGACAGCTTATATAACATATGTAAATAAAGTTAGTGTGCACTTCAGCTTGGCACTTTACTATCTCATAACTAAGTCCGCAGTCCTCAAGAAAACAAAGAAAAGAGCTGATAATCGATACCATTGTGTATTCAGAGTAAGAATGAGATTTAAACAAGGTGAAAGAGTGAAGGAAATATTGAGATCAAATCTATAGTAACCTCATTTTGCAGTTCAGTGATGATGGAATTAATTTTAAAACAGCTTAACTTAAGTGTTCAGTTGAAGCTGGTACTTCTGTAATTCTTAAATTTATATTGCTGCATTCTTCACTTTAATGATCATAAAGCTTCATAAAGCAAAAAAAGTAAGTTGCTACTGAGCTTAGCACAAACATTCATCACCTGATAGAGAGATGTATAATTCTGCTTCTGAAGGGAATTACATTTAAATGGTTCCCTAAAAGGCCTTAGAAAGTGTTAATAGTGAAAAAACTATGTTTGCACATGCATTTATTTTTTGATTGTGATAGATGCATGGCAGAAAATTACCTATTTCCTTACATTTTAATTCTTTATCTTCTTTGTTCTCTTTTTCCCCTCCATATCTTTTATTATCTGTCACTCTAGCTCTTATTGAACTTCCTTCCTCCTCCTTGGATGGATCTCACAAATTTGCACAAGGTAATTAAGATACCTTTGTTACTACCATCTTCTTTTTATCATCTTCTTTTAGGACATGAACTAGAGCAGACCAATGCTTTGCAGTTCTAGCACTGTTTTGTTCAGAATTGTCGCAAATTCTTCATGCTTTGCTTATTCCTCACTCAGTCCTGTTTTTCCGGTCCTACTGTTTCTCAGTTTTTTAATAGTTTTACAAACTCTTCAAACATTGGAGTCACTTGATTACTAAGATAGCATTTACTGCTACATCTAAAACCCAGACATAAGTTATCTCATTTCTTCTTAATTGTTTCCAAGATGGTCAAGCCCTTAATATGCATTTTCATGACTTGTCTCAGGGGTCTCCATACTTCCTGCGTAAGCTGTCACACAGTCTAGTGGGAATTTTGCTTCAGGGTTAAAGTATGTGTTTAACTATACTTGGATATTCTCCAATATACTCCTCCTTCACTCCCCAGCAGGCTGCAGGATTCAATTGCTTAGCTGTATTCAAAAAGTTGCTCTTAGGAATTTTTTCTCCTTTTTCTAAATTTGAAAGTTGTGTCAGCACCTCAAGTCTAGTTAACACTGCTGAAAGGTGCAAATGTTCAATATCTCATTTATCAGTCTCCCAAATGAGTATTGTTTCACATTTCTGAAGTTGGAGATGCATTTTCATAGCCTCTGCTAGCTTCATCAACCAGCTACTCTATTTGTATATAAACAACATCCTCTGAGTTCAGCTCTCCCGTTTCCCACAATCTTCTTGTCTTTCCTTCAATAAAATAAGCATGTTTGTCTCTCTTCAGTTCTTGGCACAGATAATGTGGAGCAGAAAGACTACAGTGAAGCTGACATGGTCAAACGTCTGTTAGCTGAGGTATGCTTGTCTCTGGCCCGCTGCATTAATGCAGTTGAGGGAATGTATTTGAGGGAGGGTTTTATTCAGCTGCTGACCATTTTGATTCGGTTATCTTCACGAGCTGCTTATCAAACACATGAGTAATGAGAAGCTGCCCATTTGCTTGCACTGGCTCAGAAACAAAATGTAACAAAACTATGGGCACCCATGAAGCCAGTGAGTATAATAAAGAAACAGCTTTCTTCTGATTTCCTGTTGCTCCTCTGCTTCTACCCTTTCACCACTGTTTAAGCTGAGCAGTCTGTTCTGGAGAAAGTGTCACTGGGAAGGCCACAGGCCTAAGTGTGATTTTTGTGTGTGTGTGATGCAACGGAGCCCACATAATCTTTGTACTCAGCACAAAACCCAAAACTGCCCCCAGGTTTGGTGCTTTCCCCTCGTGTTAGTGCAAATGGCTGTGGAAGAGAATATGCTGTATCAAAAAACACAGTTATGCATGTGTTCTGGATCCAAATGATGAAACATTAGTAATTTTCTAACAATGTTGATCCATTTGAGAGTGAAGGGGGATCTCAGAGTGCTGATGCATTGAGCAATATCTAGGAGAATCTAAAGCTACTCTGAATTTAAACCTTACATGATCAAAAGGAAACATTTTTTCTCATTTTGTGAGCAGAAGGATCGGGACCTGGAACTAGCAGCGCGAATTGGACAAGCCCTCCTTAAGCGAAACCATCTGTTGATGGAGCAGAATGAAGCACTGGAAGAACAGTTAGGACAAACTCTAGACAGAGTAAGTAGTTGCTTTTCTTTCTTTTTTTCTTTATTTAGGGTTTTTTTTCCTTTTTTTTCTCTCTTTTTTTTTCCATTTATGATGGTGGTAGGAGGATTAAAAGAAATAAATCATTTTGGGTGATTGGTGCTCTTGGATTACAGAAGTGTGCTTAGATGTCATTCTCCTAATCATTGTTCGATCACTTTTTGCAGTCCAGGAATTGAATATGAAGACAACATATTATAATTACTGAGAAATTATGAGAATGAGAGATATCATTAGGGTATATCAGACCATAAATCTGATTTCCCACCGTTAAACTAAAAATGGACTAATATAAGTCAAAATAAGAGATTGGTATCTGACATGAGCTGCTACATAACTTCACAGGTGAGGAAACAGACAAAAAATGAGCTGGTTAATGGGGTGCTTACACTAAGAGTAAACAAATGAATAAATAAAATGTAATGAAAAGTGAATTCTGATCAAGATCTTCATTCCATCTCTTCCTGTAAGCACAAATTCTTGATCTAACCTTTTCTTTGTTTTTTTTTTCCTTAAAAAAAAAATTAAATAGTTGACAAATAACTCTTGTGGTCAAGAGATGTTGTGTAAGCTACAGTGAAATGGATTCAGCTGCTTGTATAAAACAGTATGCTGGTGACAAGGATGTACTCATAAGCAGCTGTAGGACAGCATAAACTTAGGTATTCATATAAAAATGTAGATAAGCAAAATAGATTTTATCTAAATGAGACCTATTTCTTCTTTTGTTTTTAATTATCCAGCGGGTCATTTAATGTGCAGACTGAAAGGTACCACTCTTTACATGTAAATAGTTGTCTCTCAATTCTTTTCTCCAGGAACTCAACAATTCAGAGTAATGGTCATAATCAAAATGATAGCTAGCATGTTAAAATGAAATAATGTATCAAGGCAGCTGAAAAATGATTTTGCAGTAAACTATTTAAAAAGTAGGTTCTGTTGTTCATTTTTGTGGTGTCTTGAATTTTCGGTCTCCCTTGCAGTGGTAAAATTACAATTTTGCAAACTTCCTGTAAATAAATGGAGGTGTGAGCTATTCAGGAGCAGTGTTATTCTAGAGGCTGCATAAATAATACAGTATGATGTTGTGTATGTAAAGTGTATTTCACGTGGTGGTGATCTTCACCTGTCCTAGGTTAACCAGCTGCAGCATGAGCTGTCAAAGAAGGATGACCTGCTGCGTATTGTTTCCATCGCTTCTGAGGAGAGTGAGACGGATTCCA
This sequence comes from Peucedramus taeniatus, assembly GCA_013400575.1. Classification (NCBI taxonomy): domain Eukaryota; kingdom Metazoa; phylum Chordata; class Aves; order Passeriformes; family Fringillidae; genus Peucedramus; species Peucedramus taeniatus. The sequence continues at coordinate 12,085 of WBNO01024518.1, forward strand.
GCTGTTCCACGCCACTGCGTTTCAACGAGTCTTTCACTGTCTCCCATGACCCATTGCAGCTGGATGTCCTGCAGGACAAGCTCCGAGAGCTGGAGGAGGAGAACCTGGCTCTGCGATCCAAGGTACATCCGACTGATGGCATGTGCTGTATGTGCTGAGTGTGAAACGAATAATCAGGGTGTTCAAAATCCAGCAGCAGGGTTTCTCTTGAAGCACATGGCCATTTTATGTCACTGTATGCAAGTCATTCCCGAGCACTTTCCCTCCATGCCCACATCCTTCTGTTTCCTTCATTCCTCATTGTCTCCAGAGTTCTTTGCTAGTCTGTTCTTAGTGCAGTTGTGGTACATGAAAAAGCGTGGGAGCATACATAAGCACCCAGCAAAAGTACTTGGACATATCAGGCCCTCAAGCTCATGCAGTTTGTTTTGACATAGATCTGACTGCAATGAGCAGAAGTATTTGGGGAATTCCCTTCTATTGCCATTGTTTTTATCAGAAGATATTTAAGGGTTAATAAGCTTCCACTTAAATTATTTTAAAGACACACTTAGTTGTGACTGTGTGATTAGTTTCTCTGTTTTAACTGGTCTCTCATGTCTGTAAAACTTGAATGGCACTAGATGTGCCATTAGAAGGATAGAGACTAAATGGCCAGACAAAAAATGGCTACAAAATGGAACCAACTGCAAAGGTTCCAAGAACTGGAATCAACGGATGCTGTGCCTTTTCTTTGGTAGTGAAGTGTGGAACTTGTAAAATAGGACATTGTTTAAAACTGGGTTATTTTTCTTGCCTTTAAGAAAAGGGGGTGTTGTTTGTAAGAAAGGTGAGGATTGTTCATTTTGTGTGTGTGGTGTTTTGATTTGTTTTTATGTGAGCCTTTCCCAATATAAGCTTGTTATACCAATACTACACTAGATTCCTTTAATGTCAATAAAATACACTTCTGTCCTTGTTTGTCTCCAAAATACTCAGCCTGAGGTGCAAATTCTTCCTAAAACTCCCTAAGACCAACCGGATACATTAGTAGTGCTGTAGGATAAGAAAGAGAAGATCAAATTGCCTTTATTTTGCTCCTAAGCCTGTATATGATTGCACAAGTTTACAGACCAACAGGTCTCAATCATTCTGTGATGTAACACAACCTTCAGTGAACTGAATTTAGCCTCAATTACAGTGAGCCTCTATTTGCTTTTTTATTTCTTTTCATGTGACAGCACTATGTAAAGAAGTGTATTTGTCTGCACTTTTGGAAATGTACTGTTTTCTGGGATAATCTTTAAAACCATTTGCTGAGTTTTACAGTGTGAGTCACTTACTGCAAACAGTCCTGAGTATAGAAGTCTTGTCTGTGCTAAATTTGTGAGGATTACCATCCTCACAATCAAAGAAGTGGGAATCTAGAGTGCTTCATATTGTTTAGATATGTTGTGATACTCAGTCTCTGGCCCAGAAAATTTAGTCTAAATAGACAAGTTGGGAATATGGAGAAAAGCTGTTCTATTAAGAGCTTTTCAGTGCCATAAGAGAGTTGGCTAATATCAGTCGGATTTGAAGATTATTTTTTTTTAAACTTAAGTTTTTTGAAGCAAAATATATTGCTTCTTTCTGATTTCTGTCTTGGTTCACTTTTCCTACCAAATTACATCTTTTTGCAACAATTTTTTATTAGAGCCAAGAGATCCGGCTTTGTTTATGTGTCTATCTGTCTTTCACATCAAACACCTGTAAAATTCTGGGAAACAGGTTATGGTGGAAAACACAGTTGCATAGAATTTTTAAAAAGAGAGGGAAGACTCTTCAGTTGCAAGGATTTTAAAAGTAAAAATTGATAATATTATAGATAAACTGAAATTGTTATTGATAAAGGAATAATTTTCTCAAAGGCTTGCCATCTGAAGTCAGAAACCATTACATACGAAGAAAAGGAACAGCAGCTGGTCAATGACTGTGTCAAAGAACTCCGTGAGTATCCAGGCTGTATTTTGTAATAACAGGATGGTAGGTGAAATACCTAGTGCCTACACCTTCTTAGTTAACCCTGAATCTAAAAATGGGCTTCAGTAATTTATGCCAGTCATTGAAGTCTTGCCTTTTGCCCAAGTGCAGGGTTTTTTCTGTATGTCATCATGTTTCACTCTGGCATTCAAATTCAGCTGTGTGTCATGTTTAGAAGGGAAAAATGAACACAAAAGGTGATGTCCATAAACTTTCTAAACTGAAGCTTACAGACACTAGAAAATCAACAAAATATTCTACTTGTATATTCAGCACACTTGACACTGAAATGGGTCAGTGTATAGACTCTTAAAACTGTGAACACATTTGTTTTAAAATATGTGTTATGAACCAAAGCATTTAAATTAGCAAGTGGCGTGATTTGTCTAGCACAGTTTGTATTTGCTTTGGGGACTGCTTATTTGCAAAGAATTGCAGCTAGTCTTACATAAATGCATGCAAAGTATTCTGAAACAATCAAGAACTGTACTTTATCTGTAGTCATTTGATGTGTTCTACTTCCTTTGTGCATAATAACCTTAAATGGTATTTAAGATTATTTTTTTCTCTACAACTACCAGCCATAAAGAAGACTGGGTTGCTGCGTTATTTTTCTTGTTACAGATGGCCATAAAATACAATGAATTGATACTTAGTTGATTAATTTACTCTGATCCCACTGAGATAATATGCCTCTTTTGCAAATAGGAGTTAGTTCAAATATGCTCTCCTATTTTCCTTTAGTGAGAATGTCTGTGAGTTCACATTTTTAATCAATTCTATAGCATGACTAGGCATGTTAGGTAAGTTAGATTCACAGAAGGAATCTTCTCCTAAAGCTATGTTGCCTACAGCTTTAAAATTTGCATTTTCAGGAAAAAGGTATCCTACTGAGCTTGAATGCTCACAGGCCCATAAGCAGGGCCTTGTTCCACAGTAAATGTGTGAGGTACGGCAAGCACTGAAGTTGTAGCATGACCTTTATGCAAGATTGATCAGACTTTCTTATGACTTTGCAATGCTTTCAGGGCAAGTGTACAAACAAGGCTAACTGCATAAAAATATTTCAGCTCTTGGAGTTGCTTTGTCGTATCACTTTGCTAAGTGCTTGCTAAAAGGAAAAAAAAAGAATCAGGGAATTGTATTCAGTGGATCTTTGGGAAATAGATAGTGTCTAGGATCAAGAGTGTATGTTACAGTTGGCAAGGTTTGACAAAATGCCTTTGCTTACAATGGTAGCTAATAAGATTAATTCAGAACCAGACTTTTCCAGCATATTCCAAATCTGGACTTGGTCATGAGTCATTATGTCATTTGAAATTGTTTTATTGTGGTCATTTCACATACTGATCATGTGTATTTCAGATTCTGCATGCTTAGCTCTTAATATGTTATACCTGCATTTGAAATTAACTCTTTTTCCTCCTTCTCCCCACTGTTAATCTTTTCCTTATGGATGTTCTAAGTCACCTGCTTTTATGTATTATGAATTGATTTCCTAAGAGAATTGGTGGTTTTGCAGATTGTTGTTGACTTTCACTCATCCTTTCTGGGATTTAGGTTTGGTTTGGGGTGGTGCTTGTTTGTTGTTGTTTTTGTTTGTTTGTTTGTTTGTTTGTTTGTTGGTTTGGTTTGGTTTTTTTGTTTTTTTTTTGTGGGAGAAGGTCTTGACTAAGTTCCTTTTGTGTTTTGTAGGGCAAACAAATGCTCAGATTTCCAGGATAACAGAGGAGTTGTCAGAGAAGAGTGAGGAGGTGATTCGCTACCAGGAAGAGATCTCATCCCTTTTGTCCCAGATTGTTGATCTTCAGCATAAACTCAAAGAAGTAAGGGAATGCTGATAAAGTGTCCGCGTGCGCGCAGGTGTCTGTGCAGCATGTGTGTGCTGGTCCTTACAGCAGGCAAAAATTGACTTGGCAAGCCACGGGGTTGCACTGCGAGAGAGTGGCTGTTCCAGGAAAGTCTGGCAGAGGATCAGTCTCTTGGGGAAATCAGCTGAGATAATGATGAGCACCTTTTTGTGCTTTCAGAATGTGATTGAGAAGGAGGAGCTGAAACTTCACTTACAAGCCTCCAAAGATGCTCAGAGACAACTGACAGCAGAGGTACTTAAGACTTCTATAACATACATTTAGATAAATGTTTGGGATAGAATACAGGAGAAAGAAGATAGAGAGAGAGGGGGAACTACTGCTTTTTAATTATGTAGGATTTTAATCTTTCATTGTGTTAAGCCATATGATTGGAGGAAAAGAATACTTATTTTACTTAAGCCTACAGAAATATTTTTGTAGTTCACAGGAGTATAAAAGGCAAGGAGCTTGTTACAAATAGGGAAGTCTTAATATTCTTAGTTATGAGAAAAAGAGTGCATTACTGTGAATATTACTGATTATGTCAACAGTACTGTGGCTCATTAGATTTTAAGGCAATTCTCTTTTTTTGCTTCTTTTGCATCAGTAGTTAGTGTATTTGCATATTTTTTCAATGTATTTTCTTTTGAATTTCATCATACTTTTTCCTCTTTTGAATCTTTGTGCTTTGTCACTAAAACTGCTACGGGTGCTGTGCTGACTGCTGTCCATTCCAGTTGTGGGCATGTTGAAAGAAATCTTACAGTGTTGAATCAGCCATTCTAGGTTACTGTAGGAGTTCATTCAGTTTCACTCTGCCTTCTCTCTGAAGAGATCACGTGATGGCCTCTCTTCTCTTCCAGCTCCATGAGTTTCAAGATCGGAATGCAGAGTGTCTGGGAATGTTGCACGAGTCCCAGGAAGAAGTGAAGTTGCTGCGCAGCAGAGCCAGCTCTGTCGCTTGTCTCTGCCACCCACAGTCCCGTGGAGCATTTCCTGTGGTAACCAACACCTCTAGTGTGGCACACACCAGCTAGTGCATGCAGCTGTGGCAGTGAGCAGCTCTAGGAGCACAACAGCCTTTGCAGGAGCTGCAGCCAGAACTACTTTGTAGTAGGCAAAGGAGCTGATCTGTTGGTTTTTCAATTCTTCAATGCGTACACTTGTAAGAAATTTAGGAAATTAGGAAACTAACTGTTTGCTTGACATATTGCGACACTGCAATTATTTTTCCTTTTTATATGCCATTTCTGTTTAATAAGGGACTTGGCATGTTCTATAGGTTGTGCTCGGTTGTGCTGGTATCTTTTTTGATGTTGGTGTGAATTTTATAACACAACAGTGTTTCTTTAAGAAACAGCATCTCACGTACTCAGAGTACTGAGTTCAGAGTACTGAATTCTTCAGCTTTTGATTGGTTGCTCTGTGTGTACAGAATCACTTGTGTAGACTTGTAAGAAGTCCTCTTAGCTCAACTAAAGCAACCAACATGCAGCATACATAAAGAAACACAAAGAAAAAGCAGATGTTGCTAATGAAAACTGAACCCATCCTGGTTACACATGGGTGTGGTTATGGTGGAAAATTGTCCCACATGCCCTTCCCTCAGATGAAGAAGGGTTTGTCCAAAGCCCTACTGATACTGGGCAAACAAATGCTGATTGTTAAAAGTAATTTTTTACTGATATTTTCTGCTAAAATTGTCAGAAGGAAGACTTGAATCTAATTTGTCAACTCTTATGGTTTCCATTTTTCTCTAGGATTCCCTTGCAGCAGAAATTGAAGGGACAATGCGAAAGGAATTGAGTCAGGCTGATGAATCTGTTCTCTCCAGGCAAAAGTATGTTTTCAGATCTCCATGTGCTATCATAGACATGTATTAATTAAGGTGAAACTGATTTCTGGGACTCCATAAATGCATATATTCCCTCTATAATGTTTTCATTGTAAATAAAAAAAGGCTTTTAGTATTTGCTAATCTTTTCAATTTTTAAACCTGCTATTCTTATTTGATTCTATGAAGAAGCTAGAAATTGCTAAAAGGATGTTATTTCATTCTTTAATTTGTGAGATTTTTTGATCCAAATTCTCTGATGCACAGGACTAGTTTTATCCCATTTAATGCACATCAAAAAATTGCTGGACAAATGACATCATAGCTGAAAAATACATAACAGTTTTCAAAACCATGAAGACCTGTTCCTTGATCTCATAATTCTGAGCAAGAAGTAATAAACTAAATATGTGTTTCTGAAAGCATATACAAATTAAATAAATAAAATATATACTTTTGAACAGTCTAAAGCAGTTATCAGTAGAGGTTCAGATCTTTCAGGTAAAGTGTTAATTCTGATACTTAATAGAGTAGATCCCCTGAAGACCTGAGTGTTTTAGGCAATCATGTTTTTCTGAACATCTTTTTAGTGAGGTCTCTGCAGACTTTTCGAACTTTGTTTTTCGGAGATTTTTCTTTATTATTTCTTTTTTGCTTCTGAAAACCACATTTGTTTGTTTGACTTTTTCGCAGAGATCAGCAGAAGCGAGTGTTTGACACTGTCAAGGTTGCTAATATCATTCGTGGCCGCTCCTCTTCCTTTCCTGCCCCGTTGCCAATCCCTGGATCAAATCGCTCGAGTGCTGTTATGACAGCGAAGCCCTTCCAGTCTGGCATGCACCACTTGGACAGCCACGCAAGGATGGTCCCGGGGAGCAGCTCTGAGAAGAGTTTGAAGTAGGAAGCACAGCTTGTTACCTTTTTCTGAAAATAACTGATTCAAAATTAAACCCAGACTGGACTTCTGCTGTGTAATAGAGAAATAGTTAATTTAATGGGCTTAATGTCTGTTATTATTTGATGTTTCTCACAGAGATGCTCACAGTCCTGGCCAGACGGGAACCCCTGGAGACAATGACCTGGTCACAGCTCTGCACAGGCTCTCCCTGCGTCGTCAGAACTACCTGAGTGAGAAGCAGTTCTTTGAGGAGGAGTGGGACCGAAAAATGCATTTGCTGGCTGAGCAGAAAGAAGAGGCTAGTGGCTGCAGTACACCAACAGAAAGCTCTTTTTCCCCAAGTACAAACTCAGAATTCACGGATCTGTCTGCCAGCTCTAGTAATCTCCGTGTTCTCCTACCAGAGAAGTTGCAAATTGTCAAACCCATTGAAGGTAAGAGGATGATCTTCCTTCTCTCATTAGCAGAAAAGGATTTTATATTTTCCAGCTAAATCGTCATGTGTATAGCTAGGTATGATGTGCAGTAAGCAGTAGTATTTGGTAGGCTCCATGCCAGTGAGTTCATCAGCATCGCTTCCTATTTGGCTTTTCTAGAGGGTGCTAAGTGTGAGGCTGCTTCCTGGCATTGCTGTCTAGTGGATGTGTGGATCACAGTGAGGGCACCAGCCAGCTGCACCACTTGTTTTCATAATGCATTCTTTTAACTGTATACAGTAGTAGGTAATGGCTCTCTGAATCTCTTCTCTTTTGTCACACCAGGATCTCAGACCCTTTTTCATTGGCAGCAGCTTGCTCGACCCAACCTCGGCACCATTCTTGACCCAAGACCAGGTGTTGTTACTAAAGGCTTTACCCCTCTGTCTGATGACACAGAGGGGTCTGTGCACCATATCTCTGACCTGGAGGAAGATGATGAGGAAGAGGGTGAAGGAGGCATAACATTTCAAGCCCAACAGTCCTTCCTCGAGGAAAAGAAATGTGCATTGGCAAAGCCAGCAGGAGGGATTTTCCTGCCACCTATTACTTCAGCAGCAGTACCACTCACTGGTAAGAAGCATGGTTAGTGTTTCTTCCTGATTCTATTTAGCAGTGTCCTTTTCTCTATGGAAAGTATTTGACTGTCTGGTAATGCTGTCTTTGCTGTTCTTGTTCTTTACTTCAAAAAAAGGACTCAAAAAATTAGTGATAATAACATTGTCTTAAACTTTGATTCATTATTGTATATCTTTATTTTTACCCTTAATTGATGTAAATTCTTCACATTACAGCCTCAAATCCAGGGAAGTGTCTATCTTCAACAAATTCCACATTTACCTTCACTACCTGTAGGATCCTTCACCCATCTGATGTCACTCAAGTTACTCCCAGGTATGAGGACTGGTAACATCCTAAATGCTGCTGCATAGGATTAAGCAGTTACTTTCTGGCTTTTGATACATGGACCAGTTTTAGAAATACTAAGGCAAGGCAGTTAGGCAGCACGTAGGACGATACTATTAAAAACAGTTGTAATTACATAGGGAAACTTGGAATTCTTTATAGTGAGAAATAAAACAGGTTAAGGTAACTTGAAGTAAATTTTAACTCTTAAGTAGCAAATGCCTTGTATCATACAGCTATTGTGGAAAAAAAGATTCCATGATAATTTATTTTCTGATTTTGTTATATTGTTTTAAAATTAACTGGACAACTGTGTTAATATTCTATCTAATAGAGTACAGGTCATCACAGAAGGTAAATTCATTGATGCTTTGTAGAAAAATAATTCTGAGTACTGAAGTTGTCACAGCTGATAGCAATAGTTAAGGTTTTTCTTGAGTGTTCTGTATAGTAAAACGCAAATGAAAAGCAGGTATAAAAATGTCTAATGTGTGTATAATCTCTGTTCAATTTTTATTTTCTTTCAGCTCCATAGGTGCTCCATTTTCACTGGGGAATACTGGCAGCTGTACTGGAAACCCAGTAATGAGCACTCCAGCCATTCCTTACAGACTAAGTATTGGAGAATTTCTCACCAACAGAAGAGACTCAACTACTACTTTCAGCAGCACAAGCAGCCTGGCTAAACTTTTGCAAGAACGAGGCATCTCTGCAAAGGTTTACGACAGCCCCATGGTAGAAAAACTGCCTTTGCTGCAACCCTCTCGAACTCTTCCCATTCCTTCTACTCCACCAAATTCTCCTTCGCGTTCACCTTGTCCTTCCCCTCCACTGTTTGAGCCTCGAGTGCATCACTCAGAGAATTTCCTGGCTTCTCGACCAGCAGAAACGTTTTTGCAGGAAATGTATGGCCTAAAGCCCTCTCGTAACATCTCAGACGTAGGCCAGCTCAAGATGAACCTTGTGGACAGACTGAAGAGGCTGGGCATTGCCAGGGTGATCAAGCCCCCTGAAACACAGGACCATGGCAAGAATCAGGGGCCAGAGGTTGGCTTGCAGAGGCAGGACTCAGCTGGGTTTTTAAATGCAGGTAGCAACTTAATGGCAGGACTGAGAAGAAACCAGAGTCTTCCAGCCCTGATTGGAGCACTGGGAGCTCCTGTTTGCACACAGTCATCAAAAATGGATATACTAAAGGAAGACTAACTTGCCTGAAAGGTGTTTAACTTAGAGCACAGTAACTAATTTGAGGGATGAACATCCAGTACAGGCATTATTAGGTGTGTTATGGAAGTGTTGGAGAAGGCATGTGCATGTTAAAATGTGGGAGAGACAAGCGTTGGGACCAAGGAGCAAAGGAGCATTGCTTGGGTTTGAAGAAGAAGGTTTTTGTGGGAGATAGAAAGGTAAAACCAAAGCTTTAGTTCAAGACCCCCTTCAGCATCTTGTCTTAACTTAGTCAGAAGTGAAGACTGTTGTAGACATTTTCAGTGGTTTAACCCTTTGACCTGTATGTGTAGGTATTTTATTTTTTTCCACCATACACCCATAGTATTTACTAGTTGTTTGCAGTCAGGCTACATTATTTAAATATAATATTAAAATAACAATCAGTCTGACCAGCATTATCAGCCCAAGTTCCTCTGTAGCAAACAAATATGAAAACTTGGATTTTTTTTTTTTCATTCTATTATTTTCCATTTCAGAAACTGTGCTCTTTTGAATTCCTCCTCACTTAGAGAAGCAGGGGAGAGAATCTTTAGCTCTGTGTAAGAAAGTAATACTTCAGTTTACAAACACAGGGTTTATATTTTGAAAGAGTGCAGTTGTGTTAGTGAGGTATTAACAGAAGTTAATTTCTTTCCAGAGCTTGTGAACAAAGCACACAGAGAAATGTGCAATGAATAAGAATTAAGCAGAAAAATGTGTGTTGGGGTGAAAACGTCCAGCTAAGAAATCTTTCTAAAGTGTAGCATGCATCTATTTAAATGAGGATAGTTTTGTGCGTGCACACACACACAGAGATATCTCAGGCACATTTCAGCATTGCAAAAGGAAATAAACCCTAGGTGCTTGATTCAGGGTTTCTTTTTAAAGACTTGAATGGAGAGCATTTACTTCAAGGAGATTGTTCAGAGTTCAGAAAACTGCCTCTTGTCTTGCCAAGTACACATTCTGTATATTTGAGAGTTCTCCAGTAAACTTTATGCCCTTCATTCATTTATTTCTTGTTTTAAGCAGGATTTTGTTTAAAAGGTTTCATTAAGAGCAAAATTTGCCAGTCTCTATATAGAAACAGGAAGAAAAAAGCTAGTGTTCTTTGTAGCATTTTAATGAATATTGAAATCCAGTGATCAGTGAGGGAGTGTGGTTCTGAACACAGCTGAGGCAGACTTTCCAACTCAAAAAAGAACTTCATTTTAGAAGTCTGGTTTCTGAATGTTAATTATAAAAATATTACTGCCCATGCTGCTTTTTGATTCCTTCCTGTCCAAGGTTCTAATAGTAAGTGAACTATCGACAACGGATGTTTTGTGTACCTTAAGAAAAAGTTGTCTTTGCTAGTAACCTGAATAGAAGCAGCTTCTTAGTCTTTATATAAATTTTCACTGTACCTGTCAACATTATAAAATGATTTGTTTCCATACAATTAGATTAAGCAGTTAAGTTTACCTTGCCTGTTACCATGTAAGTGGGGTATAGCTGGCAGCTGTCTGGGGGTGTGGTGTGAAGCATCAGTGCAATCACACTAATTTGCATTTGCCGTTAGGTACATCCTCCATAATCAGCACCCTCGTTTCTGCAGGGGTGAGTGGAGTAGGGCAGGAAAAGAAAGCTTCTTAACCTTGTTTATAGGAAACTTGTAATGTGGCCTTTCTGATTTTACAGTTCTGTAGATCTTGTGATGACTCTTTGATATTTTTGTTTTGTAAAAGGAAAAGAAGTAACCACTTCAAACTTGCACAGGGATTCTTAGCAGAAGCTTGTCTGTCAGCAGCGCACAGAAATATTCCGGAACTCCTGCAGTTGCCTTTTGCTCTCTAAGCAAAATCTTATACTTAAAAAGGTGAATTTTATTTAAGAGACTATATATACGGGTTGATTTTGTTTTTTAAGTGAAAAATATTTAATTTTTTCATGTAAGTATTTATGTTTGTATGTACTTAGCTGCACATGGTGTCTTGCCTAGCTACATAAGATAAGAGTGAAAGGGGGGAGTTGGTCTCCAGTGGCCTGGGATGGGTATGTCTGCTGTGTATCTGTAACTTCCAGGGAAACGAGTTAGCGAAAGCTTAGACAGTTTGGTACCAACAGAGAAGTGTGTAGCATGTCAAAAGTCCGTCCATTTTATGTGTTTATTGTAGGAATACCTGAGTTACAGATAAATTTTTGAAGGTACTACACTGTGTTTCTAACTGGCTTCATAAGATAAATCCAGCCACTGGATCAGCAGAGTAGCAAATCAGCTAAGGCAGAATTCCTTTGGCAGACCATGGTTCAGGTAAAACTAATCTACAAGCATATAAATGAAATGCATGTTTCTCTTGGGGACGCTTCCCTATTCCATAGCCCAGCAATATAAACTGGCTCAGTTCAAACAATGCTGTGGATGTTGAGAGGTCAGTTTGTTCTGTAGCTGAGGTGTATCATCAGATACTTTACATAAGGCAAAAAGAAAATGGAAGAACCTCTATACCATGCTGTTTGTGTGCGTTTACCCAATTGGTTGATGCTGTGGTGCAGTGTTGTTCAAATTCTGTCATGCATTTATGCCTTTGGATAGTCATGCAGTTTGGATATACATGCCTGGCTTGCAGTAATAGGGAAAATTGATACTTCTTCCGAGTTTATCATTTTGTGCCAAAACTTAGAAGATAAACTTTTTTTTAATAACGTGTTTCTGAGAACATTTTAGAAGTTACCGTTATTCTAGGAATTATTTGGCTTTCGTTGTCTCCCATAAGAGAGGTGAGAGGTGACAAACTTGCATGGCTGACATCCTGCACCAGATGTTTTGAGTAGAGGTAGACCTAGAAGGAATGGAGAATTACATTTTGGCAGGGTTCTGTTATCTTGCAGGTTTGAGTCGAATACGGATGCTAGAAAGGACTTACCCATGCTTGTGCAAGTTACAAGAGACAGAAGGGAATCCTTGTATTTACCTTATTCCAATTGTCTTAAAGCACAAACTTAAACCTTTCTAGTTTCACTGTTAGTTTTTAATAAACTCAGTGATACCTGCATGCTCAAAATACCTGTGATCAAAGTTAAACATCTACTGCAGTTGAATAGCAACAGAGAGGGAAGGAAAAGAATTGCATTTGGGCTTCATTTGGCTGTTACATGAGGGGACTACACACCGTGTTTGAACAGTCTGGGATTTTCATGGTATTTTTTCCATCTGCTTTTTGCACTTACTGTTGTTTCATAGTGGAATGTAAATTTGATAATAAACATGTATAACATGCCATTTTTCAGTATATTGCTGATCTTCTGTGGTTTGTTCAAGATGTCCTCTTCTCTACTACATTGTTCTATAACAAACCTCAAATCAGGCCTTTTTTGTGGCTAAAATTTATATTGATTATTATACTGTACACAGGCTTAGTGAAGTGAGTTGGTGTGTGCAGAAAAGGTGGCTTTAGAAGCCAACAAATTTATATAGACAGTATTTAAGTGTTGAGCCTCACTTAAAATGAATCTGTTAATATTTTCTGGTACCTCGGGGGGTTTTGTGCATGGGTGGTGCTTTGGGGTTTTTTTCCTCCCCTCTTTTACAGCAGCTAGTGTGTTCTTCTAGCATTACAGTGTTAGCACTGCATCGTTGGCTAACATGATGGTTGTTTTTTCATCTCAGGAGCTGATGCTATGTGAACCCTATAGATTTGTGACAAATGGGAGTAGACATTGAAGCAGTTCTGTGCATGCTTACCAAGGGAGGCAATATAAAATGTTTTAAGGGGCTGGGTACTTCTACCTAGTGACTTCTTCTGTGCGTAGAACTAAGACTCAAAGATCAGCAAGGTAAGTGAACATAGGATAACTGGACATCTTCAACCATGAAGCTGTACCAGAGCAACTGATTTTTGCTGTTGAGACTACTCTGCACAGAGGATATGCTGAAATCTAGGTCACAGACACGTCCTGCTGAGGATGCCAGATGACAAATGCTTAACTTGATCCTGAAGTATACCAAGCCACTAAGAATGAATGAGTCTAAGTCATGGGGACAAGTAACAAAACACACTGATGTGAGCTGATTATATTCTATAAAGTTTACAGCACTCCTCCCTTTATTTTGCAAAGGTTAGGCATAAAGTACACAAAGCTTTATAATAGTTGTCTTTTAAAAGTTGCCTTGTAAAGATACCTTATGAAAGCAATAGCAATGTGGTACAGCTGATAAGAGGACACCAAGTATATTTTAGCCAGCAAACCACTGAGAGAGATTGGCTAAATAAATCAGTGATAAATCAGAGACCAGCTCAGAGATGCTCTCAGGTATACAAACGAATGTATTAATACATTAATACAATACAAAAATTTCTTAAGGCTTTTTCTTCTCAGTTGTATTTTCAATTAAAAATATCAGCTCTTGTGCAATGACCAGGCACTGGAAGTCTGTTGTGTTTGACTGAATTCTGAGCTGGAACCAGCCAATTCCAGGCTGCAGCAGCTCTCTCTGCTGTGCAGTTCCCTCCCATTTAGTTGACAGGAAAGATGAGCCTCTTCCTGAGTGTGAAACTGGGCTGTGGCATCTGCTTCTTTGCGTCCCGTTCACAAGTTTTTCTGCTCACTTCTTGATTTACTGCTGTCAGGATGGTGAGAACATCTTCCCCACTGCAAAGACACAAGTACAGTTTGTGTTAGGCAGTTAACATCAGCAAAATAACATTCTTGCTGTCTTGATATACACCAGTGCTAACAGCTCCTGTTTTTAATAGGCTTCAGAGCACTTCCCTAAGTTGCTCTGAACAGTTTGCATGGTGCTACTCTGTCCTACATCACTGTTTTCGCTCTGAGCAAGCATTCCCACTGCATATCATCTACCTCTGCATCTAAATCAAATTCCTGTCATCCAGAAGGGAAATTCAGGTGTTGTCAAAAATAAGCTTATGGAAACATAGGTACCGAGGACAGCTGTACTCCAAGTGCTGGCACAGTGCCTGTATATACCAGGTTCCCTCCCTGGGACTTCTGTAGGAGACGTAATCCTGCAGGGTGGCCATGCCGAGGAGGAAGTCTGCCTCTGCAGGGATGCAGTCAAGCTGAAGCCTCGCATCTCGCTCTACAGAAGAATCTTGCTCTCCACAATCTGTTTCGATGGTCACACCTTTGTGGAAAGCATCACCTTGGCAGGCCTGAATAAAAAAAACTTTTGGTTTTCCAGCAAGTGAATTGCAATTCTGTGCAGTGAAAGAAGTGGTTAGTTCCCTGATAGGTACTTCCTGCCCATCAACACCATATATAATGCCTTTTTTCCCATGAGACAGGATACAGCAAACAAAACAGTCCTTGTCTTTGTGGTCTGCACCCTGGAAGATGTTCACAGTCTCACGGATTTCTTCTGCAGTGAGGTCTCTATATTCTTCTACTTTAAAATGAAGCTTGCTAAAGACATTCCTCAGAGCCGCTGGAAAGCAAAGAGAAGGGAAATTTGAGACATTTCATTATATGAAAGTTGGACTCTGCAACTGCAGATTGCATTTCTAGACATAATTGGTCACTGCTACATGACTACATCCACTTAGCTACATTCCTCATCTGAAAATACTATAGTAGTCTAATCATTATATCTCTACTGCATTCCCTTAACTGTCATTAGGTTTTCTTGCATATTTCTGCATATTTTAGAATTAGTATGCATAAGGCTGATGCAAAGCTACCCTAGCTTGTAACGTCCAGGCTCAGGATGCTGCTTAACATTTCAGTCGCCTCACTAAAACTGCAAAATGCAAGTGAATTGTTCAGTGTCAGGCACTAAAAACCTGATGAGTTGATTAGGACCTGTCAGCACAGTAAACAGAGCCAACTGAGCCACTACAACAAAAGTAATCCTAGAAAGGGAAGACTGAAATTCAGGCCTTTGGAAAGAGAAACAAGATTTCTATTTTTAAAGATTCACAAACTCATATTTAACATTCACTGTACCTGCATCCACGTCTGTCCCATTCCGATCCTTCATGTGTTTGTGTTCCAGCACTCCTTCCCTAGCTTTTGCAAAATTGTGATTATTCAGGATCAGGCACACTCCACAGGGTCGGCTGGTCATTTTGTAAGCTTCAAGCAGCTGAAAAGAAAGACTACTGGTGTAACCCCTGCGCTCTCCTCCAAGTGCTCCTTAGCTGTTGTGAGTGGCGGAGGTGTGTACAGAGCCAGCTGGCCTCCTCTCCAGGCAGCTCTCCCTCAACAGCCTTGCTCCCAGGACTTGGCAGTGCCCTGCCCCACTGCCTTTGGCAGTGTGTGCAGGACAGCACCCTGCTGGACAACCAAAGTCAGGCTCAGCCCACACAAGATGCTCTGTTCACTCATATCTCGGTGCCAAGCCAGCTGCCAACTGCCCAAGTCCTGATATCATAAACTCAGCCTACCTTGCTACCCTTGCAGATGGTTCTGAAGTACAACACTGCAGCAGCTGTGCCTGTGACACAGCTTCAGAATAAAGGATGCAGAGTTGTGCATTTTTATTTTTCTAGACAGTGCTTTTAACAGTTGGTCTTGGAACATCTGTTTACTTCATGGAGGGGTGAGTTCTTCTAAGACAAAATGATGATGTTTCTAAGAAATAAACTAACTTACCTGGGAAGAGTCATTAAAACTGCCAGGAGGACCAGGTGCTACAGATGACACCAGATGTCCCTCAGGACATCCTGCGCTGCCCCTCCGTTCCTCTGTGATGAGCATCTCTTCTTGGCCTGCAAAGCATTCATGATCAGTGCTGTACAATACCTATACATCACTTCAAGAATAACTATGGGGAAGAGGCTGTTTTGTTCTGTTTTACCAAACAGGTTTAGTCCATCTTCAATTCTGTTCCACAGGCTGATGTTAATTTTTTCACAGAGACTCTTCAGCATACTTAGGTTGTCTTTCCCCAGAAGGCCCTTCTTCTCCATCTCAGTAAGAATGTCAAGCATTGTCTGGGTAATCAGAAAGGCAGTTTGCTTTTAGGGCACCTCCATGCTGCCACTGGGAGTGAAGCTGCAGCATGTGCACCTAAGCTTTAATGTAGAGACAGGACATGCAACTCACAGAGTCAATCCAGCTGACTGGAGCTCAGCTGAGACCTCAGCTGAGCCAGTTAATCCTAGTTCAACAAAATCTACAAGTACTGTTAAGTACCAACATCTCAAAAGATACTAATTTCCTTTCTGCAGCCCAGAGGTGCCAAGATCTATTTAAGATCTAACCCAGGACATCTAACAGTGGTCATGCAGGAAGATGTAGCAATATTTTTAATGACTGCTTTCATTCAACGTTCAGTGGCTATCGTGCACTCAACTGAAACAGAACAATCACTGCAGTGAGCATCTTAAGCACTGGCAAAAAGGGGTTTCTGTCCCTTGGGTCCCCTTCTGCTTCAGAGCAATCTCTACACCTCACATGTAGGTGAGATTGCTCTGAAGCAAAAGGGGACCCAAGGGATAGAAATCCATCAGTGAGTGGCAGAGCACAGTGGTCACCCCAAGAATTTACTAGAACAGCTCTCACAGTCTCCCCTCTTAGAAAAGAAGGAAAATCCTCAAAACTTTTATTAAAACAAAGTACCAAGGAGTCAGAACTGCAGGCTGAGACAGCATAAAAGCACTAGATCTCCTGCAAGGCTACTTGTAAATTCCAACTCATTTGACTTAGCCTTGAGAAGAATATGCAGCTTAGATCTGTATTTTCTGCATTTAAAAAGAAAATCATAAAATAATATCCACAGTAGGATATAGGATCACTTAGATAGGTTATAGGATCACTTTCTATATTTGATAATGACTGAGAAAGAAGGAAAAAAAAAGTCTGTTGGGCAAGATAAGTAAATGTGCTCATCAGTTTTTTCTTGATTAAAACCACTGCGTGCCCTGAGTGCCCTGTGTTGCTTGGATGTGATGGCCTCAGTGCCTGGCGCTCCTGGCTGTGACACTGCTGCAAAAGCTGTGCCCGACACCAGCACAAACAAGTCCCTTATGCACCCAGGGGCAACCTTTTTCTTGTGGTGTTTTCCCTTTAAGAGTGATACCATAAAGAAGAGTGAAGCTCATTCCCCCAGGAGCAACCCAATTGCCTCTCTGGATTATAGTAATAATTTTAAAAAATAATTAAAGAGATGCTTACAGTCTCACGAGTTAGCTTGCTTTTCGGTAATTCGTTGACCAAAAGTAACTTGAAAGACATCAGCTCATCTTCGGTGACATCTTCAAACAGCTGAAAGAGCAAGTATCTAGAAAAAGAAGTGGAGGGCGTTGTTTCATTGTGTTTCCGAGCACAACTTAACTCCGTTCTATTGCACCGCTCCTCTCGTCTACTGTCCCCCCAGCACATATTTCCGTTTTAGAGGGAGGACACAAGGCTCAGGACCGCCTGAAGTCAAACCCTTCAGCCCTTCAGGTGTTGAGAGGAGGTGACGGCTGTCCCGGACTGAATGAGGCGGGCAGCCGGGCCAGCCCAGCCCGGCGCCCTCACCCACCTGAGGGGCGGCACCCGCGCCCCGCCCGGCGCCCGCAGCTCCCTCTCCACCTGCTCCCGGCTGGAGCCCAGGTGGGCAACCAGGAGGTCGATCCGCCCGATGCGGTAGAGCAGCTCCCTGAGGAAGGCCAGGTTCCCCGCCTCCAGCACGCCCTTCTCCTGCAGCGCTTCGAACAATTCGTGCGGGCTGCGGACGGCTTCCAGCCTCTTCCTCGGGAGGTGGTCCTGGCTGAGGAACTTCAGCGCCGTCAGCTCGGCCCCATCCAGCTCGTCGCTGACCGCGAGCAGCCGCCCCCACGGCAGCGCCATGGCCGCGCCACAGCCGCGCAGGGCTGACGGCGGAGGGCGGGGCCTGACCCGGGGCGGTGCTTCCCTCTAGATTTAAACTTCCGGAGCGAAGCACCCCACTGTTCCTTGGGGTACGTCGTGTTTTGGGTTGTGTGTGTTCACCATTCCGCCTGTTCTTGAGCAAACCGGCTAGCGCGGATGCAAAGGTCTCCCTCTGCCCGGGCTTTTCCTGCAGTCTCCTCTCGCTGGTTGCCAGGCCAAACCACTGCGATTTTAATAGAAGGAGAAGGAAGCTTTTATAACACCACTGATTCGCCTTCCTCCTTCTGGGCTGCTGTCAGAAAAGGCAGCACGCTCCCTGCGGGCGTGCGGCCCCGAACAGCCACCAGCCGTGGAAAACAGCTCCCTTCCCACCCGTCCCACATCTGCTCACGACAGGTCTACGACAGGAGCAGGTGCTGTGGTGAAGGGCCCTGGGATGCTGCACCACCTCCACTTCACCTTCTGGTGCAGCAACATGGATAGATGGTATTTCACAACAGGAGGGGAGAGATTTTTACCAACTGAAATTTCATCCTTCTGAAAATGAACCTTTACACGTTAATGCTCACTTTGAGCTAGAGAGCAACCCTTGGCACATCCATACTGTCCAATAAAGAACCAATGTTCTTGCTAAGCACTGATTGAAACCAGCATTCCTTTCTTTCCCAAAAATCCAGTAAAAACACTTTAACAATATATTAAACAGAAATGTGTACATTGCTACCCTACAAGTACCTTATCAATGTTCAAAACCCTATGTAAGATATTTGGTTTCTACTTGCATGGCAAGTTGGGTCAAAGATGGAAGGAATCCAAAAAGCAAGGCACTTCTCAACAGGCCATAAGCTGATGTCTCCTTAAGACATGTTAGAACAAGATCTTCCTATCTTGTTCTAAGCACATATGGATCCATCTTTGCACTCACATACCTGCACAAATCAGGCCTAAACACAAAGTGGCTACACATATAAAACGAATAGAGAAGACTTAGGCCAAGCTCAGGAGATGTTTCCGGGATAACATTCCATGTATGGCTGGCATCCACAAGAGCCAGCCACGTTTGTGGCCTGGGGAGTTCCAGTGGCTGTCAATAATAACAGAGTGACAAGCAAAGACACACTTCCAGAAAGGACACATGGAAATTAATGAATTCCCAAAGATCTCACTTTTATTTCTTAGCACATTGCAAATAAGTCATTGCAAATTAAACATACCATTCTCTGTTCATAAATTGAAATATCTCTAGTTGAAAAGAGGCAGATTTGAATAATTTTTGAGAGAATGTGCCCACGTTATTTAGGGGTCAGAATAAAAAGACTGAACACTCAACACCTCCAGAGAAAAATGTAGCACAGGAGACACTGCTTCCCAGCTTCATCTCCTTAATGCTGTGTATTTGGTTTTCCCCTCTTCCCGATCTTCAGATTTCCTGCAGGAGATCTCAGAGATCACAGACACTGCCAGCAGTTCAATCAGTCCAAACTCATCAACACCTGAATTTGCACCACTTTGAGAATTGAAGGAACCCTCACACACATGGTGGAAATACTCAGGTGGTGGGAATCCCACCACAGCCCATGCAATAGGAGAAGCTGGCAGCCAGCTGAATGCAGGCTGGCTCCTCACACGTGCCACCAGCCCATCCCCAAGAGCAGCACATTTTCAAGTCATCCTAAAACCATTTGGGTGGAAAGAATGACAAACTTCCCACAGGAGCTGGGCATAAAGAGCTCTCTGGGAAACTGCTGTTGAACTGAAAGCATAAACAGCAAAATGTGAATGACTGTGCAAGGACTCATGCCCCTGGACAGCATTATTTTTTCTTTGGCTAACAGTCCTCTCCAACTCTTATAAATGTTTTCCTTTTCAAATAGCACCACTCTGATCTTGCTGCTTTCAGTTTGAGTCTGCAGGACTTCAACTCACCAGCTTTTCTTTCTTACCAGACTTTTGGCTCCACTTTCTGGTGGCAGTGCTTGTGCTGTCTGAAAACCAAACAGAATTAAGTGCCAGGCTTTTGACTAGATTTGGCCTGCCAGGCATGAGCTGGGAGGAAAGAAAAGGCAGAGTAAAAAACAAAGCTGAGGGCCTTCGGAGAGAAAAAGTAATTGCCCCTCACTGTTGTCTAGCTTGTATGAGAGAGAAAAAAGTCAGGAAATTGCAGAATCAACTTTCTTCTTACCACTCAGCTCTGTGGGAGGGACACAAATCCGTGCAAAAACCCACCAGCCACACTTTGCTCAGAACTGCAAAACTCAAGTGTGTTTTCTCCTTGCCTGATTGCTGCATGACCTGCATATAAATTCACAGTATGGCTGTTCTATGGTTCTTTAAAGGATTTTGATGGGGTTTTCTCTTCCTCATAGTATGTCTTCATTCATAAGTGATAATGGTAAACTATGGAGGTAGCTGGATTTTAATAGGCAGAACAAAATACCAAATCAATTAAATCAATTTAAATCACAGGGTGTGACTGATCAGCACCATCTATAGTGGCCCCCCGCCCTTCAGTGGAGGACAGCTCAGAGGAGGACAAAAAAAACAGACCATCTCAGGGAAGAACAGATAATAAAGAAAGTCCAATTTACCTCAACACCAGGATTGGAGAGTGACCTTAGTTTTAGAGAAGACATTTGCACCTGTGAATCATCAGGTACCCCAAGACAATTTACAAGGAATAATGTCTTCCTGAGCAAGCCAGACCACCACGGAGGGTGTGGATATGTGGCTCACCCCAAACCAATATGAAAGTATAAAACCTGGACAACTGATAAAACATTTAGGCTTTGAAAAGAACAACGGGCTTGAGCTGGCTTCCACCCACGTTCCACCATGACTGGGAATGTCCAGGCTCATGATGGATAGCACACCTATGTAGCTGTCACCCTACCAAATCAAAATCCTGTGTATCCCCAAAGATACCAAATAATTAAATTTGATATCCAATTCCTTCTCATGTAAAATAGCTGAAAGAACTTGGTCTGAGTGTATTGAACTCCGACAGAGAAATATGAGAAACAGAAATGCTATAGATGTGCAACTTCACTTCGGGAGCAGATGCCACCTTCCAGAAAATTTCTCCCAGAGGAAGCAGTTACTGAATGGCCCTACTGGCATCAGCTGCCATTATCATGACAGTCCTGAACTTCTTCTTTCCTACCATCTCTCCAGCTGCTGCCCCTTGGGGTGGCTGCCAACAAACACTCCAACAAGAGCAAAATTACTTCTGCTGGGGTAAAAGTATTTGTCATGCTGACTGTCCCTGAGAAAGCTCATCCAAGAGAGGAACACACCACAAACTGAGGTGATATAAAAACCAAGAGAATTTATTCTAACAGAAACATGATTACAGAGCTTCCTTCCAGTATTTCACAGTCATTCAAGATACACTGTGCCCTGAGAGCTCTGAGAAATAGCAAAGTGAGAATCTTTATTATTGAAAAACTTATACTGTTGGGCTGATTATTCAAATAAATGATTGACATAAACCAAACCAAATATTTAGAAGAAAAGAACTAAACTAACATAATCATGGGATTTTGGTCCTTTTGGAGCAGAATTATTTTCCATGAACAATTATAGCTTCCAAAGACAGGCAATGATTCACCTTTGGGTAAGGCAGTTACAACCATCGACATGCTCCTTGGGAATGCATCCAGCTTTCTGAATCTGTTCTTTTTTTGCAGATTTTAGGGACTTAACTCAGACACAAATGGGACTTCATTGACATTTCCAATAACTTTTACAGTACTACTTGAAAGTCCTTTCTCACTTGAAACCCAGACTGAACACTGCTGCTGCAGGACAAAAAGCCTGATGATGTGTAGTTTTCTGCAGCCTTACCCGACCGCTACAGATCCAGGTGTTGGAAGACTGTTTCAATATGGAAGTTGGAAAATTTACGTCCTATGTCTCCTTAAAGGGCTGGGGCTACTACACAGATCCAGATAATTTCTCATGTAAATCCTCTTCCCTATCAAAGCCCAGATGTCATTCCTAACTGAGTGTATTCTTACTTGTCTGCTTTTCATTGTGGAACTTCAAATATCAGTCGCTTCAGCAGTGTTGATGTTATCTTTGGCATCTGCTTAGATCCTTCTAATTCTCTTCCTGCCACTTCATTGTTCACTTCTGTCAGGATGGCTGCGAGATCCACGCGCCTGGAACAAAAATGAAGTTACATTGAAACACGTGGTACTTGCAGCTCCGCCAAGAAGATGATGTGTGTTTGCCCCAATAAAGTGGTATCCCAGGGAAGGCTGGTATCTTCCTCACCCTACTGCCACTGAAATTGCACATTCCATTGAATAACCACAGAATTCAGTGTGTTTGGGGGAAATAAAAGCAACCTCTGGAGCCTCTGCAACCTCTGCAACCAATGTAGCATTGCTCTGGTTACAGCCAGAAGAGGTCGCTAAGATGAAACAAACCTGTACATTCTCCATCTCTTCTTCTGGACGCCATGAGAAAATGATATCTGAAGGGAAATTCTATTTTATAAATGAAGTTTATGAGAGGATGAGTGGGAGGTAACAATGAAAATTATGCCTGCAGAACACTGTGGGGTTTTGTCTATGTAATCACTCAACAAATTCATCTCTAATCAGGTGTCACTGGAAGAAAAATTTATCAGTCCAAAAATGTTAAAAAACGCACATACACACACACTTGTTTGTGTGTAACGTTGCAGCATTACAGCTCTGGTTTTGTCTCAGGAAAACCAGGGGAAGTCACTTATACTTTGGCCTTTGGCTTATCTGTAGAAGTCACCCAGTGCCCAATTTCAAAATAAATCCTGTTCTCCACGGTACTGAATATGAAAAGCATTAATTGCACACATGCAAACCACTGTTTCACACAGCATACTTAAGTATGCACATCTGCAGTACTCTAAATGTACAAGAATTAGAAATAGTACTTACAGTGGGCAAAGCAACTCCATCTTCTCACAGAGGCATTGAATGTAAACACTGCCATTCTTACGACTGCGGTAGCACAAGTAGTCCTCCACTGTAGCCAAGCCAATCAGAATATCAGCCTTATCAGGAATGGAACTCAAAGGACTAGCATCCACCTCAAGATGTCCAGAGGAGTCTGATTCTACTGCAACAGATGGATGACGTTCAGAGCCTTGGCAAGCCTGGATGATAAACACCTTGGGTTTGCCAGCAAGAGAAGGACAATTAGTTCCAGTGAAGCAGGAGACTAAATCTTCAATATTTACGCAAACATCATCAACACCTTTTATTTTGTCTTTTTCACCATGAGAGAAAATGAAGCAAACAAAACAGTCCATATTTCTATGATCTTTTTTGCTGTATTCTTCAACTGTGTCATATAATTTTTTTCCTTCTAGATCCATGTACTCAACTGTCTCAAACTGAAGCCACCTAAAGACCCTCTTCACAGCCTCTGGGGAAAAAATCAGAAGGAACTTGTTAACATATACAGAGACAAGGAAGATGCTGAAACATCAGTGTCTGTGTGGTAGATCAGATACTAGCAGAAGTGTTCAGATCCCACCAGTAAAATCACCTGACTGGCTCTTAGCCTGCCAAATTCTATTAGAAAAACCCAAATGCCTAATTTGCCAATTTTTTTTAACTTAACAACTGGGTTAAGTATCTTGCTATCTAAAACAAAAACAGGATTCAGATTGTCTGTTGTATTGATACAAATTAGTGACATTTACTGTGTTAAAGCAAGCTGTAACTATGCATTGCATAGTAGTCTCAGATGCCTAAGAACAACACTTGGCAAGTTAAAGAAATGCCACCTCTTTAGAATGACAAATCTGCCACTCTTAAATGAAGACGGTCCCTCATTCTGTGCGAATGGTCGATGCAGCAAGAAGGGAATCAGAGTAACCTGCTCACAAATGCTATGAAGACTTCTCAGCATATGGTGGCCTGATTTTTGTGTGGGCAGAGAGAAGGTAGCTGCGAAGAAAGCAGCCTTTTAAATGGGCTGGATGGAGTTAAAAAATCTGTAACATGTCCTTTCAGGAATCTTTTTTTACTTTTTTTTACTTTTTTACTCTTGTTTATCTTAAAAGTGATTGCAGAAAGAAAGACTTTAAGGAAAGTTACAGAACATTTATTTGAGCATTGAAGAGAATTTGAGGACTTAAAATTATGATAGCTAAGAACTAAAAACAATCAAAAACTGGGAAGGTGGAATAGTAATCACTTTTTCACTAGTTGTACATATAACCAATTAAGACAATGCCTTTTTCCTAGAACAAAAAGTAAATCC
This sequence comes from Peucedramus taeniatus, assembly GCA_013400575.1. Classification (NCBI taxonomy): domain Eukaryota; kingdom Metazoa; phylum Chordata; class Aves; order Passeriformes; family Fringillidae; genus Peucedramus; species Peucedramus taeniatus. The sequence continues at coordinate 36,313 of WBNO01024518.1, forward strand.
TTCTTTAAACCATCAGCTAAATGTTGGAAGTGGCTTATTTCCAATGGGTACTGTGACTGTCACTCCAGTCTCTGGAGGCCAAGGAGTAACATGGACATGATTCTTCTTCACAGCAAAGATTAGATAATTGTTTTTGAGAATTATCAGAGAAAAAAACCAAACCAGTTGTAAAAAAAATTTTAAAAGACTTACCTCCATCTTGCAATGTTCCCTCTCTATTGTGACATGGATTTTTAAAAATGTGGTTGTTAAGAATTAAACAGTAACCATGGGGGTTATTTTTCATCTTATATATTTTCCCATGCTGCAGAAGCAAAAAAAAACCCAAACAGTTAGGAAAGCAGAGCCAAGCATTCAAAAGAGAAATACACTATTGGTGGTGTATTTTTACATTGATTGCTGGTCCATCATTATCTAAGTACAAAAGAAAATCACAAAGGCCAAGAAACAAAAAAGGAAAAGCCTAAGGATACAATTTAGGTACAGAGGAGAGGAATCTGCATTGTCTCCCTGAACCCTCCTCCTCTCTCTCTTTGGTCAGGATATGATTTTGACATGGGAGAAAGGATTCAAAACCACTAATTTGCATATAATTAGGAAAAGTTCCTGCACCCCACAATTTCCTCTGAGGGTCCTTGTGCAATTCCAGTGAGGTAGGGGGTTCTGCTATTCCCTTGACATCTGTCCAGGAATATCCTGGCCAGGACTTTAATATCCCAGTCTCCATTATTGTTAAGATTGGTTTCTTCCCTCAACTGTTCATTCGTATCTTGCTTAAAAGGTTACTGACAACCAGGTCCCCACAAAGAAGGCTCGGTCTTGTTTGGAAAATAGGAACTGTTCCAAGGCCTACATATAGAGCCAGAACCCCTCCATCTTGGCTGTTCCACCTGCTTAGTGTTATGAATTTATGCTGCCTCTCCCAAGAGATGGATAAATTCTTTAAAGGTAATCCTGAGGTATTTCTCACCCGTTTTGCTGCCTCCCCCTCTGTTCCTTGTTCCTCTGGATGCGCAGACACAGACACAGGGTAGCCAACTTCTTTCCTAGAATAATTTTCTAAGAAGGAAAAGATAAAATATTTTAAAACCACAAGGATAAATCTTCCCCTGTGCATATTTCAACACTCAAAAAGCCAGAACAAGGAGTGAGGTGGAGGGAGTTTTCACACCAGTGAGACACCAGCCTTTTGCAGAGCTGGGCCAAGCTTGGCTCCAGTTTCACAGACTACTGGTTATTACAGAAGCCATGCAGGGCTGTGCTCCATTGCTTCTCTGCTCCTCTGCTCTTTTATTGGTAGCAAGATACAGATAATAAAAGGTTGAATGTGAGTAGTCATCCCAGGCAAGCCATTCACCAGCATCTCCACTGTGGGATATATAAGTGAAAGAGGAGACCCATTTTTGTACAATAGTACAAAATGCTGGTCCATTTACTTCTGAGGCTATTGTCTCTTCTCCAGAGAAGCGAGTGGATGCAAGGATGCAAAATACCAGCAAAATTAAAGATCTCCTCAGAGCACTTATTTGAATACAACTTTCTGAAAAAAGTTTAGAAACCATCAAATCCATGACTCTAACCAAGGAAACAAATCACAGTACTCATTTTACAAGTTACAAAAATGTGTTTAAATGAAATTTAATTGTCAGGGCAACAAGCTTTACACAACATGCTTTTTTTCTACTTATCAAGAGGACAAAATAATAACAATACTACTAGAAAGCCATTCCCCAACACAGGACTTGCTTGGCAATAGCCTCCCTTGGCAATTATCTTCTGCTCTTTTAGAAACACCAGTAGAGGACAGCAGCACAAAGACATGCAGGGAAAACTACTTGGTAGCTCTGCAGGGTACTGCATGGACTGTTTAAATGTATCTGAGGAAACTCACAACCTGAGTCATTCAGAAGGAAGTAGTTATTGATTGAGACATCCTGATTCCCAAAGGAACACCCAGCTGTGGTGCCAGAAAGCACCACCTCAGCTGCAAGAGCAGGGATATACTGAAGTCCTTGAAATTTCCCATCTGGTTACAGAAAGTTACACTTTAGCCAAGTGACTGGTTTTCACAGACTTCCCTTTGACTAAGACAAAGGGCCTGGCTAACAGAAGATAGTGCTGACAATCTCCCAAGACAAGTTTCCCTAAGTCAGCTGTCACTTCCTGGCTCTTGCAGTGACTTGGAAGCTAGGCTGGTCCAAAACCAGCACCGCACTTTTCCCTGAACAGATAAATTGCATTTAAGGCAAAGAGAAGGCAGAAGAAGGCCATTTACAAGGGACAGAACATACTTCAAGGATAGATACAAGAATCCATGATGGGATAATGAAGTAGCAGAAAACTTCAGAAATCAGAGTTCTCCAGAACTGTTCTGCCTATCCTAGGATACCATAAGGTCTGTCCCTTATTACTGGACTTCTAAGCTGCCAAGGATGGAGCCATAAACCCCCCAAAAGACCCCAGATCTGTTCTTAAACAGCTGAAATACATTTACCTTTTTTTTCTTCTTCATAGGCATCAATTTTATTCTTTATGTCAGCTCTAAATCTCTGTAATATATCTTTCAGCACTGTCAGGTTATCTTCTTTAATTATCCCATTTATTTCCATTTCCAGAAAGACCTGCAACATTGACTGGTAAAACAAAAACACGTAACCCAAACTCATCCAGTGACCTTTGATAATCACAGTATCAGGCAGCTCTGCAAGGGCAGAAGACAACATCCTCATTCCCAGAGACTGACCAGCCAAAGACCTATTACTTTTTCCTCCAAAACTCATTAAAGCAAGGGTCAAGATGCAATGCAATTGAACAAACCCATCATCACTAATGTCAAAGCAGGACAATCAGAAGTTGTTTATAACTAGGATATCCTGCTTTGTTTCAGCAGTACAAAGCACTGATGAGGATAACATAACATTCTGTTGAGCCTTTGTGTTCTGATGAAGTGCTGCCAAGTCCTTTACTTATGCCATTTGCATTTTTTATCACAGAAAAGCTGTTCAGCAATAATTTTGTTTATTAAAGCTCAATTGTCCACCAAGTTAGAGGTAAATCTGCTAATTTTCCTCTATGTGCCATAATACAAATAGGACTTTCAAGGAAGGTTCTTAATAATACCAAGCATTTTTATAACACAGCTCATTACAAATATTAAACTAGCTCACCCAACCTGTTAATACTTTTGGGGGAAAGTTAACAATATGTTGTTACTTCAGATTACAATAAAGAAGAAAATTTACCCATTGACACACAAAAATTTGTGGTTGAACTCACATTAGAACTCGATTTTCTGCCTCCAAAACATTGTTTTTCCTTTAGCGAACATCACTCTTCTTAGGTATAGCATATGTATTATAAAAACATTTGTCTTATAAATGCCAAGCAAAGATTAAAGGAAGAGCATGATGGATTTTGCAAGAAGATAAGACTAAAGATAAGATAAGATTAAAGAGACAGGTGGTGGATAGAAAAGGCAAAGATACAATGCAAAAAATAAGGATCCATTCTTTCACACCGCAGCTATTAGCTAACATCACAATTCTTTCAAACCAGATTTTCACGAGAGCAGACTGCTTTCTCTTTCCTCCCTTCTTATAAGAACTAGAGGACTCTGAACCAGCCTTGCAAAAAAACTTCTCAAGACCATTTCTCATACAGCATTTTCCTGGAGCTTGTTCTTTGGTAATTGTTTTTGGAGCAGGAACTTCACACTTCTGACATCTTCTGAAGTCAAGTCCTCTGCAATTCCATACAGCAGTTGCCTGACAATAAACAATAAAAAGACCTTCAAGAAAGAAGTAAACACCGCAACTGAACATTGGAACTGCAAAATGTAAAATTCACAATGGCAGGAATTCAACAGAAAAGACAGCTGACAGTGAACTGTTGCATTGTGCATGCTCCTGTGTTTACCTGTAAGCTGACACTTGTGCCTTGCCTGGGACTTGCAGCTCTCTCTCCATCTCCTCCTGGCTGGAGCCCAGGTGGGCAGTCAGGAGGTCGATCCGACGGATCCGGTAGAGCAGCTCCTTCAGGAAGAACAGGTTCCCTGCCCCGATCATGTCTTTCTCCTGCAGCACGTCAAAGAAGGCCTTGGGCTCATGGATGGCTTCCAGCTTCCTCCTGGGGACATGCTCCAAGCTGAGGAATTTAAGAGCTGCCAATTCCTCTGTGACCAAAGCCTCAGAAACTTCAAAAAGCAGTTTTCGGAAGTCTGTACTCATTTCACATCAGGATTTGGATCTAAACACAAACAGCAGTTGACTTCATTTGTCAGTAAGACTAGTGCAACAACACGATTTATGTAAGAGGTATCATCACATTGTGTAGAATAGCCCAAAATAAATACATACAATCCCAAGTATTTCAATAGAGAGAGGCTGTCTTGCTATCATAGCTTTGATGCTTAGCTCTTTTTGTTCTCTGGACTTAACAAAGGATATTAAAACCTCTGTACTAATTGACATTAGCAGAGAAAGTCATAGATCATTCTTGCTTCTTATGGTATGTCTAGATAGTGGGAAGTACCAATGTACAGGATGTACAATCCTGGCAGGTTGCTGCTGGTTTTCTTTGGATTTGGGGTTTTTTTTGAAGTTTGATACCATTTGAAAGAAACAGCCACTTGCCAGTCTGAAATATAGACTATGTAATAAATGCGACTGCTGAATTTTACACCATAACAAGAGTAAGAGTCCACATGAGTATAGCTACTCTAAGCTATCTGGCTTCTCTTTTCTTTTTATACTGCTTTTGGCCAGCATACCCAAAGCACCTCTTCCTGTTTTGGTTTATCTGCATCAAGTAAAACTCAGTTTCCAGTTCTCAATGAATTTGTAATATTAAAAGCAAATACAGAGGCCTGAATAATTCTTATCAAACTATCTCTGTTTCACTGAGCATAGAATATCACCTCCCTTCTCCTCCACTTTCTCCATCAGCTTTGGGAATAATTAACTTGGCTTATGGATTCAACTTTTGAGCATAAGAGGAAGTTAGAAAATTCCAAGCCTTCCAGCTATCTCCCTTGACACTGAAGGGACCTGTCTCCACTGATGTGACAGCCCATGGGCATTTTGGTGTCTATTATAAACTCTCCTCAAGCTGAACAAAGACAACAGACGTGTCAGGAGCTCTCATTGTTTGATTGTACCATCTTCTTAACTGTGGCAACCAGCCCAATATTTAAACTCAAACAGTACTGGCTAACTTGCCCTTAAATTTGCTCAGTACACTTCACAACTCCCACAACAAACTCCTCAAAAGGTGCTGGTTCCTGAGCCACAAAAATCTCCACAGGCTCCTCCCTTCCACAATAAACTTCAAAATGGAATATAGGGTAAAATATTAAAGCCGTGCAAGCCAAGAAAGAGAAGAAAGCAAAGAATATCCCCAGCCCTTAGATCCTGTGTTGGTGCTGCCACATGGATAGTCTGGAGATGGAGAGAGAACAGAGAGGGCATAAAGGGCAGTGGGTGTGTGCCCAGTCTGCCCAGTCCGTGCTCTGCTGGAGTTCACCTGGTGCATGTCCATTATCTAAATTAGACTTGTGCATTTTGTTCACTTGAGCACAGCCAGCCTTTCCCCAGGCAGTGAGCTGGGCTGAGGGATGGAGCACGAGTCTCAGGGTGGAGCAGGGAGTTGGCTCAGCACGGCGCTGCCCCCGTGCCTCAGGATCCTCTCCCCCATCACACCTCTCCTGTAGCAATGCTCAGAACGTTCCAGACCAATCAGCCTACAGCTGGCACTTAAAGGACCTGTCTCCACTTCCTTCTAGTAAGAGACCCATTGGCCACTTTACTTCTCTGCCCTAGGTGTCAGACACCTGGGAATCTCTGAAGAGAAACTATATAAATGCATTCAGAAAAGGTCTCCTGTCTTATAGACACTGGCAGTGGGAGACAGAAAAGTCAACAATGTCAAAAGAGAATCTCCTACTCCTACACTACTGGAATACTGCAATCCATTTTACTTACTGCTACTGCAAATGTTTCAATAACAGTACTCCAAGGTAGCCCAGCTGACTAACTGGAAATAAGAATTAGCAGACAATTGTATTCTGCTCTTCTCCAAGGACCACTCTACAGAAAAGGAGCATGCCCTTGGTCAGCATTGTGTGGATTAACAAGAGTGAATGTACAACCGAATCTTAAACATTTGCATTTCCAGTAAACTGATAAAACAGTGAAATACATTGTGACACAGCACATACAATTTGTGTTCTGCCCCAAAATACTGTCTTTTAAAGAAGAATCCACTTGAACCAAACTTTTAAACAGGCAAGAATCAGTATCCTTCAGCCCATATAAACCAGTAGTATCTGATGTGCTTAACCTCACAATTCAATGATTACCTGACTTAGTATTTCTATAACCACACAGGAAAGAATAATATTTTCTTGGTAGGTAGTTATCAAATTATCTTCTTTGTCACATAAATCAGGCCTTTCATTTAAGATACAAGAGATATTGCTTATAAAAGCAAATCTTTCTTGTAAAGAGAATTTAAATTTTATTTCTCAAAGGCTGTAAGTTTCAAACCCATCAAATGATTGCACTTAGAAGAGATGTACCACCTATATGTTACATTAACCCTGTCTGTAATTACAGGGAGCACAATTAAAACAATATTTAACTGCCACTGTCTTTTTCTCCCAGTTTGCTAACTTAAAAACACAACTGATACCAGTAAAATGAATATTAATATTAACATCTAGTAATAATTTAAAATCACTTACATGGGAAGACAACTCTGAAGAAAGTGAGACAGCCAGTCTCTAAAGTTCCAGGAAAAGTCTGCCTTTTTTATGGTAGGGTATTGTCACATAACCTCCAAGAAGTATGTTACAATGGAATAAAATGCTAATAAAGCAGGAGATCCCTACTTCAGCTACTTCCATTTTCAGAGAACTGATTATAACAGAACTTGTGAGAAAAAAATGGTAAACAAGCTGTGAAGTAATCAGGTTTTGCTCTTGTTTTATGGCAACAACTAAGCAGCATACTGAGTGCTTTCTAGCATAGAGCACAACTCAGCGCTTTTGCTTTCATACACAAATCCTAATTAAAAAACAGTGGGAGATGGCTGAATCTACATATTTTCATTTAAAATATCTCTGTCCCACTGCCCTGCTGTGTCACCAGATCTGCCATGACTTACCCCCTTTCTATGAAGTCCCTCTCCAACTCACCTGTTTATTTTTAACAGGAAGATATTTTTTAAATTTAAAAAACCCAACTATTAGCACCAAATTCAGTAGCAGCACTCAGTAAATGCAGGGAAATCAACAACTAAACATTCTTCTGAAATTACTTATGTAATATACTTCCCCATTTAGAGGAGAATTTGAACATAATTAACTTCTTACATCTTTGCTCTCTTTAAAGTAAAGAACTTTGCATTCAATGAAAAGGTTCCCAGCATGAAAGTCGCTGGAATTTTCCACGAAGCAGGAAATAAAACAGCATTCAGTATGGCTACCAGACTCTCCACAGACTCTCAAGGCAGCAATATGAAGAAAGTTAGGAGTGTTGAAATTTGTTAAAATTTTGCAATGAAAACAGTCATTCATGGATTTCAACCTATCTATCTTTACAAACTCAAAATTGTACCATACCCGTTGATAGAACGAGGTGTACAAATTCCTCCCAAAAGGCGCACTCTAGTAACAAATCAGAAAACTGTCTCACTGGCAGGAATTGTACCATCATTCAAAGGCTGGGAACAGCATAGAGGAACACCACAAGTACTCTTTCATCTTCAGGTCCAAAATGTCTCCATGTCATTCAAAGTCTCAGCATCTCCTTCCCTCCATAATTTCTTCTGTGTCTTACCTGAACCAAGACTTCAGTTGCAGTCTGAAAGAGCCACCGTGCTGTGATATGCACTATGACGAGCAGGTAATGGCTTCCCCTCTCAGTCAGCAGTTTGAAGGTCCACCCCCTTTTGTCACTATCAGTTTCACTTTTGATTACTTCATCTGTCGCCCTTCCTGGAAATGTTATTGTTCTTTTGCTAGTCTCCCTCATTTCCGTCAGCCCCCCTGCTCTCTGGTTTCCTCAGTCTCAGTGACCCAATCTTTTTCTTGTACAGCCTGCCAAAATTTCATCTCCCTAGATATCACCTAGATATGGTGATCTTGAGGAAGAAAAACTGCCGCGGCTCCTCCCTGCTCAGCAACTGTAACGACTGTCACCTGCACTGGCACAAGGCGGGACACAGAACCTGCACAAAAATGACACCAGTGACAGGATACCAGGAAGCTTCATTACCACTTTAAGATCATGATCTTGCCAAGAGAGCAACCTCCCCAGAAGACTTTTTACACTAGTTCCACTTAAATCTGTCGATGCAGGGGTTGCACAAGACACAACCCTTCCTTAATTCTGTAGGTGGAGAGTGCACACGTGCATGGGTGTGTATGCTAGTACATGCCAGTAAGCCTCAATAGCAACCATCCACATTTATTTGTTTGTGTTTGCGACCGGTTTCTTTCTGGCACAGCTCTGTATCACTGGAGTTACAGGAAAGGTGGACAGTGTGGACAGCAAGGACTGATGAATACCTGAATTGTACAAAACTGACCCACTCTCCCCAGGAGTTTCAAACTTCCATCTCACAATACCCTGCAGGAGATCACACAGAAATGCCCAAGTGGCTGGATGGCTGCTGCAGCTCCAGTTCCAGCCTGCCCTGCCTTTGGGCTGGTGCTGACAAGTACCACTGCATGCACCAGGTATTACACTGTGCAGCCACATAAACACAGCCCTCACACACATAAGTGAAATACACTAAATAGTTCAAATCAAGGTAGTGTAAACTTTGTTTAAACAAACTTATGAGCAAGGGAGACTTTACCAGTCTTTCACACTTCACAAGGGTGGATCCCTCTCCCCACGGAACTCAAGGCTCAGTAAACTCAGACTCTTCTGACTGCCTTTACCTACCTATGATTTCACTGGAGATTACCCAGTGGAGGTTACCCAGAGATTACCCAGGCAGAAGTCTCTACAGAGAAAGCAAGAGAGCATGATGGCATTCCCTGTCTACCAAACTAAAAATGAAAACAAGATCCCACAAAATAAAGTCAGTGGTTACTCCAGACTGATAAAAATTCACGTTTCCTAAACATACAAAATGAGTGCTTCAAGTCTGAACAGTAACTGCAAGCCAGAAACATCACAATTCCATCCCAATGTTATATATTCCACTAAAGGGTGAAATAGTTTTCTTATCTGTGGCATAAATGTGACTTCAAGTGTGGCAGCCATGCTAACCCAGAAGACTTAAAATGCAATGGGTATTAAAATGCAATACCACTTCATTATCATAAAGGGACCATCATGTTTTGGAAAACTGGCTGCATTTCAATGCTCTGTATGATGCAAAACTCCCCTCCTAAAAACAGTGCAAGCTAGAAATTGCACCCAGTAGCACTAGACAGTAGTCTTTCCTATCTTCACCTTAAGGAATTGCTAATCATATATAACAATGAGTATTTTGATGAAGTTTCACTTCAGCTTGAACCCTAAAGCTGTTAAAACCTCACTGATTCATGAAGCCCAACAAAGTGCAGGAATCAGTCAGAAACAAGGATAAACCCTTACCCCAATACAAAATTTTTATCTCACCAAGCTCTTAAAAAGTATGAATCTAATGCAGTAACAAACAGGAAAGACACAGGTAAATGTAATAAGTGTTCAAAACAAAACAACATGGCATTATTTCAGTTAAGTCACAAAATTCTGTCAGCAGCTTTGTCCATAGGAGCCTTGGCACAAATTGGCTGCATTTTAGATGCTAAACCAACAAATGATAATTAAAAAATATAATGCTTAACAAAGTTAATCTGACTGCTGTATTTCACAGCATGCAAATCTTCTACCATAAATTTTCTCAGAAGTGATGGGGAAATAACAGTCCACAAGGTTTCACAGAGGGAATAATAAGCAGCATTTTGGCTTTATTTAGTTTTGGAAAACTTCATTGTACATAAAGTTTATGTTAGCCATTTGAGGGTATCAGTGTGCACTGTGGAACAAATTGCTGATTTCAGTTGGAAACTGGTTCTTTATTAAGTTAAATGTAATTTTCATTAGAGATTGAAGAAATCCTTTTCCACTTACTACTTAAGGTTTTTTCTCTTCTATGTCTCTTCTCTCTCTATGAACATAGCTATTGGATTTAGAAACAGGATTTAAAATTCTTTGCCTGCAAAACAAAACATGATGAGTCTAAACCAGACGATTAACAATTCTGGTTTAAAGATGAAAGCTTACATGCAATCCCTATGCTGCAAGGAAAAAACGACTGTAACTGCAGCCTGTGCAGGTACAAAAATGTTTAACATGACAGAAGTGTGGTTTTTCCAACACTGATAACTCTGAATATATAGACGATTTAAATAGTTGGCACGTTGATTATTTTAATTGTGTCTCCTCCAGTTTCACAGTTTGTTTGACAAAAAAATGTATAAGGCCTTGCATCGAAGCGAAAGGATCCTCGGGGTTTTGGCTAACAGTCTTAAAGCAGGTAGTGTGATGAACTGCATTTAAATTAAATGATAAAATGATGTGTATTAAAAGCATTGATGTTGCTCTGAAGGAGGAGGGGCCTTAGGTATTGGGAATATAAATTTTCTTCTTAAGGTATATGCTGGTTGGGGCATTTGCTTCTTTGTCCCTGAAGGGCTATCACGTCTGGCCACATCTTCATTAACTTGTGTAAGAATTGACAAAATATCTTCACCCCTACAGCCAGAAGGAGAGAGGAAAAAAAAAATTAGTTATTAGTGAGCAGATGGCAATCCACTTAACATCTCCCTGATCAGCTAGAAGAGTATAAACATTTAAAACACAAAAAAGAAAACACATACTTTTCTCCAAATTTCTCTTTTGTCCTCAACTGAGTCATATTAAAAGACCTTTTCTTGCTCTCTCTTGCTTAATTCAACCAATAAAGAAAAATAATGGAATAAAATATTTTAACCTATCACTCAATAAACTATGTTGTCTTAAAGATGATAGATGTGAGGTTTTGAGTGTTTCTTCACAATAAACTTCACATTCTACAGATGACATGTATGGTACTAGCAGACTTAATGTAAATTTATCAGTGAAATCATCACTTTAACTAATTCCATCCACCTTAGAACACGGGTGGGTGTTCCTAGATTAACTACCTTTGGAGAAGGAAAATTTAATCAGAGCACTAAGCCAAGTATTTACCTTGGTACCATCAACTGTAGGTTGCTGCAGAGGGCCTGAATATACCAAGCGCCCTCTTCAATGTGCCGGAAAGAGACATATCCATCAACTGTGGCCATGCCTAGGAGGAAATCAGCCTCTTCGGGAATACTTTCAGAAAAAGAAACTCTCTCTTGCACGGAAGACAAGTCAGGAGTTAGTCCATCAGTATCAACATAGACAGGACACTGTATCTTGTCACCCTGGCATGCTTGGATAAAGAAGAGTTTGGGTTTTGCAGCCAGCTGGGGACATTGTTTGGCAGTGAAGTGGGACGTAAGCAGGCGGATTGACACAGGTTTGTCATCTGTCCCACAGATTGCTCCTGACTTTCCATGAGATAGAATACAACATATAAAGCAGTTCCTGTCTTTGTGATCTTGCACATTCTGCCAAGTCTCCATGAGATTTATAATCTCCTCTGATGTCAGATCTGTGTAAGTCCTCACATCCAGACCAAGCCATGTGAATACTTTCTCCAGTTGCTCTGTAAATAAATGAAAGATAAAAGGAAAATTCAAGGCAAGAGAAAAACATTTATGAAGTCACCATGCAAGCTAATCTGGGAGGGAGAAAGACTTTACACCCTGACACTTCTGCAAATTCATCCTCATACTAGTACCAACTAAAGGTTAACTGGAATAAAAAAAGATGGCATCAAACACAGAGTTCCTGGATTTTTCTAGATAAGCTTTAGAAAATAGTGCACACATTGTCATTGTAAGTGAGAGTGCAAATGACACTTGAAAACACAAGGAAATCTGCCCTTCCCCAGTTTCAGAAAAGATCTTTCAAAACCTTCCTCACATTATTATTTTCCAGTTGCAGTTTTGACTATTAGGAGTTCTATTCATAAGAGATAAATAGAGGAAATAGAACAAAGTAAGAAGTATGCACAGAGTTGCTTGATTATGGATTTTTGCATTATATTAGGTAGAACAATGGTCTCATTTAGTTTAGTTTTAGTTCTTTACTATAGCTGTAGATAAAGGATAAGTAAAAAGTGATTCTTACAATTATTCAAGAATAATCCAACAGAAAAACTCTGCAGTTACTCGTCCTTTAACCTCTCCTCCCCCAGAATACACAAATGACATAATTTAACACATATCAAACATTTCACTCTTTTAAAATATTAACTAACCATAGACAATAAAATATGGGGCCATACTACGTAATCAACTCACCTGAAGAAACAGAGATCCTCCAAAAATCTCACTTCAGTAACTTACCAGCATCTTTGCAAGAACCCTTCCTCTGAGAACTATTGAAGTTAACATTATTAATAATGAGACAAAATCCTCTGTGTGGCCCATCCATTTTGTAGCTTTTCATAGTCTGTAGAAAGGAGAAGAAAAAAGCTTACCGTTTCAATGAATTTATTCAATTTACTCATATTTCCTTAACATGTCTCAAAATTGGCATCCAGGAGTTAGAGGCACCTAAGATTGTGGGCTATTTTTGAACATCTGGAACTCAGTGGTGTCTCCTTCTCTGAAAAAACATCAGTGAAACTCCAAGCACACTGTCACCATCCTATCAAACTGCAGAAGAAGGATTTACCATCTGGGTTCTTATCTGTATGCAAAAGGCAGGATTCAGCAGCCAAACTCTACAATCTGAGTTGGTGATGGGGACTGAAGACCCTAACTGTTTCCAGTGTCAAAACAATATTCTAGCTTCATGGCAGAGAGATCACACTAAAACTATAGGAAGTTAGACATCTGAGTTGGCTTTTTTGAGAACACTAATAAATACCTTGAGTAGGTGATTCATACTGATGCACTGGAAAAGGATGCAAGCAGAATGAAAATCTCCGAACTGCATAAACCTACCACACTACAAGATTTAAAGATTAAAAATTACCTCCCACTGTTGAAAAAAACTCAGCATTTTTAAAGCTTAAAAGAACCAGAACTTCAAGTACTATGTATTTAAGTCCAACCTTGGGTTGAAATAAAAAACTCCATCCACTGGAGTGGAGTCCCTTCCTCCTCACTAGAGAGCAATACACACCTGCTTTTGTGCATTTTACTAGGAAAAAAATGAAGGCAGCATTCCAAGTTCCTTCAACAGCTTTGCAGAAGTCTGAACATCAGGTGATGAAAAGATGTAACAGCACAGAACTTCAAGAAATTTAATAGCTATAAACAAATGGAACAACTTGCTCCTTCAATATCCATGGTCATCGCAGAGAAAAGACCAGATGGAGAATTCAATGGTTACACTGCTGTGGTTGAAGAGTGCACATAAGGCCTCTAAGAAGGGAGAAAGATCAAAAGATCTTTTCTCATGTACCAAGACCTCTGCAATAGCTTACTAAAAACTCTTGCCTCCTTTTAATCCTTCTAACAAGGGCTTTGCATGCTACCCCTTATGACTTCTAATTTCAAGATGCCCTGAGGCCTTTTCTAAACCAGATGTAAAAAGTGAGAACAGTGAAGCTCCCTTTCATTTGTCTCTGTGGCTTGCACATTCTACTGCCATCTCCAAAATGCACAACTTAGACAAATGCAAAATATTTTGCCTTTATCAGGAAGATAAGCACATGCACTAGTGTGTGAATAACTTCAGAGGTATTATGCTCATTTGGCCTACAATACACCTTTCAATATTGCTAAATTTCTGGCCTCCAAGCTTAAAATATTCTTTGAAACATTCGAATTTATCAGTCAGGTCAAGAAACTTTATGAGCCACACAGTTATCTCACAAGTCCTTGCATGATAAATGTCATTCAAGAGAGGATGAAAACCTCACACCCCCAGGTATTCAAAAAGGATTTATGATATTGTCTCAAACCTTGGATTTATTTTCTACATTGCTGAATTCTCCATGCAGCTCCAGGTTTAGTTCAGGGAAGCCTTGTGTAAAATTAGCTGCCTTGTTATCTAGAAAAAAACCCAGCATAGATGTTTATGAAGATAAGTCCAATATTTGTGGATGCAGCAAAAAGGAGTTTAGCTACAATACATCACTTTTTGTATTTGAAATATTGTTTCACTGAAAGGAATAATACCTCCATACAAGATAGTATGGTCATGTTCAATAGATCTGTTCTGAACTTTTTTTTTTTTTTAATTATATTTATTTTTGTGACAAAGGCAAGGCTTCTATTTGTATCAATATTGCAAAATAAAGATACCCACAGTACAAGGACAGATTATCCCCAAGACATTCAAATTAATTTTTCATCTGGATATCATCTTAGAAATTACCTATATTTAAGAAGAATCTGCATTCTTACTACTGAAGTTGACTTTTTTTTCTCCTGAATCAGTAATAAATCTTTTTTTTTAAAATATAAAACCAGAAATCATCTGTATGCTCATAGCCCTTGTATCAGACACACATGCACACACAATTTGTCTTGCCAGCTGAGTAGCAAGCAACTGCTTTTATGAAGTGCACATTCACAGATCACAAAGTGCCTTTTACAGGACCACTGTCACCATCCCAATCCTATTAGTGGGGAACTGGAGAAGTGAGACAGAACTATAGGCAGATTTTCAGTTTCCCAGCCTGCTCTGTATGTGCTGGGCTGCTCTGTGTGGCCTCAGATATTCCAACACATCCCTGTATTTCAGGGATTCAGCTAGGAAATAATGCAGGCTAGGAATTGTTATGCCAGATTTATGCCACTCTAGCTCCCATTTCAGCAATACACACATATGTCCTTAAGTTCAGTTGCCCAGACCCATCTAGCGCTTCCTGCATTTTAGCAAACCTATTCCTAGACTGTGAATTTCTCACCTTTTGTCCTTTAGTAGCAGTCTATTGTCTCCAGGAGATGAGGTGAGACAAGCAAAAAGACTTCCTCCAGTATCTTTACATTGTCTTTAGTTAAAAGGCCCCGCTTTTCCAATGAAGTCATCAAATCCAAAGCAGACTGACAGCCAAAGGGAGAGAGTAAAATATAATTATTTCTCCTTAGAAATCCAAGAAATCAATTGCCTCTCAGCCCTGTCTCAAACAATCACATTATTATCTGCTTTGTTCCCTTCCAATAAGGACTAGTCAATTTTACATCACCGTTAAAGCAGAAATGTTGCTTCAAGGAAAGCCACTGGTCGTGTTTTTATTTGGTACAGTCTTGTTTAAACAGATTCACCCAAACCATATTAATGACTCGTGGCTTCAAGAAGGCTTCATTGCTGTGAAACAGTACCAATAACACATGGACATGAATCTCCCTTGCATATGGCTCAAGCAGGGCAAAAATTTGATTTGCCACCTTTTTATACTCTGATGCTAGACAGTGAACTGTCAGTGACTGACCTTGGCACGAGGGACCAAATTCTACTCTTGCCTGTCAATATCTTCCTTCTTGCCATCCCTATGAATACAACCAGCCTAGCTGCATATTATGCTCTATTCTGCCAAACACTTCTCACAGTTTTCCTTCTATTTCCCACCTTCCCTTCCCACCATGTACACATTTGGCTCTCTCACACATACAAGAATTCTCCATCGCTTTGGAAATTGGTTTTGCAGGAGGAATAAGAGTTCCTTCAACATACTACTGGTGATGTTCTCTGACAATTCATACAGCATCTGCCTGTAACAGAGATGCAGTGAGATAAAAATGGAACAGAAGATGGTATAAAAACCAAAGGCAATCTAAGAATTTAAAAATGGAAAGGAAAACAGTGTGGCATAGATAGCAGTAACAGAGGGAAGAGAATTCCACTGCAAGCTTACCTGTATGGAGATATTCTTCCCTTCTCACTCAGACATTCTTGTACTTTCTCCTTGGTGTAACCAAGTTCCTCAAGCAAGGAGTGACATTTAATTCTGTATAAGAGTTCAGCTAGTAGGAAAGTGTCTTCTGCATTCAGATATTCTTGATACATAAGAAGCTTGAAGATGTCTGCTGCTGACTTCACATCTTCTAGTTTACTGAGGTGGAGCAAGTCAGTACAGAGAAATTTTAAAGCTGCCACATCTTCAGTCACCAGATTTTCACTAATAAGGAAAAGCTGCTGACGGAACTTCAAGCTGATATCATTCTCCATGTTGCTGGAACCTACAACTGAAACAGCTTCTCTCTGTCTGAAAGGAGAACGCAAACACTAGTAACACTTGAATCTTCAATACAGCAATCGTTCTACTAAAATTTTACCCAATGGTTGTTTGGCAGCCCTGAATTACCTTTTAATAAATAAAGGTTTTAAATAAATTTGAAATTTAATTCCTTGTCTAAACACAGACCACAAAAAGACCAGATTTGGCAGAAGCTCCAAACAACCCAGTCTATAACTGAAGTTAGTCCCGCTTTGCGCAAAAAACTGTGCTAGATGACCTCAAGGTCTGAATTTTCTTTTCTTTTGAAAATCTTCCACATTCAGAACTTTGCTTCTTTCTGTTGTAATAGAGAAGAGTCCCTGCAGTAACTTATTACAACTATTAATGGAGACAGCACAGTGATTCATGCATATTGCTTGGTCTACAGTCCAAGAGCTTCCCATTCTCTGGCTGTAGCAGGGAGGATGTTCCTCTGTTTCAAGGCTGACACCCAAGCTGAAGCTGGGGGATAACCATCCACTCCCAGCTGTAATTTGCTTCCACGTTGTATTTGACATTTGGCACAGAAAAACCCTTATAAACCTCCCTTACAAGTAACTGGTAGTTAAAACATAATAGCACTCAATGCTCAGTCTAAATAGGCTCTGCACGAGCAACTCACTCTTACTCGGGTTTTATAGAGACTAATCGACCTCCCACTACACCAACTTCTTCCATGTAGCCTAGGCAGTTCTATTCTGCCCGTGGAAGGTTAAATAGGTAGGTTTTAGAGCAGCTGGAAACAAAGGTTTCTACATGAGGGAGCACAGTCAGTGCGGGATCTGCTCGCTGCCCAGGCTTGGCGCGGCTCACCCGCACATCCACAGCTGGGCATCGACACAGAAAAGTAACCAATCTCTCACGTATGCTTTCAGATATCGAGTCAGAGAACGAAAATCGTACGAAATAAGCACGATAAGAATTGTAAAATTATCTTTTCTTTAAAGTTTTACTGGCTGGAGCACTGCCCCAAGGGTTTAAATATAATGCGAGCGCCCGCAAAAGCCAGCTCAGCCCGCAGGCCCACAGGGAATGGGGCAGGAATATCCCGGCGGCCGCGCACAGCCACCACACACCAAACGAGCGGGAGTTATGCTCCGGGCTCGGGAGATTGAGCCTTCCTTCCTTCCCTCTTTCAGCCCCACGTTTTGGTACCTCTAACACGAATTCCAGCCCCGATCCCTCTCCTGGCAGCTACCCGGGTCAGAGGCTCGCGGCTCCGTTCGCGGTCCCTTTCGCGGCTCGCCGCGGGCGGAGGAGGCGCGCACAGTTCCCGCCCGAGGCAGGAGGCGGTGTCAGCAGCAGGGCGGAATGCGAGATCAGGTGGGTGCGAGGGAAGGAGCGGGGCCACGTCCGAGGAGCGGGGCACGGGGGCACGGCTGCCAGCCCCCGCCAGGGCTTTCACCAAGAGCGGCGGCACCGCCCCGTCCCCGGGCAAGCCCCGGCGGAGCCCGCCCGCCCGCGGCCTCAGGGCCCGCGAGCCCGGGGAGCGCAAAAAGCTTCAGGCAGCGCCTCGGGTACGAAGTGTAAGTCGTGACCCGTAATTCGCCTCGCTTGTGCTGCCAAGCCGTTTTAAAGAAGGCTGCATCGCAAAAAGGCCTCAAATATTTTAGGCACATTATTTTAATTTTTGTTTCCCCACTGGAAGGAAGCTCGGAGAGCGGCGCTTGTGGGAGAGGGCCGCAGTACCATTTGTACGCGGGCCTGTGTGTCCGCTGCAGTAAAGGAAAGAGGGGGAAGGTGAGCAGACCCTGCTCAGTGCAGGCTCCTCGGGGCCTTTAGCATCTCCAGGGTCACCTGTATCCCCCCACAACCTCGTGTCAATGGAGACAAGATGGGAAGTGTCTCCTTGCTCATGCCAAAAGTTGTTTTCCAATACACCAAGAGCAGCTAAGTCACCTGCTGAAACTATAAGGTTTGCTGTCCTTTGTCCTTTATAGAGCTGTAAACTTCACAGCCTAATGTAACAAGTTATAGAGGTCTGCAACATAAACAGATCAAGAATTTCAGAGTTATTCTATGGTCTAGAGGGAGACAGGCACGATCAGTCTGACTGCATACAAAAATTTTATTCAGAATATCAGCATGAAACCCAGCATTTGTATCCAATTATAGTGTCTTATTATTGTTTCTAATACAATAGTTGAAAAGAAAAATAGTTGAAGTTGAAAAACAGACATTATTTAAACCAGCCACAGAAAAGCTGTCAAATAATTCAGTACAGGAGATTTAATTTAAATTGAATATAGATCATCCACACAGACAGCAGCCTCTTCTCTGCAATACTGTTCTGCATGTCAGAAACTTAAAACTCTGGAAAGCAGACAAGAATTCTCAGAAACCCTTATAAAACAGCTTCTCTGACTCAGGTATGTGTACTAGGAGCCACTGTTACTTCTTACTCAGAGTTGAAAGGGGAGATCAGCCATACAACATGCTACATTTACAAGTGCTAGCACAGTAACATCCTCTTGGACGTAACTTCTGTTTTGGATAATGAGTTGGCAACCACTGTACTACACAAATATGTAACAGTGCAAAGTAAACTCAATTTATGGCTGAGCCATATCAGTGTAGGTGGCTGAGAAAAACCATGCAACTCAAGTATGGTACAAAACACCATTGGATCTCTTGCCTCATGAGTACACCTTCTGAGCCACTTAAAGGCATCACCTTCCATATACATACACATGTATGTGTATGTATATACATACAGAGCACATACAGAACTACAATATTTTTTTTTCCAGTAATCAGAAACCAGAACTGTAATTAAGTGCTAGAGCAGTGACTCTGACAGCCTTATTGCAACCTCTGACAATGCAGGAGCAGCTCTTTCAATAGTAGGTTCTGAAAACTAGACATTTTGGCAGTCCAAGACATTAAATTTCACTAGCACGTCACTCTTTATGTTCCTGTGCTCACACCCTAAACTCATGATGGATCAAAGATTCTCTTCCACCTTTTCTTTTGGCTAAAGGACCATTTAACCTGAAATCAATTCACTATCTGCAATACAGGGACAACTTGAGGCAGTCCACACCCTGCATCCATTTCTAGGCTCAAATTTTATGTGTGCACTATAACAAGGAGAGACAGTCCCCAACATGTGTATGGAGTGACACAGAAACCTGGAAAAGGTTTTGAGGGGAGACCCTCTGAAGAGGGGCTGAGGTCACTTGGTTTGTTCAGCCTGGAGGAGACTGAAGGGAGACCTCACTGCAGTCTTCAACATCCTCATGAGGAGAAGCAGAGCGGCAGAGGTATCAACTGCTTGTCTCTGGTGACCACTGACAGGACTTGAGAAATGAAATTGTGTCCGGGGAGGGTTAGGATAGATTTTAGGAAGAGGTTCTTCGTCCAGAGGGTGATTGGGCACTGGAACAGGCTTGGCAGGAAAGTGGTCACAGCACCAACCCTGACAGAGCTCAAGAAGCTTTCAAACAACACTCTCAGGCACATGGGATTCTTGTGGTGTCCTGTGCAGGGCCAGGAGTTGGACTTGATGATCCTGATGGGTCCATTCTAACTCAGCATATTCTGTGAGCCTATGATTCTGTAAGCGATGGGAGAAGTGACAGACAACTGCCATCACAGAAGTCCTGCATAAATACATAAATACTCACTATGCAGCAGGTACAGGGAATCAGCCTGCACAAATACCACACTTAAGAGATGTGTGAAGGCAATAAATACGGCTTAGATGCATGATTATAGATAGTGTATGGTTTGGCTATGGTTTAAGAATCTGTTGAGGGTTAGCATAAAAAAATCAGTGTCTGACACCCATGAATGCTACACAATACATGTCTGTCCCCACAACTCTCTAGAGGGTTATAACCACTTCCAACCAAGCAACCATACACAAAGAGGGTTTCCACTGAAACGGTTAATTACGTGAGCCTCTAGTTTTCAAAACAGCATTTCTGCATCATTTCTTAACAAAAGGGACATGGACTTTACTTACTGTGTCTTGCAGTAAGGCAAAGAACATATACTTCTTAACCCCCAAACTAAACTTGTCACAAAACTGTAAAAGCAGAATATATTCTACTGCTAATATTTTAAGTAAATAGTTGCATTTAGCATCACTCAAAGCCCCCCAACCAACCAATCCACAAAACATCAACCAACTCACCACATCATTAGTCTGTAAAGACAGCCACTATTATTCTCACTTCCCTTTTCCCTGTTTTCTTCTCCTTCCAATATTAATACTGTATTTCCCTACATTCCCCTTCTTGTTCCTGCTTAAAATTTCCACATTTCTTTTCCTCATCTGCCTCTTCTTGGTTCCATTCTCCCTGCTTTTGGTTGTCTATAGGGTAGCAGAAGTGCTTGTCAAATGCAAAAGCTAGTAAAGGAAATGGGAAAGTGAAGTTAATCTGTGAAGATCATCACAATTATTAACATTACTTAGATATATGTAACTTGAAATGACACCTTGTTTCTACAACCACAGGAAATGTTTGTTTCACCATTTAGTTCATTTACCAGCCACCACAAGAAGTAACTTCTAAGATTCCCTATCTATCATTTTGTAGCCTTCTCTTTTTCCATTAAAAATTTAAATAGAAACCAAGCAAGGCACACCAGGGCCTTGAATTATTTTCCTGTATAGGAGAATATATTAGGAGTAAAAAACTAAATATTTACAAGTGGACTAATTTATTGTCACTAAGTTCAGTGACAATAAACTTCAATACAACCCATCCAGGTTATATTGTTACACAATTAGGTTAACTGAACTTTTAGGCAGTTAACTTTTAGTTAACTGCTACATTGGAGAAAAATTTTTTTGTATTTAGGACAATTTTCCCTTTTTTTTTAACAAGAGCACTTGGGAAAAAATGAATGAATAGAGACATATTCTTCTTCATAAGCAAAAGCAGTGAGGGTGGGATGTTTAATATAATCCAGTCTTGAAGGCCCATGGCTGCTACATACTACATTTAAATTGAAATATTTTAAAGTATCTTTTTACAACTATGCCTAGTGCAATGTGTGTGAATCATGTTTCTGCTTCCACAAGACATCTGCCAAAATCCCACATTTTTTTAACTGTGTGACATATTTCTGTAATGTCCTGTCACACGTAGACTCATTTTTGCATCAGCAGAAAACATACTTGGCCCAAAGCATGGCAGACTGTCTCATTTATCAACAGAGAACCCCTGTGTGCTGTGGACAGTTCTAACAATGCAATCTTTAGTGCAGCAAACAGATGGAATCAAGAATACTGAAAAGACCATCTCTCTCTCTCCCTTCTGTTTAGCCAGTCTATAGAGACATGCAAGCCAGAACTTGTGAGCAAAGATCTGGCATTACCAGGTAGCAATGCCTTCCTGAGACATTTGCCACTACTAGGTGCAGGGGAAAGTAATCAATGAGTTTCAATGGTTTGGACTGAAAATATTTGTTTAAATATTGACTGCTAGGAGGTATGTTTAAAACCACCAATGAAGCAACAAAAACACTTCTGTCTTTTTCTTGAAAAATCCAACAGCTATATGGTTTAGAGGTCTTTACACTCCGTTGACCTGTTGTATTCAATAGCGAGAGATGTTGCACTGCTATACAATAGCTACCATTCTCATCCAAGCTTTCAGAGACTACTGTATCAAAATACAAAATCTAGTGTCTTAGCGCACTAAAATGCTTGTAAATTCCTGTGTTTGGAAGCAACAGGCACTTTAGATATACGCGAAACAACAATGCATAAATAAAAGTATGCATTAAACTGTTTGCATCATAGCAAATGCTTCTTGTAAATAATTTCAGATATGTACTTTCTAACAGCAGTTAAGCGGGAAAAAAAGTTTCTTCCTCAGTGTGTGCTGGAGCAGCAGTGAGTACTGTTGGCTTGGGTCAGCGGTCATATTCCCATCATAAACTTTTTTGTTCAGTTCCATATGGATAGCCAATATACAGAGTTTCCTGCAGAAAAAAAAATCAAAAGCAATCCATTAGAGAATGAAGCAAGACACCATTTAAGAATTCACAAGAGAGAAAATAAATTCAGATTCAGCATGAAGAAAGTTTGCAATTTCAGTCTCTACTGCAGAGGCAAGACCTCTAACACACAAGGCTGTACATGCACTTTGAGACAAACTCTTATGACCCAAATCATTGCTGTGATATTAATTATGCTGATATGATGACCTGTGATTTCATGACAAGGCTTTAGGGTTTGTAAAAAGGTACTAAATGTTAGCACTGCATCTACCTTGAATAACAGTTGTTAGTTCCCTGGTAGATCAGCTGTATAAATAAAACCTTTGTTGGTAAGTTATATATCCAAATGCATCTGACTTTTGCATAGATTCCTTTTAATCTCTTTAAATAGACAAAAGTTTTCCAACAGTTTAAGTTCAAGATTACATATAGGAAATCAATTGGCTCTGTGAAAAAAGGGTTAATTAAATTTAGAGAAAGTAGAAAATCCTTCCCTCTCTACTGCATTTGTCCTGAACTTAAGCACTGACCATTTACATTTGCAAGCACAGCTCATCTTAATGGTACATGGCAATCCTCAGTTTAACAGAAGCCTGTTTATCTTGGAGAAGGAAGATTTCCAATCCCGTCTAAAGCACTGCCATACTTTATCCAGGACAGGTTCTTCCTTTCTCACTCTGCAAACTCCAATACCATAACACACTTTAACTTTACAATGCAACATCAGAAACTTCACTCCTAGTTTAGGCTACCTTTCTATGCAATTGTGTGAGGATACTTGTCTTTTAGACTATGACACTTCAAGGAAATGCATTTCAGGACCAGATGGTTTGAAATTTAAGGTTTCTCATTCTCCATGACAATAAGCTATCATAGAAAAAGGGTTATTTCTTTCCTCTTATTTTAATTTACCTTTTATAAGGATTACGGAGTAGTTCAGCCAGACAACGCAGATAATATGAGGGTGAAGTTGGGGATTGTTCTAGTGTAGACACATCCACCTTGCAATGACTCCAAAAGATGTCTGCTGCATGGGGAATAGTGACTTTAGCTCTGATATTCTCAGCATTCCCATCAACTTCCAACAGACTGGTACATTCTTGCTCATTTTCTGGCACAACATAGCTCTGAATAAAAAAAAGCTTCGGTTTTCCTAGGAGTCCAGGACATGAGTCTGCTGTAAAGTATTTCTTTATTTGTTCCAAAGGGAATCCAGAAAAGGTGTGGTCTGTACAGAAGATGCTCTGAGAGTTTCCACGGCTGACCAATATGCAAACGAAGCTGTCACAGTTTTTGTGCTTCTGCCACCTTGCAACTTCAAGCAATGTTTGATTCATGGAGTTCATATTTAAATATCTGTGACAATGAACGTCGTAGCCTAAGCCTCTGAAGGTCTCTTCCAACACATCTGAAAGAAGCAAGATGTAATTAAACCAAGGCACACCAAGGCTCAATCTCATCTATATTGAATTACAGTACTTACAGTGTTTTTCTATTGAAACTAAGTAGTTTTTTTATCACAATAATTAAAAAATCAGGAGTACTTGGTGTTGATCACATTACATTACATACTTATAGGGCTACATGCATGCTGTCTTTCCTGTGAGTTACATGTTTCATGACAGCAGAGACACTGTGTATCTGTTTACATTCCACAGACACTTAGATGCTTTCCTTTAGAGCCAGTATTCTAAGTTCCTAAGACTTAAAATATGAGGCAAGAAAAACCACACTTGAAATGATGAAGAGTGATCTGGACAGTATAGGAAGTCTGTTTCACCTTTTAATTGGTCTAAATTATTCTGAATGGTTATAGATACAAAGAACTGCATAAGAAACACAGAGGTTCTCTTTCATCAATCAAAAATGAACCTGCTGCAGTCATTTTTGCTTCCTAAAATTTTTAAGTGATGAGCTCCAGGTGAAGAATGGACACTGGAGTCTTAGCTGGGACAGAATGGCAGTTTCAGGCAAGAAAGAAAGCTGAATAATGAACTCTTTCAATCGAGTTAGAAATTAAAACTGTAGGTAGCCAAACCCCAAGACTTAACTCTTACTGTATTTGTGTTAACCTGTGCAGCAGGAAAATGTGTTAGGATCTGAATAACTACTTTGGATGTTTCTTAATATGGGACTGAAACCAGATACATGGCGGTTAAAACCACAGGTGTTAAGTGTTCAGAGAACTACAAGCTACTACTACGACTTACAGCTGTAGCATTGAATCTTTAGTAAAAAGCACATATAGTTTGCCTATGCACAGCTTCTGGTAGGAAAAGAATTACATGCTGAAGCCTGAGATCAGAAACCACCTATTTCTTCAACACTAGCCATCTCCCAACAAACCTCCACCGATTTTTCAGCATCTCCATTCTACAAAAAACACTAGCCTTTTCTCCTTTCATTGTTTACAATGTAAGGATTAAAACTCATTTCCAAATGGAAAAGCCAAAAGCAGCTATTTACAAAACAGCAAAGTGCATTTCCGTTTGAATTTTATCAGCATTTGATAAATTCATGCTGTTTACACTGGCCATTACAAAGTCTTGTAATTCTTGATCCTACTGTATCTATTACTGGTTCCCCTTCCTGAGATTAAATCTTGGGACAGCTACAGATTCTAATGTATGCCACAGATACAATTTAAAATGTTCTCCCTGCCCTCTTCCTTTTCTTCAGTGTACTCAGACTTCAGAATAGTGTGGCACAACTACTTCTGCCCTTCTAGCAAACTCCTTTAAGCAATACCATGTGCCTGTCTCCTCTGAATCCCACTAGCACCATAATGCACTTCAGTGCAAGTCTTGCCTTCTATCATGTTAAATGCTGACAATGTGACTTTAAACATCTGAGATACAGACTTTCTGTGTGTGAGCTCCACAACCACTGCCCTTCAACTACATCAGCAATTCTAAATTCATCTGCTGGACCACTACATTTGAGAAAACCAAAAGACATGCCTGGAAAGCCTCTCCTTCCCCTACATCTCCCAGCCTATTACAGAACTGACTGCAAATACGCCCTTAATTTTTATTTTTAGCCTCATGTGTTACAGTGCTTAGAGAGTGAGGGGTGTTTTTGACTGTGCAAATATCTAATTCTAGGATTCTACAAAGGCAATCAGGAAACTGCCACATTTCAACCATGGCAGTGACTACACTGACAGCAGTGGTGGCACTTTCAGTTTCACTGTGGTGACACTTTCAGCTAAACTGCAAGACAGGACAGAAGTCCAGGTGCATCATTAATAAAGGACCTCATGGCTATTGAAAATCTCTGGTGTCCAATATGATTGCACTTCAAATCCACAACAGTTTTAGTTTTGGTTTTGTTAGCTGGTGGGAAACACTACCATCTCTGCCAATAACCTGCTGTATGACTGCTCTAAGCCTAATTTTTCTGTTGGTTGCTGAATATACTTTTTGTCTATCCCAAAATTCAGTCCATCCTCTTCCAAGTTCTTTCATTCAGAGATTCTGCACCAAAAAAACCAAACGTTGTCTCCAATAATTAGGACAGTTGGCTTTAACCTGATGTTGTCCCTTCCAACTCTTTGCTTTAGAACTCTTACTAGAATTGGTAGATTAAATGACTGGGACAACACTACCCTAATCTGACTGGTAAATGTACATTATATTCTTTATACTAAATTCTTCTAATGAGCTGAGTTTAACAAGTTAAGGGACTTAAAATTCCAGAGACTTACCAGTGTCATTGCCAATACAATCTATTATCAGGCATATTCCTAAAGGCTGACTTTGCATTCTGTAGGAATCATCACACATCTGAGAAATGTGAAAGGACAATTACAAATTTAATACATCACTTTCTCAACTTTTAGACCATATTATTTTCTCAAATTTTATGTTACAGATATATTAAATAACATTCCATTGTTTTCCATCAAGTAGCCAGCAGAAATCTGTCTACTGGGTTGTTATGTGTCTTATCTACACACCAAAATACCAGAAGAAAGGGACTAATGATTCTTTTCCCTTTATTTCTAGTACAGGCTTAGTTTTTATGTCCTTGTGTTATGCAATCTCACTACCATAAAGATTCTTAAACAGAGATTAAAACTGTACAAGCTTCATACTGCCAACATAATAAATGTAGAGAACTTTTGTGTTCCTCAGGTGTGCAAGCAAGCACTGCTCATCAGAAAAGTTATCTCGTTATTTAGTGGAACAACCTCCTTATACCTAAATAATCCATAATGACTCTATCACAATTCCTCTCCCCTCTGAAGAGAATTGATTGAAGCAAATAAATTTGCTACAGGTTGGTCCCTGGCCTACAGCAGAATTAGTGAAAATAGCAGTCGGCCATTCTTACCATTAATACCCAAAGCATGTCTGTCTTCTGCCTGGGGAGCAAGGGATGAGGAGGGAAACAAGAACAAAATCTACTGCATGCAAAGAAGCTCTGTGATTTCTAATGCATGTGGCAAGAGGTCTGAACTTCAACAGGTTTTAACTTGGCCTCCACTAATAAATATATAAGTTCTGTATGCACATCATATATACATGCATTTTGCACACTGCTGCTTCCAGAGTAGCAACAAATAGTTTATATTTCAAATATATTCTGCAAAAACAATTCACAGAACCTGTTTATGGCTGAGGATGTACCCATTGTTCTGTCTGCACACAACTCAAGGAAATCTCAAAATGAAACACAAAGAAAACTAAGGAAAAGACAGAGATTATATTTATTTACATGCATACCTACACACAAGAACATACCTTATGTGGCACTGATCCTGACTCCTCAATGGACATGGGAAGTGGTTCTGCTGCAGCTAAAACATACAGAAGTAATCTCAGTATCTAAGTACCAGTGATATTTTTTTATCACCAGATCAATTATAAAGAAGAATGTATCTACTTCAGCAAAGTTCTCACCCATTGGGACTGCTTAGTTTCTATGTATGCTACTGAAGTTAAAAAATCCCTAAATTATTCACCTCTAAAATGTTATGTGGATTTCATTCTACATTGCTTGGGACTAGAAGAAACAGTGAATCTCTTCTACACTGAAAGAATTCAGCCAACTAATTTTAAAAATCACAATATTTGAGAGGTATTTGGGGTTTCCAGAGAACACACAATACACGTGGAAAGAACCTGGTATTCCATGCACAACTTCCTGGTGGGCCTGGTGGCGAGTTCACTGCTGAACTGACACAAAAACTTCCTTCTCCAGAGTTAATAGGCAGAACTGTACTACACAGGCCTCCAGAGCTGGCTAGTCAATCTTATCCATGGTTTTACTAATAAAGTATTTATTCTGTTGAGAAGTTTGGACAGTGGAAGTTTACAATTTTTAAGAATGTTTTAAGATGTGGCAGTACAAGCAAAGCAAGTACAAGACCAAACAGTAAGGCCAGGCTCAGTTCTGAGAGGTATCAAATACTCTCTGCTCCTGATGTTATTAACAGGATTAGCCATGAACACAACTATCAGACAACAGTCCTTTTGATGTAATGAAATTCATCATTTGGCTCTTTTAGATTATCAAAACTTAGATAAAATACTCTTACCTAGAGTAAGACTTGATCCATTTTGCAATTTTTCTGTGTTCTCATTCTGAATCTGAAATTAAGAAAAAGGCATAATTTTCCTATTCTCCTTCAAGAATTAATAAATGTGCTCCAAAATAAAACACAGTGGTATTTCTTCCTCAATAAAAGGGTATTTTAGATCCATTTCTATCAGCTAAACAGAATTACAACATAACAGATGAAAAAACCTACCCAGAGCACAGACAAATAAAATAAACACCCAACCGTTCCTCCTCCTCAGAAAAGAAAAAAATTAATATCACCAGCTTGTCATGAACAGCAAGGAAAAGCCTCTGAAGATGTGAACTTTGTTTTCTATACAGCAGCAGGGAGCTGCATGTTTACTGAACACATGACAACTAATCTCATAAAATTTGGCAAGGTTAAATACTTTAAGAAAGGTCATACTAATACAATATCAGAGCTACCTCAAATATAAAGAATGCAATAGGATTTGATGACTTTTCAGATACTGGGATATCTTCTTAAACTGAGTTTAAAACAAACTGCAAGAAAAACCCTGAAAAACTCTTCTTTAAAAAGCTATTATTTCTAGCTTAAAAAATTAAAACCTACTTTCCCTGAAAGGTCCAGAGGTACAAAGAAGAATATGTTTTGCAAAGAACAGTCAAAGAAAAACTTTTCACTCCACAGTGTCATACAAAAAAACTTTCAAGATACAGATTTTATACGTTCAACGAATAGGAAAAAATCCACAGAAGTCCTTTAAAGGGCATCTTTCTCAGGCAGATTTAAATCAGACCCTAAGTTCAGCAAATAACAGGAATAACAGAAATAAACCAAGCAATATTTTAGTCACTAGCCATCTCTAATTCCTCAGGCTCTGACAGATGGATCTCCTTTTAAAGTCTGGCAACATCTAGAAATAAAGGATTTGTTGCACTTCTTGTATACTTACCCCTGAACGATAAGGAGGATCAATCAGATTGAAATTAGAGAGAGAGGCCGGATGAGCATTTACATAAACTGGCTGAGAATGAACGGAGGTCACTGAAGCTGCAAATTTAACAGAAACACAAATACACTATGATATTTCAAGTGTTTTGAAAATCCAAATCTACAAAGAATGCAAATGCCCTTATTTGTAAGTCATAGTTTTATTTTCAGCACATATGATTGTTGCTATCGAGAGTAACCAGTGAAAAAAGACATCTTACCTTCATGTTTGTACTTCTGAATCTTCCTAATCAAGTCTATCCTGTGAATACTTCGAAAACAGTTTTCTATCAAATCCAGTTGATTAGGAGCCACCAAATTTAGCTTCTCCAGGTCAATTACAAGAGCTAGAAAACTCTAGAATAGCAACATAAACCCAAACACATCAGTAATTTTTTCTCCACCAGATGTAACAAAGCAACACAGAAAGTAGCAGATGTCATAAAGGCTATAAACAATTAGAGATGTTACACCTTCTAAGAAAATTATCTGAGAGACATGAATCCTTGATATTATCCCAGGAGTAATAGAAACTACAAATTGATATTCTTAAAAATCAATCTTAAATTTTTGAGGAAATAGGTTTGCATTTTGGTTTTGCTACAAAGCCAGTCACTGCAAATGTCACCTCACTGCATGTGTCGCCTCACAAAGCAAGAGGCAAGAAAAGCTTTGGGAAATTTTCAGGGCCTCTCTCCTTCTCTGACTGAAGACAGAAAAGGAAAAAAACCTCAAAGGAAGAGAGAAATCTTCAGTCTTCTCTGCACAGTGGTCAAGGTTTCTGATTCCTCTCTACTGAATTTCTGCTTTCTCAGAAGACTTAACGGAAATATTCAGAATGCAAAGGTACAAAGGGGTAATTACAATAGATGTGTTCTTTTGTTAAGTGAAGCAGAGCACAAACAAGAAGTGACCTTGTAATTCAAGATACAGTTCAAATGGTTATTGGTTTGAGATTATTCTTTAATGAACTTTCAGGTCAGAAATACTGAAGAAAGACTTCTGTAAAATGCCTTCTGCCCATGAAGTTCATTCAACCACCATACACTGTAACAAGCACTGTTCTCTCTTACTTTTTTACTAGCTTTCCATGCTTCTTTCCTTGAATTAAAAATCAACAAAATGAAACAGAAGCCACAACTCCTTGTCTGCTTCCTGATGTTTGTGTACCCATGCCTCAATAGTCCTTACAGTACTGACTCCTTTCCTTTGCTGTCTAGCTACTTACTTTTCTACTTTAATGTCTCTTTGCTCCAGAGGAGAATGCTAGCAGTAAAACATACCTTATCTTTTGCCATTTTCATACGAGGTGCATAATCTCTGAGTAGAAAACCAAGAGAACCAACTTCGTCTTTTTCCAGATTTTCATTTATCTCTACCATTAGTACCCTGAAATAAAGTTGAGATATTTCTAAAGGATTAGCTTGCAGCAAGATTCCTCCCTTTCCCAACTACTCAACTTCTCCCCATGGTCCAGTCCTAATCTACTATTTCTAACTAAGAAACAGGTAAAAAATGTACCCTGTTTCAAGATCCAATTATAAAATACTCTTGCTAATCAGCACCTGTGTTTTTCAGATTCACAGTGTAATAGCCACTGTTAGGAAAACAGAAGTTTCCGTAATGTTTAACAGAGATTAAATGAAAGAATGAGACAACAGAATATATCCTTAACTTTTTAACCTGTTAGTTACAGGGTTTATATTTTAGTGAGAATTTAATACAGGAAAATCTTCCTTATGAGTACTTGGATTTCTTTCTGAAGTCCCTCAAAGAAAATAACTGGAATTTCTTAATTTAGGCCTCTCAAAACTAATAGAGTAAAACGAGTTAGAAAAAGGTCCCTTGAGAAAAGCTGTACCACATGGCTGTGTGCCCAAAGCAAACCAGAAAAGAATATATGTCTAACCAATGATATTCCTTTATCGTGTCATTTGTTGCTGCTAATCTAGAACTCTACAAACATCACTGGTTTTATTCCCAAACACACAAACTCCTTAAATACAGATGCTTCTAATGCCATGACTGGTAAGAAACTACTAAATTTAATTCAGGGTCTAAACTTGACATATTTTTTTAACTATAACTCTAGACATAATGCCTTTTTCTGCTTTTCTTCAACCTTCAATACATACTCTCTGAATCTGTGAAATATTAAAAAAAAAAAACAACTGNCCCCCCCCCCCCCCCCCCCCCCCAAACAAAGGAAAAAAAGACCCCACTTATTTTGAACAAGACAACATAGCTTTGTAATCTGAAATAGATATATTACCTGTAATCAGGGATAAGTCTGAGACTCCTGGAAAGGTGAGCTTCCACTGCTGCTTTCTCAGTGTTCAGGATCCTCCTCAGCAAGTCAAACCTCCTAACTCTGTACAACAGCTCAGACAAGCCAACAGGAGTGAGTTTCTCTCTCTCATTCAAAGCCACCAAGATCTCTTTAAGATCAGCAGTGGCCAAGTCAGGAGCAAGGTCTCGGCACAGGAAAACCATCATCTCTTCTTCTTCTTTATCCAATTCTTCTTGAATCTGATGAATAAGGAAAGCTGGCACTTGGCACCTGGTCATCACTTTGTTGCTGTTCCTTTAAAATTGCCAGCCAACTGGTTTTTAAACTGGAAACCGACATGACATAAAGCCTGTGTCTACCACAGCACTTCTCTTGTGTTTGTTCTTAACTAGGTCCATTTTTACAAGGGCAGTTCTGTGGGAGAGAATTAAAAGACAAGGCAGTGATCTGCTGCACAAGCTCACAGTTAACTCTCCTATCAGAAGTATTTAACTTTCAACTAACACTCCAACATACACTACACAGACCTCCTTTATTCAAGGGACTCTCCCAGCTGTTCATTACAAAACTAAAAGTATTTGGAAGGTCATACTAATCAGAAAGACATATAAGTTCTTTTTAGAGAAAATTAACATGAGTCGGTATATTCCAAAGGAAGTGAAACAAAAGTCACCAGCTTGCTGATGAGTAGTAGGTTAAGTATTTCCGACAGCTCTGCCCTTTTCCGAGCAACAATATAACATATAATTTTAAAAACACTAATTATCTGTAAATTCAAGAGTGTGTTGATTTTCTTATTATTAACATCATTTAAATTGATTCCAATCTGAGATTAAAAGGATTTTCCACACACACTCTCCATGCTCAAAAAGATTGAAAAGCCACTCAAAGAAAATACTCCAACCTTAAATATGCAAATTGGTTAATTCTGAAGGTATAGACAAGCCACAGACCACCTTCTTCTTCACTAAACATTCATTTACCATCATACTGAAAACTGGAATAAAAATTCAAACCTAGGAAAAAACCCAGCCTTGTGATTAACAAAACCAGTAGGGTGCTGTGCTCAATTTCCACTGCCACCAACTATGGAAATTCCATCTAACCCTCCTCTGACCTCCACAACATACATGGAGAAATGGCAGATGAGCAAACCTAAAGACAAATCTTAGTCAGAGTCTGATGACTATGCTGCAGAGTTGTATTTAAACCATACCGCAAAGCAAATGCCAATTCAACTTCAAAGCCTAATATACCAAAAGATTCTAGCACCTGAATTAGATTTTTTTACAGGATTTTCATCCTTTTGTTACACATTCTAGAAGCGACAATCAAAAATGTCACATATTGTGTCCATAATTAAATGGGTGAGATAAATTAATCTAAAACAGAGGAACCCCTCATGCACTGTAATGTGTTTTGGAAAGTTTTCTATCAGAAGAAAAGCATATTTATTGCTAACTTATTTTCAATCCAGCATCAAACACTTGTGAGAATTCTATAGAATGACAATGTTTTCATGACATAATGCAGTCAAGAAGGGGGAGGCACAAAGCACCTTCATATGAAAGTATCTCCCAGGTACATTCAGCTGGGACTTTCAAAAGAACTTGAAGTAATAGTTTAACTCTAAAATGAAACAGGAATTTAACAACTTTTGTTCATTTTTGGAAATACCAGAAAAAGTTTTTAACCATTCCAGTTGGTTTTTATCTAATCTTTTAAAACTAGTTAAAAAAAAACAGAGGAAGGGTGTGTGTTAGGGAGGAATTTCCCATCGAGCTGGAATTTCAGACATGCAAAATTACTATTTATCTATTAAATTAAAAATAATTTGTCTTTAAAACACACATACCAATCATCTTCTCTTGTGAATTTTCTTTATATATGGTACATTACATGTTCATTATAAAAAAAAAAGGTGATTCTACTCAGTGTTGAAATTATCTTACCTGCATGTCAAACTGTTCAGAAGAACAGGGGAAAACTGGCATTTGACCATTGCCAAATCACTGATCCAGCACACATTGGTTTCCATCCAGGATTTTCCAGTGATTACATTAACTCATTCTCTGCTGGACAAATGTCAAGATCACAAATTACCGTGGGGGGCTACTTCCTAATTTTATGGGGGTGGGAAAACCAAAGAAAACGACCAAGGGTCGTTCTTCAGTATGACTGCAGTGAACCAGGAATGGTGTTCTAAATAAAAGGAAAACCAGCTGTGTACATACATTCATTGGGTACTGGGAGGGGAATGAGTAAGAGCAACGTGAAGTGATTTTTTTAGTATAAACTAAAATAGTTTGTAACTTTACAGATCCACTCCACCACAAGAGATAAAGAGCATAATACTCCACTCTTCCATCTGATGACCACTTTTTCAAACATCACAGATAGAGTTATTATAGCTGCAAAAGTTAAAGAAATAAAGCAGTCACAACAGAAACCCAGCAGCCCAGCTTTTGATTACCTGGACTCTGCAACAAGATGACTTATTGAATGCAAATTCTCTACAAAGAGGAGACAAAAATCAGCTTATCTTCTATGACAAAATAAAAAATGTTCATAGTCATCAGAGATAAAGCTGCCTCAATTTTTGTGTTCATGTGCATGTCTAATTAGGCTTTTTTTTTTAACACCTTCGCAAAGGAGGAGGAAATAACATAGTAAAATTTCACACAAAGATAGACAAGGCTCCAGTTAACTCCTTGCTGGCATTTTGTATCTTGAACCTTTCACAGTCATCTTTGCAGCAACAAAGCCAGGATATGACACCAGTGGGTGTCGTTCTGATTTGGGAAATTATCTTTCTTTCACAAGACGAAGACCTCGTGGAAGACCCCGTGCTGGAGGGGGAGAACACAAGATGACCTGGCAGGGGCGGCACTGGCTGTGCTTTCTGCTTCCTCCTCTCTGCGCTGTTTGAAGAGGTGGTGGAACGGCTGCCCTTGGCGCCAGGGCCATCTGGCATTTTTCAAAGTTGCAGAGCACGCTCCACAGCTTTCCAGTGTCCCTATTTCCTCCGCCCTACGCCCTTCAACAGAACTTGTGCAACGTACTCGGGAATAAAAGGGAACTTCTGCGGGAATCACCACATTCCTTATACGCTTGAACAGTTTTCTCCCGATGTAAATTAGTATAACCACGCTAATTCGTTTTAACATCCCAGTCCTCCTAATTAAAACAAAACAAAAACAAAGCAGAAAAAACAACCCAAAAGCAAAAACAAAAAACCTACCAAAAAAAAAACAACCAAAAAAACCAAAACAAAAAAAAAAACCCCACCAACAAAAAAACCCCAAACCAAACAAAAAAAATCCCCAACTACTGAACGTGGTTTATGCAGATTTCCAGTAATTTTTCTAAGTACGTCATTTAAAATCACACTCGCTTTCGGTTCTCACCGTGAGCCCGGGCCGAGCCCAGGCCGCGCTCGGGCCGGACGCTGCGGCTCTGCGAGCCGCCTCTGCCCCGGGAACAGGGACAGGGGCCCGATCCCAGGGCGTTGGGCCGCCTGTGCTGAGAGCGCAGGGTGGGAAGGGAAGTGGGAAGGGAAGTGTGAAGGAAAGGAGGGGGGCGGCCAAGGGGGGGGGGGGGGGGGGGGGGGGGGGGAGGTAGGATAATGGTTTTAGTTTTCTTTCCGGCTGTAACCCTGGAGACTTAAGTCAGGGCTGAACGGACAAAACCGGCTCACAGCGGATGGAGGCGGGCCGGGGCCTGCGGCGTTTCCCAGCACCTCCCCCTGGCAGGGGCATTACGGCGGGGGCAGAGCTGCGAGGGGAGGCCGCGGTGGCGGCGCGGTCCGGAGTTCAGCATGTGCACAGGCGTTTGTGGGCTGTGTTTTTGTCCTGCTGCTGGTGTAGGGACAGACTGAACGGCTCTGTGTTGGCCCCGCGAGCTATGAAGTAGTAGCACGGTTTCCGGTGAGCGGCCACAGACCTGCGGTCAGTGAGAGTACGTGTTTTAGCCGTAACCCCTTGTATGGCTCATGTCTCACTCTGAATTTATTCGTTCACAGTGAGCATAATGTACCGCTGTGTGAGCGTTGTATGCTTCCCGTTGTATAATCTTAAGTAAATATTGCCTAACGCCTTGTTGCTGAAAACTGGGTGTTGCTATTCCCTTGACATAAACTAGCAACTTTCATGAAGCTGTTTACTGCGGGATGCTAGCATTGCAGCTGGAGCTGCTCTCCAAAAGGTCTAAAATCTAAAATGTTTCTGAACTAGACAAAAGCCACCTCTATATATGGTGAAATCAGACACGTAACTCCCAGCTCAATGGATTTCAAGGCATTTACGAAACAGTGAGTCATATTTTTTGTGCTGCTAAATATAGAGCAGTGGAAGTGCAGTACTCTGGGACAGCACACATGAAGAGTCACGCTGTCTTTGGAACTGCAGGGAAAAAGGAGACAGAAAATATTCACCCACACTAGAATTTGTACCAAGTGGCAGCTCTGTGTTCTGAAAAAATAATTGTATTCTTACTGAAATTGTATGGTCAGGCTCTCACTGTAATACCAATCATTCAAGGCTATCACAGTATTCCTGCTATTAAGATGTAGCTGATTCAGAAGGAAACCAGCTGCCTACTGTGAATCAATATGCACAATTTCTCCTTGGATCTGTCCCATACAGAAAGTGGAGCATCATCAGTTTTATTTTTCAGACCTTATGATACAAAAAAAGCTTCCTGTCTGGTATTATAATCATGTATGTTCCTCACCCGTTGGTGCCACTGCTGTTTGTGACCCTGGTGTTTGCACTGTAAAATATCTATTCTGGTAGAAAGGCTGTTTTCATATAAGGACAGACATTGCTATGGTTACAGTGAAGACACATTTGGTACTATTACTTAAATACACAAGAAATATTCCATCCCCAGGCAGGATTGGTATTATTATACCTGTGAAAGAAAATCTTTATGAGTATTGTATGTGTAACAATGATGAGACATATTCTGCAAGATTAGCAAAATATGTTCATCATAAATTAAAGACAGTTATTTAGGCCAGTGGCTGCCATCTGCTATTAAACCACCAAATGATACCACCTTAATTCACAAATGCATAAATTTTACCAAAACTAGTCTTGTCTAACTGAATACGCTTGATATATTTGCTATATCAGAGAAGTGGCAGGCTTATACCATTTAAAAAGACTCATTGTACTTCATGTAATTATTAACATTAGTAACATAGTAACAATTATTAACATTGCAGTAATTAACTGTGTTACTTGTTTTCCTGAACAGCCGTCTGAAATTCAGTACTCCCTAGAAAGTTGTCTTGGAATCAGATAGAAAACAAGCAGTGAGACCAACTGCTGAAATGCATATTCTGGGTGAGAGTACCTAAGGGACAATAAAAATGTTTTGTGCAACAGACCTTACACAGTAGGTTCTTGGTTTTTCAGGGAATGATGCAACTGGATAGGAATGTTTGAGAAAAGGATTAGGCAAGAGTTTACTAAAATGAGCGTTTGCACTATGAACAGTGCCTTGAGCAATGTCATACAAAGATGACAAACTCCACTGAACAGTACATCTGCACTCACACAGTAACAGATGTTGTTTATTGGCTCTAAAAATAAAGCTCTGTTTTAATCTCACTCAGAAGGGTTGCGTGTGAATATGTATGTTTAAAAAAAAGATATTTTAGCCATGTTTTGGTAGGACTTTCAACTTTCTTGTAAACCTGCAATTTGTGACAGGATTGTTTAAAAACTTCAATTTCTTCACCATGGAAGTATACTATGTAATTGTTTAGTGGCATTTACCATTTCTCACTTGTCTAATTTTGCTTTTCATTTTAATGACGGGTGTCCTGTTGTTTGCATTGAAAAGCTATGTAACATAACCTCCTTACTTTGCTATTAATGGCATAACATAACAAAATTTACAGTAGGATAGTCAGACAATTATAATTCCTGGTACTGCAGAGGACATATAATGCCCACAGGTCCTTTTCTGCTATAGTCTTCAATCCAGGCATTCTTAAAGCAGTCCAGAAGCTGCTAAGATAATCTAAGGAAAACTAGGACATTTAAAACAAATTGCTGAAAGAGACTAGATGTAAAAATAAATAAATCTATAAATACACCAGAGCAAAGGAAAAATTGTTCTCTTTTTTAACATTACAGTCAAGTATGGTGGAAGACATTTTAGGGTAAGGTACAGTTATTGCTGAGTTAAACATTCTACTTTTGGCAGCAATGTGATTTTTGATGTCTGGATATTACACAGCAGATTATTCTGGTGCATAGTGTCTGCCAGGCTAATAAACTGTTCAGTAGGGTTAAGTATAAGCTTTGGTACTGTCATATACTTTAAGGCAGTCTGGAGTTGGTTTTAAAGCTTTAAGTTAATATTTATTTTTATTTAGAGACATACGAGCAAATAGTAACCAACACGTCTAAGAAATGACAAGTCATTCATTACTACTTACTGGGAAATAATAGTTATTAAACCTGTAATAAATACAGTACAAATTTTCTCTTAAAAGCAATAAACTTCTCAGTTTCATTTAACAGAATCTAGGCAGGGCTTGGAAAGAGCTAGTCTAATAGTTGATCTGCTCTTTAAAAGATAGTACAGCAAACCCAAGAGCCATCTTGGGTTGGTTTTTTTTCCCCCAGATCGAAGCTAGTTAAATGGCTCTGGCCATGTTTTTTGATCCTTCCACAAAAGTATAATAAGAACAAAGAAACACGGGTCTGCCTGTGATATACTTTAATATGCACATTTTAAGTACAGAGTGAGCAGCAGGCTTATGTATGCTTCAGCTTATGATTAGTAAGTATTAAGTTGTCATACTTGATCTTCAGTGGTGGCCTCCATTCTTCTTTGGAGGAAACAGTGAATATTCAATGCCCAGAGCTATAACGAAAGCTGCAGCTCCCCACTTGAATCCTCTGGTCAAGATTTCTGTTATGATGATAGGTCTTGCAAAGCCACCCCGGTATCTCCAGACTTCATTACTAGAAAGGAAAATGAAACCAAAGGAAAAAGATCAGTGGAACCACTGATACAAATTAACAAGAATATATATATATATATATATAAAAGAACGATGAAGGTATTTCAATTAGATAGACATTGAGGCTCTCCAATATGTTCTGTCATTTAAGTATCAGGAATTACAAGTAAAGTTAATGATAGGAACTCTAACCCTTTCCATATAGCTTGAGATACAAGTACTGCCAGCAAACAACACAATTATAGGAACAGAATCGGCTCCCTGAAATCACGTACTCTTCTGTTTTTACTCTGTAACAAATCAGAGCCCACTAGCACGGACTGGACTAACTACAAAGGCTAGTCACTGTGCTAGACAGTATGTAGCACAGTCAAATCTTAAAATCCAGACATAGCTCATCTCAGTGTGGAGGCACTTTCACAATACAACACAACTATATGAGAGTCAGATGATTTTAAAAAGAAAGACTGAAAAGATGGTGTTTAGCTTAAGCTACAGAGTATGTACAAACTTCACACTGTTTTACCTTGCTGTTTTCAACCTCCATTGTTATTGAAACATTAGTCACTGCTCTGACTACAGATATTTATTTATTTATAGCACAACCAGTGTAATCTATGCACATGGGTGTAGTCTGTCTCTTGTAAGGACTCAAAAGTCCTTAAGAAAAGGAAAAAGAACTTGGCAATGAAATAAAAACTATAGTTTTGGGAGAATATACAGGTTTAAAACAAGGGGGGCAGATATTGATGTTCACAGATAATCCTCTTGTGCAGATGGATTTTGTGACTCGGGATGAAAGCATACTGGCATGGAAGAGTATCTTCTACATGCCAGTATAAGGTCTAATTGATATAGACTTAAGGTTTCCGAATATGACATCTTTCACAAAGCTTATTTTGTATTTATTATGTACATTAATGTGCATTTGCCATAAAGGTTGAAAGCAGATTCCCTGTTAAAATGAACTCAGTATGCCAAAGGGGAGGGAGCTCTGGAGAGGGTGACTGAAGACTTGTGAGGCAAGACATTAATAATACAATTTTCTGCCAGACTACTGAAGCAAGTAGCATGATACTTTAATTTCTCATTTGTTAAGGACAATTGGCATGATGCTTGTACTGTCCTATGGAATTGACATACTACTTTACATAAAATTTTAAAAGTTCAGAAGGAATCATCTCATGCTTCGGTTTTGACTTTATTCCTTATTTGAACTCTCTTATGATTGGCTCAATCCTCTTTATTTACCAGAAGAACAATAATTTTCTTTTATCTTGGAGGGGCAACAAATATTACAGTCCCTATTCCAGTGTGTTGTTTTGCAGCACTTCCTGAAATTGGAAGTGTAGGCACTAAAGGTCAGGGTAATTTACACTAAACCTACATTATTAAATTGTATCCCTTTTTTTTTTAAATGGGAATAAGCATTTTTCTTGCTGAAAACAATTTTGTCTAACCATAGGGAAAACAAGCTTATGCTGCTTGCACTCCACAGAAATAGAGGCAAGATAAAAGTGAACAAGCCTGGAAAGTTCTTTAAGGGCTGATATTTCAAATTATTGCTATCATCACTAAAAGTATGTTTTATTTCATGCTTACATCTTTAAACTATTCCAAAGGAAAAAAAAGAAGTGCTGTCAACCTCAAACTCCTCCACAGGTTATAGCATGAAACAACTTTTTAAGAGATTACCTATTTGCTTTTCCATTTTTCTTGTAGTGATTCAAAGTAAAGCCTTTTCTGTGAAGACTCCTGGAACTGTTCGCTCATGTAACTTTTCCCTTACAGAAGGGTTGGACTACACAGCACAAGACACTTGGCATTTTTATTCCCCAAGATGAAAGGGTGGTTGAACAAAGTACTGCATAATTCATGATGTGGGGGAAATACATTAAGCCTTGTTTTAACAGCTGCCTAAATATCTAAAAAGGAGGAGATACTCATTGTAGAGTGATAGCATGAGAAGTACAAAGCTGATTCTCCATGATGTCATCCACAGTTGAATGCAATTCCACCCTGTATACATGTACACTTCTTCTTTTCAAATAAAGGCCTCCTGCTGCATGTGAGTGCAGCTATTCCTAGTCAGAATGTCAGTGCAAGTTCCATCATCCTCCTCAAGACCTGAGCACACAATCTCTTTGCAGAGAAGGAGAGGACTATTCACATGTGCAGACCTAATACTACTTAGGTGTTTTGGTAAATGAGGTGCTGTCATTGTGCCTGATCTGTGTCAGCATGAAACATCACAAAGCGCAAGGCTGCCTCCCAAGATGTGGACACTGGTCAAGGTAATGCAAGGTATGACCTTCACACAAAAAGTAAATACAGACTTTACTGAAATACTGACTAATTTTCACTGCTTTTGCTGAAGAGTTATCTCCCATGACCAGGTCTGGTTGATGCCACCAGCTGACACATCCAGGTGATTTGTGAGGCTCCTGCACTCACCGAGCCCACGGATCCCTCAGGCCCCGCCTAGCCAGCCTTCTCTGCACCTCCTCGAGGGGCGTGCCCTCCACCTTCCACTGCCTGTAGTCAGGGAGCTCCACCTTGTCGTGGCCATGGCCGTGCTCACCTCCGTGTCCCATACCTAGAGGAAAAGGTCAGTTTGTCACTTGGCACAGAGCATCATCTTATTTTTATACACTTGCAAACAACAATCCCCTGTACAGGAGAAACAGGGAGGCAACAAGAAACGGAGAACAAAGAGCTTTGTTCTGTGAAACAAAGAGCCAAGGGACTTTGTGCTGCCAGAGGTTGGTGCTTAGACACAGTAAAGCAAAACGTGCAGTAAAGCAAACTTAAGCATTACTGTGCTGTAAGTCACGACCACTGCTACATTCATGGAGCACCTGTGTCAACCCTCTGTGCCAGAGAAGAGTGTAAGAAAACCAATGGTTTCCATGTCTACAAATGCACTTCAGCAACACCAGCCCACCACTTCTTCCAGACTTTCCAGAATAATCACAAAGAGTTCAGAGTAAACATTTCTGACTTAAGTGTGGGAAAGCTGTGATTGCTAAGCTCTGAAGAAAAACCAAGACTTGGCTCCTCTGCTCCTTTTCAGCTGCCTCCAGTTCAGTCAAATATAACTGTGGCATTCAACAGGGCCAGGAGAGATGCATGGACAAGGAGATGCACCTTACCCATTGCTTGGTGAGGCTGAAAAATGTATGCTCTATTTACATACACCTTGGAGAACTATAAAAATATTAAGTTTCTCTTTAAAAACACATGTGAAGCAGAGCATTTTCAGCGAGATCATAAAGAACTGGAAGAAAATGATAGCTTTTAAGACTCCATTTTCACAAAGCACCTGAGTCTTCTTTGAGCCAGGGTTTCCCATTTTAACACATATCAGGCAGCAAAGAACAGATTCACTGTCCTTAACTTTTAGAAAATTGACTGGAATGCAGGACACACCTTCAAAGCCTGTAACTCTTGAAGGTGACTCCAGGCCATGAAGGCAAGCAGACAGATTTCGCTGCATGAGAAAACTTGGAGGGAAGCATTAACGCTGTCATTACCCTAAAAGCTCCCCCTAAATTAGACGCCAGGCTCCAACCCTGTGATAGCAAGCCAAGGCCTCTCTCCTACCAATATTCTCCTTTTACAAGGGAGAAGGTTATGCCCTGTCACGCACATAGGCCAGCGGGCTGTGCTGCAGCCCAGCCGGGCGCTCCCTGCCAGCAGAGCCGGCACAA
This sequence comes from Peucedramus taeniatus, assembly GCA_013400575.1. NCBI lineage: Eukaryota > Metazoa > Chordata > Aves > Passeriformes > Fringillidae > Peucedramus > Peucedramus taeniatus. The sequence continues at coordinate 78,078 of WBNO01024518.1, forward strand.
GCTGTGCCCAGAGGACGGAGCGGGGCAGGGAGGGCGCAGTCCGGAGTGACAGTGACAGTGACAGCCACCCGTTTTCCCGCTCCCGCTCCCAGCGCCGCCTGCCCTGCCCGCACACGGAGGGCCGGTGCAGCAGCGCGGCCCGGTGCCGGTGGCAGCCCCGCCCGCGGTACCTGCCCGCTCCGCGACCCTGCTCAGGACGCGGCTGCCACCCGGAACCGGAACCCAGGCCCGGACCAGCCGCTA
>WBNO01024519.1:0-120970 GCA_013400575.1 Peucedramus taeniatus
ATGTTGTGGGAAAAACGACAGTGTTTCAGAATGTGAAGTGTTAAGTGCAAGGGGTACCTCATGGATCTGGGAAATCCCACAGCATAAAACCACAGATAAGATCTCCACCAAAATGACTGAATTTCTTTTGTACTGAGAGGGACTGACAGATGTGAAGTAGATTAGATCTTAGATGATCAAATAGGCATTCATAGCAGGTGTACAAGCCTCTTATTTGCCAACAGGAAGTCATGATATGCAGGCATTATACAGGAACAAACATTTCTTTTGGATTTCGTTTCTTTTTGTGACTAATTACTACACGATTTGAAGTGAGTGTGGGTTTGTGTCGTGTGAGTATAAATTCAGCATCTCATGCAAGATTAGCCATCAGATCTTTTGGATTTTGCTTTAGTAGAGCAATGACCACTGATCGTGAGCAAAGAGAAATGCCTGAACTACATTTCAAAGGTTTGTTTCAAAAGAAATCATAACTCTGTAATGAATGCTTACTTGATAAATTCCTGTTTCATTCTGAAAACAGATCCAGGGTTAACTGAGAGCATCTACATGTTTTCATTTTGGTTCAGGTGATGCTTTTCTTTTTTGTTTAGAGGTAGAGGGGGAAAAGAAAGAAATGTAGCTTTCAGCTAAAGTTTACACTGTAAAAGTTATTCTCATTTTGGGACCAATTCTTTATTGATGTGACTCATTAGGAGGACTCTTTTCACAAGTTGGGATTACTCACTCAAGTAAATGAACTAAAATGAAGGCATTATCTTTTAAGATTAAATGATAAAATCTATGAATTAGACACTTATAATGGAACCATTAACAATTTTTAATTACAGTACAGCTACCAGTCATAGCAGTAGTACATGGTAATACCTACTCATTCTTTTGCCTGCTCTGGTACTGTGACATGTCATTATGGAAGGATTATTTAAGTCCTATTTTTAGATTTAGAATTATGCAGACAGAGAACAACCAAAACTGGAGGTGCTGTATTCTCAGCTCACATATTATTTCAGGTGGTTTGAGCTAAAAATAAACACAGTAAAAAATAATTATGTCTTGTGCTCAGAGGGGCAGTTTTTGGGCCTCAGAGGGACTTAGGGTCAATGCTGTGTGGTGTGCAGCCAGAGAACAGTCTCTGGACTCGTTAAATGACATTATAGTCTTAACCATTCCAATTAGGTACCAAAAACGGATTTGGAGGCCTATGGTGGACCTTTAACAATACGAAAGTTATGACAGATTCAGTACATACTTTTCAGGTCTGCAAGACTTGTTTGTCCATGCAGCCTACTCAAAAAACTGAGAGATCAAATTTGGGACCATAGTTGACCAAATTAAGCACTGCTCCCAACTCTCCATTTACAAACTGTGTAATGCATACTGTGGGTAATTGATTGCTGCTCAATATAGGTTCCTGGGCAGGCTCCTAAGTCCTCTTTGTGCACTGTTATCATATTCCCTAAAGTAAGTGTCTTTCTGTCTGTCTCGAGTAACCGTTTTATTAAGAACATATTACAATCTTTCTGTGAAGAACCCTAATGAAAAATAGTTTGGAAAAAAAAACCCTCTATAAGGATGCTCAAGAATTTGGGTAACGATTCTCTGATGAAACATTCTTTTGCAAAAAAAGGGGTCACTTAGTAAAACTAGAAATGCACTCATATTCATGAAGTGTATGCTGGGTGAAAGCTTTCCAGGTGCAGAGACAAAGACTCAGCTCTCCCATCATCAGTTAATGGCACTTATCTGAGATATGAAAGACTTACAGTTCAGGGGCATAAGTTGGTTTAATTATCAACTCTATAGAGCTGTAAACTATAGTAAAAGCTCTATTACCTTAATTGGCAGGATGTTGATTGGGAGGTGCTTTTCCTTGCATGCTTCTCTTTCAAAATTCTGGCTTCTGAATATTGTGTAAATTAATGATATTGTAACTTGTGCAGAAAAAATACCCACTTCTATGACATCTGAAGTAAATCACCTGATTTGTTCTTGTTTCTAAATACTGCCTATTTCAGCTCTGATACAGAAGTTGTTTCCTGTTTTCTGTTTTCTCATATGATTTCTCTCTAGTAGATTGTGTGGGCTTTGAGTCTCAGATGATCCAAATTATTTTTCATTTGTGATGAAATGAGAATATTCTTGCCTTAGCATTATCAAAAAGCTCATAGAAATGAATGTATTGAGATATCCTTTTAAGGTTTTTCTCAAAATATAAGAAAGGTCTTGGTGTGATAAGATGGAAAGCAGTTGGAATTTTTATAATAAACTGCTCTTTTGTGTGCAAGATGTAAAAAAATCCCTGCCACTGCCTTGTATAAATCAAGGTTGTAACATTTATTAATATCTTCTGAATAAACATGGTCATTTTTTCTCTGGAAGTGTCTTGATATGATTTGCCTTGACACTGTTCTGCTGAGGAATAAATAAGAGAACTGAGAAAACACAGGATGATGGAGAGTTTGTTCAGCATTTAGAACATACAAAGGAAATAATTTAGTGTATTGAACTTCTAAAAATGCACTTTGAATCGCTGTTTATTTCTAATGATACAAATTCAGCTCTTCTAATATGGGCAAATTAAAAAAATAAAATTAACCTCCCCTCCCATGGTTCCTGATACAACCTTAACCAAACTATTAGCAAATTTCTACATTGATAGCCCTTATAGCTCTATTTTGTAATTCCTTATTATCTGCCCATCAAAATGTGTGTCTAGTTCTGTTAAGATCCATGTAATTCCGACTGCAGTGCACTTCAGGATCTGTCTTTTTGGTTAGGTGAATGGCTAAAAATTATAGGAAAGGAATGTATGTGGGTGTGTTAATCTTCTACATGTGTTGCTGAAATGAGGAATTGATATAAAGATTAACAGGCTGACGTTAGTGGAAATCAAAATTTGGTATAGCTTTTTAAAATACAGACCCTTTTGGCTGTGGTTTATGAGATCTGTCAAAACTTTACATTTTCTTTAAAACAAATCAAAACATTTTCCACTGAATCATTCTAATATTACTTAGCTCTTTTGCAATACAACATAGCTACCAAAACACGTGATCTATAAGGCTAGAAAGAGCTGTGTTCATCACTGATGGTAGGTAAAACCATTCAAGCAATAGCATCCAAATTGTCCTGGGATATTCAGTGTTCAGGCTGTGCCAAGCATCTCTTGTTTTTCCCACTGTGTTTTGGACTGTTAACTGGGAAAAAAAGCACAATCACGTGGATCTAGTGTTGTTCTTGTTGCTTAGAAATACATGACATTTTGGAAATAACAGAATTGTAAATTTTAAGCTACTTCCACACAAATGTCACCTGAACAAGCAGTGCTTCTTCAGCAACAGATTGGATTCACACAAGTGCCATTAGATTTAGGAGTCACATTCCAGTGAAATTAAAATTCTTTGATTGTTAAATAAGCTGCCAAATTCAGTGTAATGGTAACAAACAGGATAATAACCAACATTAGATATGCCTTATCTTTTATCCTATTTTAAAGATAAAAACAGTGACTAATACCATATCAAGCAAGAATTTCACTTATCTTTTTTTTTTTAATTTTTATTTCTCCTTTTTTCTATTGAAATGTCTCAGCAAAATGCCAGTGGATTACTCTATTTATGGTTCCTCTTTAGAGAAGCCAGTCTAGGATGTTGCTGATTGTGTTGCAGTATTGCCCTGTGTGTACATTATCCCATTATTAGAGATGTGGGATAGAATCTGATTACTTCTCACCTTGGGATGTAATGCTGTAGAATGGATCCAGTCCTGCACTGACAAAAAATGAGTGCATGTAAGCATTCACCTTCTTCCTCTCACTTCATTATCAGCTACATTTTTAAACTAGAATTTAATTTTATCCAGGTGATTCTGCTCTGCATTTCTTCAAAGAATTAAGTCTTTCTACACAACCCTGTTCACACTTGCCTGCAGTAACGAAAGCAGGTAAGAAAATGAAAAAAAAAATTCAGAACTTTACCTTTTCATTTGTTCCATATTGTATATGATATGAGTTCTGTTACCAAGGTACTGTATTGACAGATTTATAACTTCTTTTGTTTGTCAGTGTAAGGCACAAGGTGATCTATTTTCTGGATAGACAGTACTCCCAAATGGAATGCAATCCAGCAAGCAGGCATCTGACTTTGGAGCAATTTTCAGTTATGTTTTGAATACAGTGGCCAAACACAGTGGCCCTGAGCTAAAAAGCTAACCTTTGTGTGCCTTTTTTTATCTCTGAAATGAAAATGAAACTGTTTCCTTGTTTCCAGATAAATTATAAGGCTTACATCTACATCAATATTTGTATGGTTTTCTGGGATCTTTAGAATGAGGTTGCCTGTGTTATTACTATTTTATTACTCTACCTTTTGAATTATGTAACTGTACTACTTTTTACCCTTTGAAAGATGGATTTTACTTTGAGATTTCATAATTGTTTCCTCTGACACTCCTGCTTTGAGAATGAACATCTTAAAAAAAGGAAGGAATTTAACTCTTACTCTAAAGAAAGATATTTAGAAGTTTTTGGATGTTCATATAAAGAGGTGAATCATTAAATATACTTACGTTTGAATATGAGGTTTGTCTGAAAGAAAGAAATGCACTGGGATAAAAGATGTAATTAGTATACAGTTTTAAGCTGCTCTTAATGACTTCTCATTTGGTATATGATTTCCATTCATTTTTACTTAGTTCTGTATTACCAAAACTTTCCCTTTTCTTTTTTTTTTTTTTTTTTTTTTTTTTTTTTTTTTTTTTTTTTTTTTTTTTTTTTTTTTTCCAAAGGACCCCTTGGTTCATTCATTAAACAAGATGGTCCTGGTCTGGTGTTTAATCAAAGCTGAGTAGCAATGAAGGCTGTTGTCTCTGAATAGTCTTTTATTGTGTCAACATTCCTTCTTTTGTTCTATTAGTGATTTTAGCTTTTCATGTACTGCTCTTTTGTTTCTTTTTTTTCAAGGACTGTGGGGTACAGGACATTCCAATTACCAGCCCATAATTCTCTGTTCTTTCAGACATCTCATAGACACATCCTCAAGGATACCTCAAATAAGTGAATTTATAAAGAAAAAAGGTTAACAAAGTAAAAAAGAAAGCATGATCTTGGTTGCTCCTGCATTTTTCTTGCTCTCTCTTCCCAGTATTAAAGGCAGATTGCTGGTCTAGTGTATAGGAAGTAATGAATAACTGATTTCAGGGACAATGAACTAACTGATAAATGCCAAATGTCTAACCTACTCTCTATTATAAATGTTAACCACAGCACATTGGGAATATTGATGTGTAAATAAACAATAAATGGTATGAGAGGAAATCATGATTCTGGTACACTTAAGAGCAGTAGATACTGTGTACCTTGACTTACCAGAGATGCTCACAGAGGAGTTGGAGTGTGGGATACGTGAGCAGGCAATGAGTGGGATTGAAAACTGAGTGAACAGCTGAGCCATGAGGGTTGTGATCTGTGGCACAAAATCTAGTTCGAGGCCAGTAACAAGCAATGTGTCCCAATGATTGATAAGGATCCAATGCCCTCCCTTGAAGTGTTTATATTTTTCTCTTGACCTGCTGGAAACCCTCTAATTCAGCCCAAGGAAATGTTCTTCCCCCCCCCCCATCCCCCGCAAGGGCACACTGCTGGCTTATGTTGAACATGGGGATGAACAACCCCTTGCACCAATAAATGCTGGGGGCCACCCAGCTGGAAAGCAGCTTGGAAAAAAAACAACCCTGTGAGTGCTGATGGTATCCAAATTGAACACAAGCCAGCTATGTGCCCTTGCTGCAGAAAAGCTTCTTTATTGTTGGGATGCATTAGGCAGGTCAAGGGAGGTGATCCTTCCTCTCAACTCGGTGCTGGTGAGGCCACACCCGAGGGTGCTGTGTCCAGTCCTGGGCCCCCCATTACAGGAGACATGGACATACTGGAGAGTGTCCAAAGAAGTGCCATGAAAACCATTAAGAAAGGGGAGCATCTCTCCTATGAGTAAAGGCTGAGAGAGCTGGGATTGTTCAGCTCAGAGAAGAGAAAGCTGAGGGGGATCTCACCAGTGAATGCAAATAATCACAGGGAGAGGGCAAAGAGGACAGGTGCAGGCTCTTTCCAGTGGTGCCCAGTGACAGGAACAGGGCTGATGGGCACAAACTGAAATTCAGGAGTTTCCCTCTGAACATCAGAAACCACTTTTTCCCAGGGAGGGTGACTGAGCAGTGGCACAGGTTATCCAGGGATGTTATGGAGCCTCACACATTGGAGATATTCAAAAGCTGTCTGGATATGGTCTTGGGCAACAAACTCTAGGTGGCTCTGCTTTGCTGGGGGCTTAGATGAGATGATCTCCAGAGGTCCCTTCCAATGTCATCTCTGATAATCTTTAAGTAAGCGTTTTAAATGAAAATGAACGTGCAGATTGAAAATACATTGAAAAACATGGTATCTATGATCTAGGGCAAATTCTCAACATAGTAGAGGAGATTTTTAGGGTTTTTATTAGTGTGCATGAGAAAATGCTATTATATTTTGAATGTCACAGAGTAAGTTTACCTCTAAATATGCTGTGACAAATACAATAAAAAAAAATTTCCAGACAGATGGATGTCAGAATTAGATATATGTGTGGAAAATGAGACTGCCCCCATGTAGACATTTTTGTAAAGAAAACTATAATAAAAATGTAGAAAATAATTGAAAACTGAAATACAAATTCAATATACATTACTGCTATTATTGAAACTTCATGCCCTTTAACTCAAAAGAAGCTTTATAAAATATTATGCTGAACTGTGGCAAGACTGAAGTTATTAAAAAAGACCATAGTAAAAGTACTTCTGCATTAGGAATTGAATATTTTTTGTGGGAAATATGGACTGAGAATCTCTAGTGATAATAATAGAGTGGACATGTAAAACTACATTTGGACACCCCTGATATCTAAGCACAGTTATGCAGAATAGTTAATTCAAGCAGCACTGTTCTTATTACTAAAGTAGAACGCTTAAAAAATTCTAACTCTGCAGATAACAGAATTTATTCCAAAAGTACTCTTTGATGTATAATTAGGTAGATACCATTTTTTTTCCTCTGTTAAGGTTCTTAAGATATGTTATCTTGAACTTCAGCTGACTTTATAATGATTCATTGTAGCAAAAGAAATTATATAGTGTAGAAATATTTTTACTGTGGTAAAGAGGTCTAAAACTAGTCTCTTTTGCTATCCACAATTCTCAGTGAAATCCTCCTCCTGAAGGGAAGTAAGAAGTATAGGAATACCTTGTTGACATATTCAGGAGAAGTCAAATGAAAACCCTGGAAACAAATATTGCATCTGTTTCCTAGAGGAACAGTAGAAGAATAATTTTTCTTCATAAGGAATATTCACAGCTATTTCGAATATCACCTTAGAGGATTCTTTCTGTTCTTGTGGGCTTTGTTTTCCCTGATCCTGCCTGTGCTAGAGCAGTTTTTCTGCTAGCAAACTGTATCTAGTAAACCAGCTTGCTTCCCATGAGCCACTCTTACACCAGTGCACCATCATTGTCCAGGCCTGGCGCCATGAGGTGCTGGAAGTTAGAAATTAAAATCTGATCCAGTCTCCTATTTTGCCTTCTGATTTTCCAGTAGGATTGCATGATTCTTCTCTGTAATGAATGCACGTCTGTGCACCTTCTAGAAATTTCCACAGAATCATGGAATTGTTAAGGTTGGAAAAGGACATTTCAGATCATCAGGTCCAGCCGTTCAGCTCTACTTACCTTGCTTACCTCTGCTGAGTTTGTACACTGGGAGAGGATGTGCTAAGCAAACCCCTACTCCTTTCCCACCCATGTCAACTCTTGGTATGGCCTTTACACCTCCTGGTCCCATGTCAGGGCACCAGCTACCTGACTGTGCTGCACACCCCATAATTCCTTGAGGAAGAATATGTGCAATGGAATTTAAGGTTTGAATATATAGACTATTCCTAGGGCTGTGTGTTTGTGCTAGAAAGAGGAGAAAGTGAGAGAAAGTCAGTCTGCACTTGTGTGCTGAGGTTTGGATTGCTCCCAGAGTGCAGGCTTGGACCATGGGATTGAATTGATCATCATGTAAATTTTGGAAGTTTTGTTGATCTTTTAGACACCCTGACATCTGGTAGAACTAGGACTTCTTTTGTTGCCCATTGCAAAGCCACTTTCAGATGAGGAGAATGGAGTGGATGTACTCACAGGACATGTGTTTCAGATGGTGCATGCTGCTCTTCTCTGTGCCAGCTGGAATTTCCAAAATGTTAAAAGGTTTGTGTTGAAGTACATGGAAATTGTATACAAGTCAAAGAAGGTCAAAGACAGAAATAAACATGGCCAAGGTCCTCTTTTGCCAGAATGGGATGGTGTTCCTGAGTCAAGCAGATACAGGAAAAATTATTATTCAACCATCTGCCCTAAAAATGGGGCAAGATTCATGGAACAGTTCCAGTCCTAAATAAATTGTTCTGCCTGTATATCTTTGACAAAAAGAGGCTGTACTTTGATTTCAAACTCTTCAAAGCATTTCTCAATGCCTACCAGCACAGTTTCCTCCTTCAAATAGCACTACTTCATCACAGTCAGGAGTGGATCATCCTCACAGTAGTGGTAAAGCCACGTGGAGAGAGATAGATGGTGTTACTGATTTCAGCTGAAGGTGCCAGGCTCTGAAAAATCTGAAAAAAATCTAATAATTATCTGAAAAATCTAATAATTATGTCTGGTTTGATATATTAATATGAGTTTAGGAAAGTAACTTTATGGGCCAGTGTTACAAAAAGGGATTATTTATTCCTTTGTTTCCTAATGCTGTTATGTTTGAAGAAATTTAGTTTAAAATAATCCCTTGAGAAATAAGATGCAGCTATTAAAAATGGAGACACATAGGCAACCTAGCTTTGGTTTGCTCTTTTGTACAGCTTGTTCATTTTGATTGTATCTTGGTATAAATCCTTGTCATTAAGTGCTCATATACCTTACAGGCAGCATTTGATGTTTCCTTCTGAATGAATTGGATCTGTTCCAGTAGCAGATACTGTAATACTTATAATTTACTTTGACAGTGGATTATGTGGAACTGAATGTCCTAAGGCATGCAAGTAAATCACATCAGCCTCAGGTTCTCAGCCGTTGTGACTTTTGCTTCTTGGATACTGGTACTATAGATTCCTTTGCTTGTTTGTTTTGACTTCTTTGCCTTCTCTTACCCCTCCTTTCCTTTACAGTCCTACCCACTCACTGACTAAATTCTTCCTTGAGTTTTAGAAGTCTGTGGTACCTCAAGAAAATTCAGAAATGACTGAGTGCAGGAGAAAAGTAAAGAGGAAGAGAGGTCCCCTTGCTGTGTTTGCAGGCAGTGCAGTCGCAGTGTTGCAGATGAGAACGAGGAAGTGAAACTGTATGGGAACGTGGTTCTTCATTGCTATTTTCCATCTCACTACTAAAAGACTTAATTAGTTGAAGGAATCACATGGGACTCTATCTGGACATCTGTGCTTTTACCTCTTTTTTAAATTCAGCATTAGGGCTTCTTAGTTCCTTGAGCCCCATGGAAGTTCACTTTTTTCACACTTGACAAGTATACTCCTGCTGTGTCTCCTCATGTTCTCATTCAAGAATAAAAGGATGGGATGACTACATCCACTCATTAAATCTCTTCCAACTTCTTCAGAAACCTTTTGATTCACTTTTTTTTTTTTTTTGACAGCCATGATCATATTGATCCGTTTTCACCTGCTGCTGGTGAACATACTCCTCTTCATGGACGTACCTGTGTTGTTGTGCTGGGCACAATTACATCAATTGCAAACTGGATTGAAAAAGTGTAGAGGCTGCCTTCAAAGGTTTTCAAGTATGTTAATATACTCCCTAATCCAGACTCCAGTTGTGTCAGTGATGCAGGAAAGTTCATATGGAAGGAAGGGAACTGTTATGGGTCAAATGAGAGAGGAAGAGCAGACAGTGAAGTATGACCTATGTTTACCTGAAGCCAACTGCTATTCTCAGTTGTGTTGGAGCTACAGTACAGATAAGTATCTTTACTGGTGTCCTGGATTCAAACATTTACATAGGCATGAAGGAACCCTCTGTTGTGAGTAAAAACCTGTTCTGTAGTTATTCCTGCCTGATCAGATGCTATGGTTCTATCAGCCCTCCGACCATTTTTGGATGGATATTCCTGGAACTCCTCACATCTGTCTTTCAGGAAATAGTCTGATGGCCAGGCACCCTGAATGGCATCTGCACCAGCAGAGGGGGAATAAGTATCTTTTCAGATTTTGTGTGTCTACACTGTGACATACCTGCCACTCCTACTGTCAGTGTCCTCAAGTGCCATGAAGTGCCGTGTCCCTCTATGAGGGACATCCTTGCACCAGCCTTGCCAGACGACACAAACACAAAGAATTGCAATGTGTGGGAAGTGCCACACAAAATTACTGTTTTATTCGCCCAGGATTAATTTGCAGCTGTGGCAGGGGCCACGGAGGCCACAGTTTAGCTAATAATGACTGAAGCAAAAACCCCTGGTGTCTACTTTGGTAGACAGTCAATCAACAAACCCAGGTTAGGGGAGGCTCAGTGCAGAGGTGACCAGATGAAACATAATAATAGATTATGATGAAACTTAAGCAGATGGGATGATCTCATGGTATCCTTTGATTTAAAACTTTACAAAGCCATGAAATATCTCAGTGCTGTTCCCTGCTGGGATAAGTGTCCGCCTTTTGCTTTTCACTTAATGCAGCAAAAATAGGAGACGCATACAAGCTCTATGGTGGAGCAGATTTTTTTTGGAATAAATTAAATTCTATTAAGCTAATGGATGGAAACTGTAGATATAGTGTGAATTTTTAAGTACAGTGTGACTTCTCTCAATTTTCCCTGCAAATTTTCCAAGGGTAGTATGAATTTCTGAGAATAACTAACTCTGTGCATTAGCAATAGCTTCAATAGCAGCTAAACCAGAAATGTTGAAGGCTCAGCCTTTATCACTGCACTGAGAAGGTTGCTTTATTTTAGAACCTGTGCCAGCACTTGAATCACAACAGCTCAGAATGACCTTTCTCTATAACCGCAGTTTACAGCCCCTATACCCACAAGGACGAGCTGAGAAACTTTCTAATGAAAATGAAAGATATTTGGAAGTTTGCCACTAGGAGAGGAGAGGAGAAGAGAAGAATTTATGAGTTGACTTTGGGGGAATACCTCCACATTAAATTTCTTAGCCCTTCAAAACATTTTTCCTCCTATGGAGTAATTACTGAATATTAACAATACATGTAAAATTATTTCTTTCAATTTTTTGGTACTTTTATAATGTCCTATTTTTTGCTATTGAAAAATGTTAAGAATAAACTAAACCTCAGCCTTCCTCATATCTTCCTGTAAGATTTAGAAGGCACAACTAAAATGGAAAATTAAAAAAATGTAGAAGGGGCTTTTGGTTGAAGTGAGAGGAATTTCTGTTTTCTTTTAGCTTTCTTTTAGATTTTTAGCCTCAGTCTTGTGAACTGCTATGAATAAACCACGTCCCATGTCAATGCTGAGTCTAACTGATCTCAAGTAGTCTCAACAGGGAGCAGTTTCCTGGATCAAGGCCTTGTTTTTTCCTGTGTGTGCTGAGATGTTTTGCTCTGTCATTTTAGTCTGATTCTCTAACCATTGGGATTCCTGTAATGGATGAAACTCCGGCTATTACTTGTTTTATTTAGAAATCAAATTGGACATCTTGGACAGTAATATTTTTTCTGTATATCTTGGCACTTAGAACCAAAGCAATAAACCTAGTAAATCTCTTTTGAGATGTTCCTGTGTCAAAACATGTAGAGAAATTCTCTTTTATACAGTTTGATCTTAAAAGAGACTGACAGCAAACACTTTGATTCTGATTTGCAGAATGATGAACAATTTACAGGTTTTGTTACTTTAAGCTGTTTTTTTTCTAGTCTTAAATATACTTCTTCTAATATGTATTGGTTTTAAAGGAGCATTATAATTCAGTCTAATTAGCTATAGTCCTTGAGTCTGTGGAGCAAAAGGTTTTACATTTTCCATTTGGATTGCTGAAGCTGTAGAAATACTTCATTTCTTCCAAGGATAATAACTAACTATTTCTGAGTTACCTCAGAGTACTTCCTCAGGTAGGACTTAAATTTCAGCCATGAGTAAATCAGATATTTATAATAGTCTTGCATATGAAAATATTCCCACTTTTGGGTTATTTTCAGGTGCAAAAACTATTTGAGTTAAAGACTTGGCTGCAAATGGAAGTATTAATTTTGGCCTGTACTATGAGATTGTTAGAAAGTATTTAACCCTCCAGGTTATTTTAAAAGAGAAGAAGTTTATACCAGAATTGTGGTATTCTGATTTAAGAATATGTTGGTTTAATTTAAACACATTCCTAATCAGTTTAAGGCAAATTAAAATAATCCTGCCTTGAATGTAGTGGATTGAACTGAGTTAAAATTACATGCAGTAATTTAAAATGCACACTTAAATTGGTGCTACATTTTATAGACATCTCTGTAGGTTTCCATTTAGGTAAAGAAAATTGGCACCAGTACCAGTTTGTGCCAGCACAGATCCCTGAAAAACGCAGCAACCAGAACAAAATGCAGTTTATTCCATTTTACCTTGGTCATTTAGCTATTTTTCTTGTGCAAGGCCAGACAAATTTTACTCCGTTCTCCCATTCCTCATCCAGTGATGCACCTTGACAAGATATTGTGCATCAGCTGATGTACAGTGACTGTGCACCTGTCCAAGGAGGATGATAAATTATGTGAATCAGCTTAAGTTTCATGGAGACATGGCCAGGCTGCCTTTGATTACCTCACTATTTGCTGTGGTCTAAGAAAACTGACATGGACTGTGGCCATGGGTCAGCTGATACTCGGTAGCCTGTTCCCTTTCTGCAGTTTGTCTTTGTAGCAATTTCTGGGGGTTTCCAGACAGCTTTTTTGTGTACCTGAGTAAACTCCTTTAAAATGTTAGCCTAAATTAAATGGAATCTATTTTCTTCTGTTGACATGCATACACCCAAATTAAGTTACACGGCTTTAATCTTTTATTAATCCAGAATACCTCTAAATACTTCTCTTGATTTGCATCACCGTAAATTGCATGCTTGCTAATACCTCTATGAGTTTGCAGTGATGTAACTGATTTGATAGTTACTATAAAACTTGTGTTTTTCCAGTTTTTAAAATTGAAATGAGCAAATAAATAAGTAATTTGATCCAGATATTGTCATAGCTGGTTATAATAACACTTGTGTGTCACCATTGTGTAAAATCCACAGTACACAGAATCAGTAACTGTAGATGTAAAGAGTTTGGAAATTCTGGTTCATGTTTGTGCTGTAGCCCTGCATGCAAGGTAACTCCTAATAATTAAATCAGGTAATTAATCATTGTTATAGTAAAATCAACATTGCCATTAAACCACAGAGCTCACATGATATGCTTGTCTGCTTTTCTTCATATCTGAGGGTAGTAACTTACCTGCTAAAAATGGATCTCAATACACACCCTTTTAGACCTAGGTCAGTAACCTGGTTCTCATCTTGTTTTCTTTGCCTTGGCATGTGAAATATAAAACTCTTGTAAAACCTTTTGCTTTGCTCTGCTATTATTTCCAGCTTAAATACCATGAATGTGCAGAAATTATGTGGTTTCCCTAGCAAGTGACTATGATGAGCTTGAAACTGTGTGAATAGCAGCAATAAACAGTTGTTGACTTCCTTGAGGCTTTTTTTTTTGTGTAAGAATTGAGATGTACCCCATAGTATGGCTCCAAGGTTTTGTTCCAAAGAAAAAAAAAAAAAAAAAAACTGAGACAGTACTGGATTTTTAATGGCTGAGTCATCTGCCTCTGTTCCAACACCAGCATCTCATTTTAGGACTCCTCTGAAATTCAAGTTTGTTTCCACTGGTAGGCCTACAGTCTGTGTTGACATAATTTCTATTATTGTAGAAGCTGATAACAAAGATTTTTGGATGTAATTGTTTTTGAGATTGCATGGTGCCTTTGATGGAAGGATTTCAAAATATCTTTGAACAACATATTTAATTAACCATTACCTCAGCTTTACCAGCAGCTTTGCTTGAGGTAAATTATGTGCACCTAGAGTGGGCCGTGAGAAAGTTGACCTTCTGGAAACATTACTTGTTTACAGTTTTTGTCTTCAGCCTGCATATTTGCATTTTTAATTAAGGGAGTGGTATATCACTTTAGCTCGTAAGAAAAAATACCTCAGGTTTATCATTGTTATGGCTCACATGTAAGTGATTGCTCTGCCTGTACAATAAAAAGGTCAATATGAAGAGATTTTCTTGCATCCTCATAAAGAAAAATTGTACAACTAACATTTGAAATTTATAGAATTACTGCAAATTTTGCTACAAAAGAAATAAATTTGTAGCATGAAGTATAATGAAGTGTTGTTCAACATCAAGAAGGAGTTGTCAATGCATCATAAAAAAAAGATTCTGTACACTCCTAAGTTGCAAAACACTGTTACTCATGACATCCCAAGGTATATAAATGTGATTAATTTTTAAGGTTCTGTTTATTACAGAGTCATCTATTAGCATTTAATGAGAATACTGTCAAGACTAAGTAGGAAATAGTTTATATTTAAAGGGATGTTGCAATTTTAAACATTCCAAAATTAATAATTCATCTTGCTATTATGTCTTGATCTTATAACTTGTTCTGTGCATACAACTTTTCTGTCTGAAGGGAATCCCACTCGCATCAGAACAATCCATTGGGGGCAGTTGGATTTATTTGTCTGGGATGCCCCCTGAAACCAGGCCAAGAAACACGATCTTAGCACTCCAGACTGCTTATTGATCTGGTGACTGTGCTGGCTGTGAGAAAGGAAAAAAAAAATGCTTTTTTTCTGTAGGCTTTAAGTGTCTGTCTCCCTTGCTGACTGCACCTCTGAAAAGTCAGGTCTTTATCATTGTCCAAGAACAACTGTCTCCTTTTTCTCCTGAAAAGCTCGTGACAAGACTAAATGAGGACTTAAGAGAAGTGGGTTCTGTTTTTAGCTCTAATAGTAGCTTGTCAGATCTTGATGAAGCTTTTTTGCCTCTATTTCCTAATCTGTAAAACGGGCATAATGATACCAGCATCTTTCTTGTGGTGCTTTGAGATGTACTGATTAAAAATGCTACGATGACCTTTTCTGTAGCTACTATCCCCTCGTAAAAGGCCTGATTCTGTTAGATGTTACCTGAATGGTAATGAGAGCACCTTTTAATGCTTAGTAATGTTCAGCCTGTGCTCAGTACTGTGCAGAAGTAGGTCCAAATAATGATTCTTTTTTTTGCTTTTTTTCACATCAGCTTTTTCTTTATTTTGCCCCATTACAAGACTGTGTTATATTTTCTATTTAATGTTTTGTAAGTCTTCAGCTAAACTAACAGGAGGGCATTAGTTTTACATCCTGCTCAAAAGAATTAGGAGTGCAACTAAGCTGATGCCACCATTGCTTGCAGTGTTAAATTACATATGCTTTCTCATTGTTTGGCTAAAATATCCTTGAGTTCTGTGCATAACAGTTAATTCTGACTGCAGCAATGCTCACTAATACTAATGAGTGTGGGTCTGATGTATGACAGAATGCTTTTCTGCCAAGAAGCCACTCATACCTCCTGCAGCTGTTGTTCTTGCTGTTCAGCCTGGAAGGAATTTTATAGACCTGTTCTTCCTATTCCCCAGGAAAAAAAAAAAAGAAAAAAAGCCAACAGAGTTTCAGGAGAGAGAAGAGGCTGAAATTCATTCCAAGTAAAAATGTTGACATATTAACAGGATCCTTTTGATAGCTTCTTGAGGTGAAGAAATAGTAAGACATGAATATTTGTGGTTTCTCTCTCTGACACTTCCTATGCACCATCTTCCAGATATACTTAAATATTAGTTAAGTGCACTTATTTATGCTTGCTAACATTATAGATCATCTATATCTCAGTAAGTTTGTACTCCATTGAAGCAAATTGCAAACTGTCCTCTAGTCAGTCAACAAAGCTTCTCAGATAGCTGAAGCAATTTAATAATTCTGCTATGGAGAAGGTAAGTGAAATTTTTCCTGTCCTATGGTAAAAGTTTATTCCTAGATAATATTGCTTTGTTGATTGCTTATGAAAATAATGCTCTTGTATTTTTTCTGAAGTTGTGAGACAAGGTGACCACAGTAAGGAATCCAGTGTTCCCTCTACTCCTTATATTTGCAGAGATAAAGAAAACTTAAGACATAAAAAGGCAGCAATCTGATTAGTTAAAAGTGCTTATAATTTGTTTTGCTGTGGGTCAACAGCTGTCTAGAGGATAAGATCAAAACCTGTTCTACTTTGCTTTCTTTGGTCTTGTGCTGAAATGGTTTTATTTTTACTACTTGGCCCTTTTCCCAGGGATTCTTTGGAATTTAGCTCAAATTAATTGGAATGCTTTTTTTTCCCAACTGAAGAGTGGATTGTTCTAGGTGTAAAAATTACACTTGCTTTATTAATGATTCCTTTACATGGCAGTGTAGAGCCTAAAGGCATCAAATCAAGACTCAAGTAATCCTATTTAGAACTTGGCTGTTTGATGAAGCTGCAGCCCTTTTTGTAGAAGTGCCTAATTTTATGCACCAAGAAAGTGAGATATTTCAGGAGGTTTCCAGAATGATTTCTTTAGGCAACAAATTAATGGCAAGAGTCATGAGAGTCAGCAGCAAGGAATGGAGGCAATTGGTGCAAATATTGAGCAGTCTGAAAGGAGATAATAACAAGCTCAGAAAATAATACCTAGAGGGTGCAAATATTTTCTATGTAATTCATAGACAAAGATATAATTCTGTAATCTTAAGAAACTGATTTGTAGGTGGGGAGGGAAAAGAAATGGTGATGTTCAGATGACAGATTTCTTGAGTTGTGGTGGGATCAATTTTTCAGAATTTTATTCTCAGGTCTCATATGTGGCCACCTCTGAGCATGCACAAAATCTTCCTTAATTGCTTCTGACTTGCTCTTTGGTTTATGTCTTATAAGCTGATCTATTAGGTGGTAACTGATGAGAAGAGGAAGAAAGGGTTATTCTAATTTAAATTAATCTCTTTGTGACAGCAGGGTTTGGCTGAGTGGATCTATTTATTACTAGGACCAACAGGTCAGGTGGCTAAGAGTGTTTCAGTACTGTTTTATTTAAAACACACTTTAAAATACACACAGCCTGAAATCCTGACTTCATGATTGATTATATAGCTGAGGGCTTGGATGTTTGGTGAGTTGACCTCAGCACCCGATCTGCAGAGCTCAGCTTCATACAAGGTTCAGTTTACAAGGTGTTTTAAAATTATCCGGGACCCACATCGTGGCTGCACAGAGATTTGTGAAGGAAATTGACAAATGAAGAGCCCAGGGATAAGTATTGACTTCTTGTTTCAAGAAGGAGTATCTGTGTTCTCTAGCCTGAAAGCCCTCGACAATATCTTGTGAAGTTATCTCTTTCACGGATCATTACGTTAGAGAGGCTCCTTATACCTTAATTTCATGTTTATATTACTGTGCTGATGAATTATTGTATATGACAATGCCCTTTGTAAGGAAAAATTAGCACAAAATGATGGTTTTTTTAGATTGCAGGCCCAAAGGTAGAGAGCTCCTGTAATTGCATGCAACACACATCCTGCTCCCTAAATTCCAATTAGCAAAAGCAAGGAGGAGCAGCAGTTTGATGGCCAGAAAGCACCTGGGCAGTGCCACACAGGGTTGCCACAGGTGGCTGACACTGGGATTGGAAGCAGCCTGGTGCTGTTAGGATTTATACAGGGCCTGGGCTCTGCTGAGGGATCCTATTTATAACCTGCTGCAGGAACTCTCCTTTAGCCGGGCCTGTTGATTCTCTGCTACAGAAAGACAGGAGCAATAGTGTGGGGAATATGCCCCTGTCAGGACAAGAATTTTTCTTTGTTTTATGAGCATCATTTATGACTGTGACCTTCAATGTAGAGGAAAAGTATCTATTTCATGGTAGTGGTGAATGCATCTAGGAAGCAGTAAGAGGCCAATCAAGGTCTCAGCAGATGTTTCCACTGTGGTAGAATAGAAGGGTTGCTACTAGCAGAAGCACTGATTTTTATGTGATCCCTGCTCAGGTGCTGGTAAAGAAGGGGAGACAGGGCCAACATAGGAAAATTTCAAGTAGATGATGAAGAAGAATGATAGTGCTCCAATGCTGTAAAGGAGAACATATCTGTAAAAGAAAAGAAGGTTAGTCTAACACCCTTCTGCAAAGGAAGGGATCAATACTCCAAAGGAAGATGTTTTTCAAGTATTTGTGGGATAATTTTTTGCAAATGTTGCAATGCTCTGGCACTAGCTAAAATTGAAGTAAATGTTTGTAGAAAATTCCATGTAATTATTAATTAATTAATTAATTTATTTTTAAAATGAACCAGAACAGCTACAACTAGGTCTAATTCTGGGAAAATGTGCCTCTCAGCAGACTTGAGTTGGGCCTTACCACTGGTTCCTGGTCCTGGGCTCTAGGACTAAAATATCCCTTTCAGAGGGATTTAGACAGGACTTCTGTATCCAGAAATTTTCTGGAGAGACCCAGAGTAAAGACAGTATTTGGAATCTTGCCAGATTCAGCTGGCTTGGAAATGTGTGGGATGTAACTGTTGGGTCCAATTACTGCAGACTGATGATTCCCTGTGAAAGGGACTCAGCCACGATAAGATAAATAGTAAATTGAATTTCCTTTACACTTTTTCAAAATCTTTAATAGGAAAAATTATATATATATGCAAATATTTCCTGAATCAATAAAAAGATGAGGCCATAAATAAAAAAGATGGTATGTTCTTGCATTTATTTTTCCATGGGCAAAAAGATGTTTCCTCTCCTCTGATATTTTTCTGCATTTCTCAGCTTTTAACAATTTCAGAATGGAAAGAGAAGGGAATCCTAAAGTGATGTTAGAGATGATCAATTCAGACTTCTCACCATTTGCCTGTCTTCCATCTGTCCTGGTCCCCAGAGTGTGCTGTTTCTTATTGATGGAAATGGGTATGTTTCCTGCAAGCACTTCAATTAAGACAACATGTTTTCTTTTTACTTGTATTTTTCTCTTTAAGAAGTTGGCACTGTAAATTAATTTTTAACATGTACTAAGAGTTAGCATTAAAGGAGGATTCTTTAAGTTGATGTGTTTGTGGAGTGCATTTTTAAAAATGGAAATGCCCTTAAATAAATTTTAACCATTTTCTAAAGTTTCTATTTCTTTTTAACTTATTCACTGATGTCTTTGAAATGAAGTGGCCTGTGCTCCTTCAGTGACCCACAGTTAGTGCCTTTGAGTCCTAGAGGAGAACTGTGCATTTTGCATTCATTTATTTGGGAAAACTGAGAGGTTTCTACTTTCGTGAAAGACCTATTTATTCTCCTAGACAGCTCAAAATCTCTGCTGAACTGGATCTTCTGTTTAAGGCTTAGAGCCCTGAAGTTGATGTCTGCTCAAAAGAACAGTATCTCTGCCCTTTCTATGAGTCTTTCCTGACTGTAGTGCATTTTACCAGCTAGTGAGTCCTCTCTGATAAACATGGTCATAAGTAATAATATTTTGTATTTTTAATTGGTAGCTGTTGACAAACAGATTCCATTATATGTTCTTAACTTCTTGGCTATTGTCAAGCTAGCTTGGATTCTGATGTTTTACTGCCTTGCAGAGTGACTTGATTTTGTTGGCTTTGTAGAAAAAAAAATTATGCTGTAAAATCTATGTCGAAAAAGCAGTTGGAAGGAAAAAGACGACATTCAGTTTTCTAAGCAAGCACATGTTTTGGGTTTTTAACAGTGTGATTCTGTCCAACTTCTTGGGGCAGGAGACCTTTAAGTGTACTTAGTACAACTCCACCTATATCACTTAGGCAGGCAATGTGTGAATTCTTATTCATAACTGAAGTCTCTGTCATTAGACACTAATTTGTATTATAACGTCAATAGTAGATCAAGTCGGTTCCTGGGCTCCTTTTGTATTTTCAAGGCTTGTTTTTGTCTTTGTGCGGTACTGGTGACACATCCATTTAGGAAAAAGGAATCTTTATTAATACTCCTTCAGCAGGAAGGAATTTTGGCACCTACATCAATGCTGATAGTAGAGAGCATCTGCACTGTTTGCTGTGATCATGCAGAGAAAGAGTTGACTTCGTTTCTACAGCAGTTATGTCTATAATTTCCGTCAATTGCAGTCTACTTTCATTTAATTTGTGCTCAAGGGCCCTTCACATAGAATGATTTCTGCTGGGTGAAAGATCTTGCTACAGCTGAGAGGTCACAATATAATACACTCTATTGATTGTAATGAATACTTGGTATTTGCTGTATGCAGGATGCATGGAGGAATCCATTTTTAATCCAGAAATAAAAGTAAAATATAGATTGATTGTATCTACAGCTTGCAATTGAATTCATGGAGGCTTGGTTTCGGTTCTGAGTGGTCTGTCACCAGCTTAACCATACAAACTCTTTGGTTTTGAAGTTTACCCTTGTATGACAGATGTTTTGTGGTGTTATCATTGCCACATGTACATGGAAAGAAAGGCCTGCAGAGGAAATGGTTTTGTGACCATTAGTACTTTCCCAAATTCCAGAAAGCAGATAATTTAATGGAATCTGAGAAACAGGATTATAGTTCTCATAAAAAATAAAGTATTTGCCAATTCTAACATGATCACAATCTTTCCTAGCAGGCAATGAGTAAAAATCAGCTAGTTCTACTTGGGAAAGAAATCAGAGTCTACAGGGGCTTTCCCAAAAGACAGAGGAGGATGAAGACAAGGCTATTCATTCCTCTCCTTTCTTTCATTGTTCCGAGGACTTACTGGACTATCTGTGTGCTTCCTGTCTGCACATGTCACAAGCGCTCAGATTGTTCCCAGGTAAAAAAAAAAAAAAATCACAGCTTCTGCTTTAAATTACTTTCTCAGTGCATTTGTGAAGGAAGGAAAAGATGCATTTATGAGGGTTGGGGAAGGCTGCAGGTGGTCAAAAGCATTCTTAGTGATGAAGTGTTCCTTACGTTGAGCAGTACAGCTGGAGACAACACTTCTCAATCTTGTTTGTAGGTCCTGGCAGCGCTTGGTGAAGGAGAAACAGCTGTGTTGTGAGATCTAGAGAAAAGGCACTTACAGATATATAAGATTCCTGGCCATAGTACTGCGCCATACTGCTTGACATGACTAATGTGACCATCTCAGAAACAGGGTATTTTTCCCCCATTTGAATTCAGTCTCCCTGCATAAAACCCATTTGTATATTCAGGAGTTAATAGGCTAAAGAAAACACAATTGTGTACATTTTTTTATTAAAATCCAAAAAAGTCCTACTTAAAAAGGAGAAGGACTGAAATAAAACCTCAAAACCCATATCCAGCCAACCTGGGACAAATCTGTAATGATATAAATTATGCCAAATTGTTGACTTCAGAATCACAGTACATCTGCACACTATGGTGGACTTTGTCTCACAGGATTTACCATACCAAATTAGGCTTGATATCAATCTGCTCTACGAACTTGTCTCTGAATGTGGCCAGCACCAGATGTTTCAGAGGAAAGGTGGAGGGAGCCACCTGTTACATTAAGAAATGGAGTTAATGTGTTCTTTGCATTAGGTGCCCTTCTGAATAGTGGTTAGATACAGATCCAAGTCTGAAAGCAGAAACTGTATTATTTTTGTTATTATTATCATTATCATCATCATCACAAAATTTATGGAAATTAGATATTTTTGCTGGTTTTATACACGCAAGTTTGCTTATAGTTTTGAACAAAGCTCTTTTATTTAAAGCTGTTTCAGTATCAGTAATTCTTTCATCTGTGGCAAGAAGATAAACCTGTATTTTCATAGAAATCAAATTTCTGACATCAGTCCCCCAACAAACAGCAGTAGGAGAGGAAGTGACAAATTTTGGAACTCTTTAATGGGATCTCATATGTAGGAAGAAGGTTTGCATTTATTAATTTAATGTTTTACAATAGCTGGAATACATAATGAAACCTTTCTAGAGTTTACGAACCTTCTGCAGCAGTCCTGCTTATTTTCATGCTCACTAGAATTCATATGAATTCAGTTAGAGTATTGAGTTTCAAAGTGCATTTCCTATGATTATGGTTTAGGTCAGGATGGATGGAACTTAGGTATCCATCAAATAATTAGAAGTGTATAAAGAAATTTGGATATTTATTGTCTATGTAAAAGAGTGATCTTTAATGCATAGAAAATAACAAAAAGTTACAGAAATGGCATTGTGTTTACTTCCAGTTTAGCTGCTTACTTGAACAGGAGTTGTCAAGAGTAGGAGTAGGGAATTAGGTGTGCTGGTGCGGGCTGCATGATCTCAGAGCTCAAGGTCAGGTTGTCCCAGAGGAACAGTTGTGCTGCAGCCTCTTTGGACTGAGATGAATGAGTGTTATGAGGTGGAGAGCATTTTCCAGATTGTTTGAAGTTTGTGGCTGAAGGACAGTTGTGAGCTTTTGCTCCTTCAGTGTTTTAGTAAGTTGCTGGGTAAATGCTCTTGGCTAAATTAGATCTGCTATTTCTGTCAGTTATAATTCTTTTTTCATTACGACTGTCTAGCTGTGCTTTACCTACCAATGTTACATCCCTAAAAGCTACATAGCAGCACACAGAATGTCAAGCTGTAGTCTTCCAACATCAACCTATTTACACAAGTAATATCAGCTCAATAGCCCAAGACACCTAATATTTTTCTTTCACAGAGTGGAAAAAAAATTGTATCTTAGAATTTTAATAAGTAAAAATAACCATCATATGAATTGTACAGTATTTAAATTTGGAAAAAAGAAAGAAGGAAAAACAAGCCAGAGAATATCAGGTAGAGTGGCAGAGCTGAGACTGATTCTTTTCCTCTCTTTCCCTGTGCATTAGGAGCAAAATGATAACAGCAAAAGCCACATAGTCAAATGGAGTGACTCTTGTGCCACCAAAGTCAGGGTGGCTGCTAGGACTGCCTGGATGTCATGGTTGATGTGACTTTTGCAGTGACAACATGTTGCCACAAGTGCAAAGGAATCATAGCTCATCAAACTCAAGAGATGGTGCTGTCTCAGGATTTTCAGCCTGACCCGAAACCATTGGAAAGACTTGTATTGGCTCTGGTGGCTTTAGTCCAGGTTATAACAACATGAGGAATTTTCTTATCTTGTATCTTAATGAGTTTTAAAGAGAGAATTAACAGTATTAGTTAAGAAGGACCTAGCTCCCCTGTCTGTCATGTGTACATTGGAATTCTGAGTTCAAAAATTGGTATGTATGCCAGTCTTCAAAGATTACAGAAGAAAAAAGTCTCACTAATACCCAGTTCTGACTTGATTTTAGTTCTTAATGATTCCTAAGGTGGTTAAATTGAAAGATGAACAATAAAATTCCTCTGAAACTTCAAGAACAGATAATAATATTTAAATTTGGTTTTTAAAAAAGGGACAAAATCATTGTACTGAGGATTTTCGTCCTTAATGTTTATGCTGCCATTTCTTTAGTTGCTTTTTGACTGTTAGATATATTTATAGCCAACTTATAAAAAACTAAGAACAGAAAGTCTGGTCCTCCTTTTAAGAAGCTTTTTTCATGCTTCCTTTTTTTTAACACTGGGAAAATGAAGTCTGTTTTTTTAGTTTTTATATTGGAAGGTATGGTTTGGGTCAAACTTAATGATAGCCTTGTGTTCATGCAGAAATCCCATCCTAACCTACATCTAGTCTGATTTTTTTAAACTCATGGTTCCTGTTGTTTTTGATTCTGTTAATAAGAAAACCTTTTCCTGCAGATGTCAGATGATGCCTCTTGTTTTTCTGTTATATCTCTCCTTAAAATTGTCTATTTTAAAGCAATATCCCCTAACAACTCTGGCAATATACTGGCCACAGAGGAAATGAGCTAATGTACAGAAAAATAAATGCTTGTGGGTCTCATTGTATGGTCAGCAAATGTTCTTGTACATGTTCTTGTCTCACAGATTATAAGCAAGGATGCAACTGGTAGGCGAAGAGGAGATGGTGTAGACACATGATGTTACTGATGTATAATGAACATAGAATATTAATTGCTTCAAAGTTAAACACTTCTAACACATGAAAGAGAGGTGCTGAGTTTTGACTTTATTGGAGATTTGTCACAGATCGAGTTCTTCAGTGTAATAGTCCTCTAGAATTAGAGGAAGTTAAGATGAGCTGTTACATGTTGGTGAAAATTGAAAGTTTTATTTCTTTCACATTTATATTGTAGTTTGCATGGAAAACCCAGTCAAAATACAATGGGCCTGAATCACCTATGAAATTGTAGTCGTTCATCACAGAACACAATAATCTTACTCAGATTCTGCTAGAGCAGCAAATTGGTCCTTGAACATGACAAAGGCCTACACTACCTAAGTCTTTGAAGGAAGAGACCTCTTCCAACTCACAACTAATGAAAAGCAGAGTTGAGCTCTATTTGTGGGTTAGTTGGTCTTCCATTGCTGTGATCTGTGGCCCAAGCTGCTCACACAAACACTTAAGGGTAGCAACTGGCAGGCAGCAGGTGGCCTGGTGTAAGACGCTCGAGTCACAATAAATAATCATATCTTTTCATATCTGCAATATCTGATGCATTAACCTACACATAATGAGACAGATCTTTCTTGTCTCATACAATAGAGCTGAAACCCAGACAATAAATAGAGCTTCAAACCTCCCCAACCTCTTTCACAAAGTAAGCTTCATTTTTGCACAGAAATGAAAGTAATTTTCTGCTGGCTTGGGTACAATGCTCTTGTTATCAGACTAGAGTCATAGCTGCAATAGCAGACTGTAGCAGAAATGCATGGAACTATTATTAACTTCCAAATTAAGCACAGTATTTGTGAGTTGCAGTTGGGAGCAGAGGATTTTTAATTAGAAATCTTGACAAGGCTTAAATGAATTGTTTTTGTCCCAGTAAAAAGTGTGGCCTTGATAAATTTCTGCTACTGAAAAGCAAGTTAATTTCCCCTGTTCAATTCTTCTTTTAGTGTCTGTTATACATCATAGGAACTAATTTATGGGGGGAAGCACTGAGCGGGAATTGATGATTATTTTAAGAACAGATCAGCACAAAACTACTCACATGAGTAAAGCAGGCTGGGATTTGGTTCCCCATTCATACTCCACAAATGCTATTACCAGATGCTTCAGCAGCTTGAATCCCTTCCCCCCATCTTTGTGGCATATAAGAATGCAGCGTAACCCAAGGGTTTGCACTTCATTCTCATACTTGCTGGCTCGTGGGAGTGCTGACATCAGTTTTGTGCTCTATGGCATTAAATAAAAATTAATAATTAGTACTGTTTTACCAGTTTTAAACAGGTTAACTCTTAAACCTAGAGAGAGGTGCTGTGTTCTGCTTGCAGTAGGAAGCAGATAACATTAGAAGCTCATGTCACAACTGCTTATCACCCCGCTTTGTGGTGTGAGATGCTATCACTCATTCAGGGCTGCCAGCAATGCCTAACCCTCTTCCATCGAAATGAATCCTGTCCATCTACATTTGCAATGTAGATGTTCAGGTGGGTGTTGTGGCCAAAGCAGGTTAAGGAATGCATAAACAAGTAGATGCAGGGTACCCTCCTCAAGCAAGGCACAATCTGCTTGTTTCTTTCTTTCTGTTGGATTCTGTTATCATGACCACATTACTGTCCTTTCCCAATAAAAGCTGATGTTTTTCCAACCGGTTTTCCCACCTCAGGAAAAGCGAATCCTGGTGGAAGTCTATGAGGCACCCACTTTTATCCTGCAAAAAGGCCTTCTGGACTGACAGCTCTTAAAGCCACCTGGTTGCATGGTCAGAAGGGACTGTTCAGTGGTCCTTATTAGAGCTATCACAGTCACAGACCATGGCAGTGTTTCTCCAATGTGTTTGGTTATGATTTGAAAATGGCACTGCCGCAGGAAAGGCAGAGGAATCAGAAATTCTGCTGTTTTTCAGTGGAGCACCTGCCGTGTTCATGACGCTCTCCCCAAACCATGGAGGAGTGCTGGGGTGAAGCACAGAACAGATATCTGGAGAATAGACTATTTCTGTAAAGGATGGGGTTTTTTTTTTCAAATTCTGTATGTGTTGAAGGCTTTGTCAACAGTCCCTGGGAGGGTGTAATAATGATGGCTGGCTCCAAAAGGCCAGTCCAGGCTGCTACATTTATGCAGATGTTGCAGATTCAGCCTCTGCAAAAGTCTGGGTCTTCTGAACACAGAAAATTCCCAGAGCAATCAATGATTTCAAGAGCAGCATTTGGCCTCATGCTGTCAGCTTCAGTAATTATGCAATTCAATTAAATTCAAGTGGGAAAGTCACTTAGGCAATTTTGAAAAATCATACCTTTAATGAAGAAGAAGGAGGAAACAAGCATATTTTTATATATCTATAAATATATGGTGAATATACAAACTGTAGTATATATTGAAAGTTTTGCTACTAAGAATAATTTAATTTTCCCAAGCTGTTAGACTATGCTCATTCCTGTGGCACGTGACAGCCTTCCATTAGTGCGTTAAGCCATATATCTTGCTCATCTCTTACATACTTATTGTCAGATTCTTCTTCTAGGAGACAAATCTTGTCCAATTAGGTCTCCTATTTTGATGGACCTGAGGGATTTTATTTATTTGTTTTCTTTTTCAGTTTACACGCTTCTTTGCAGATATGCAGATAAGGGAAGATCAAAGGATTTTGCCTTGCACTTGAAACAGAAGGTACAAAGGTCTGCCAAAGGCTCATTAATCCATGACTGATCCTGGGGTTTCCAACTTATTCTCTGTTGCTTTGTCATATGAAGCCTTACACAGGGCACTTGGAGTGCAGAAGGAGTATGCCCTGGATGCCAGCCAAATGAAAGAAGACAGCTGAGAGGTAAGTGCTAATGCTGCTGAGGGCTGTGGGATCTGAAAATAGAAGGAAAATAATTGCTGCTGATGCGAATTTTCCAGCATACATGAGAGAATATAAGGATAGAGCCAAATAGGTTCAGAGAGGGTTTTCACTAACACCTGCCTGAAACTCAGCCTTTGTCAGGCACAGAGGGTCTGTCTTTGTTTAGATCAGCCATTCAAGCACTTTAATGCAGCATCTACTGCCATGTCTCCACCACAATCCTGTTGAATGTGGGACTCTCTCCCTCCCTCTGTGTTATTTTTTCATACTTTTCATAGCAAAATTATCTTAACTTTCATCTCTAACTTGTCAGAATTCAGATGCTGGTTTTCAGCATCAGTGTCAGTGTTTTCCATAATGCCCAACCTGGGGCAAGATGAGGACCTGCACAATTATCAGAAGACCTCCTTCTCCCCTGTGCTGTTTTAAAAGTAACACTTCTTCTTGACACTACCTAAGGTGTGTCCTAGGCAACTACCCTGTCCTACCTTTATTTACATGTACTTCACAGCATTTTGTGCTGCAGTGACAGCTTTTAAAGGCAAATTATTTATTCTCTCGGGTGTCTGAGAAATCTGGGGTCCCTGCGTCGTGCTAGGCAGTTACACAGTACATGATTGCTGTGATATTGAGTAGGATAATCAGCTTTTAGGAGTGTGTGACCACCAGTGGAGTACATGGACTTGCATTCCAGCTTTTAAAAAGAGTGAGTGAGCAGCTGGTCAGCTTGACTCTGGTGCACTACAGGGCAGGTAGGTAATCTGACAGACTTGACATGGTGTGACACACCAAAGGTCAGCACAGCAGTGGGAAGACTGATGAAGTCTAAAAAATGACATCTGATATATACAGATACAATCATGTGAACTCTTCCTTCCCCTGCTTCAACTCATCATGATGCCCTTTTGGAAGGGTTTCTCCAGTTGGCAGAAACTTGCAAGTTCATTTGGGAGAACTCCATCATGAAGCTGCAGGGATTTAGAGCTGTAAACACCAGAACAACCCACTTATTCACTCTTTCCCCTCCCAGCTGATGTAGACTTAGCCAGAACGACTTGATGGAAAGCTGAGTTCTGCTGGTTTGGTCTAGTTCCCTGATCTTAAAAGCCAACTAGCTTGAGTTTAAAGCCTTTGTCACATATATGGTAAAAGAGAAGTTTGGGTTATATACAGAAAATGGAGATTTTTGAGCTGCAAATTGATTTAATTGTGGTATAAAGACAAATTATTTCTTCCACTGTATACAGCCTGAAAGAGTCTTACACAGAAGACCATCTCTTACCACTGTAACCTCTGTTGTGGAAGAAGGAGCTTTGGCTGGAAGGGAGTGAGAACCCCTGGCCACTTTCATTATGCAGGTTCTGGACCAGGCTTCTAACCAGAGAAAAACTACAAGGTTTTATCAGCAGCATTTTTTCTGGCATGTTTTGTCAGCTGTGACTTATTTCTATTGCTGCTCTCAGCTGGTGAGAACTGATTTATGAAAGAAATATAGCTAGATTTAGGTAGTACTAGACTCAAACAAGTATACACTGACTTTAATAAAGTTTATGATATGAGCTTGGTGCTACACTAACTTGGTAAATGGGGATTTGGTTCACATCTAATTCACATTTTCCCAGTAATTTTACTTTACTCAGTCTTGCCTATCCTTAGTAAGTCAATATCTTATATGTACATATATAACAGGTAAATGCTATCTGTCTGTGTCAGACATAAAACACTTGCCTTCTCCCAGAACTGTTATAATGAGATATATTTGCCCTCAATGTAACATCTGATGATCTTGAAATATCCCAACCATATAATTTCATGCAATTTAGTCAAGACGACATAGTTTATTTTTGAATATAATTTATTCTCAAGCAGTCAGTTATTAAAATCTACTAGAGAATGCATTTAGATCTGTTTTAGCAGTTGTTTCTCTTCTACACTCCACAAAAGATTTAAAACATTCAAGTATCTCATTTCAACTCCATTATGCTTGTGCTGCTTGCTTGACAGAAAATGCACTTTTCATAAACATGTTTCTCTTGTATCAACACTTAGAATTGACTGGGAATCAACAGAACAGATTTGGCTGCCAAGGCCTCATGTGAGCCACAACTCCTGAGAGCTTGTGCTTTGAATGTGTATCAGCTCTCCTTCAGAAACAGTGGGGTCACTACAGTCCCCAAAGTAGTAACACAGGGCCATATACTATATTTTACCTCTTCTGAGTGTGTAGGAATGCCAATCAAATGACATCTCCTGAGGGATGTAGTGGTCAGAAGATACGTGTCCAATTAGGCTCCCCGGCACTCACCAGCTGCAGCTGCTGTTGCAGCGTTTTCTGTGCTATGAGGGAGAGGAAACATGGTCTGCTGGCAGCTACAGCCTAAAAGGTGTCCTTGGGACATCCCCCAAAATGTTTCTGTTATTGTGTATAGCAGGTTGTTACCTGCATAGAGTCTTTTTGGTATCTGGGATCAGGATCTCCCTTTCTCATCCTTGGATTAGATGATCTGAGATGGACTTTGCCAAGCTTGATAATTCGATGATTCTAATTGATTGAAATGGGCTCTCTACCTGTGCTCTTGGAAGCACAGGCAGTCTGTGTTCCTACAAAAGTATAAGGTTTGAACAGTTAACAGGAGAGCTCAAAAAAAAAAAAAGATTCTTAGTTTGTTTTTTTATTAAATTTTTCTTTTTATTTTCTTGAAATTTGAACAGATAGAGGAAAAATGGAAAAGGAAAAAGGAGTTCTACTCTACTGACTTGAAACATATATGGGCATGATTTTCGTGAGTTTACTAATGTGACTTTCATGTCCTTTACACAAAAATGATCATTTGCATTTTCCATTTAAGAACTTTATATTCTTTATAAACTTACTTGAATCCTGTAAAGAGAGCTGCCAGTTCCTAAAGAGAAAAAAGACCACATTATTATTATGTCACTTCTAGAAATGCTAATGGCAGGATGTGAAGGACAGCATAATTATAGTGTTGCTCTAGTGATTCTTCAGTAAAGGCTTTCTCAGTACTTTAATTATAAACTACATATTTCAGCAGTTTAACTTTCTAAATTCTCAGTCAAACACCCTTTGGGTTTGATTCACACTTTGTAGAGTTTGTTGGTGTAAAAAAGCCTCGTCTACTCAAAGGCAAATTCCTGTGCAATTGGGAGCAGCCATGTCTATGGAGGACAGCTGGGCTGAAGAGAAGGGGCAAGGAAAGAACTCTCTTTTTCTGTGTAAGAACTAAACTGTTATTGAGAAGGCACACTGAAGTAAACAGAGGTGATAAAACCCTTGGAAGAGAACCCAGGGAGAGAGTTAGGCATATATCAAGCAAATTTGACAGGCCAAGCTGAAAATCTGCAGAATATGTAAATGAAATCAGATGAGGTCAAAGCACAGCAAGAGTAAGAGATTTCTGCAACTCTCTAGACAGCATTATAGGGACCTGCTACCTCAGCATATCTGAATTTAGGGAAGGAAACTTAACACAGGGAAAGAACAAAACCGTCAAAATAACATTTTCTTAGATGCTTGTCCAGCAGACAGAATTCTCCATATTCTAGAAAATTATTTTTTGCATTGCTGAATCCATTTGCAAAGCTTTGGTCGAGGAAATTTAGTTTTCAGACAATATATACTGAAATCCCATTGGGATTTATGTGCAATATTTTCAGACTCATGCCCATGAATTTATGAATAAGAGCTGACTTAGTATGTGACCAAATACTTTCCTGAAGCAGGGCCAAGAGAAGGGACAGATAGTCCTATTAAGCTCTTTAAGAAAGAACTCTAAAACAGATAATATAATTTGAACGACACTGTGAACTCCTCAAAATTGGAAAACACAAATCCAATGATTAGCAAGATTCCTTTGTTCAGAGAACAGCAATTTGAGAAGCCTGGTCTGCAAAGCCTCAAAGACCTCATTAGGAGCTTGTAATCCTTAGTTTGTTTATGTACTCTTATAAGGGTACACTGACAGTTTTGCCTCAAGAGCTGCTTGTCCTTGGTAGGGGAGAGCATGGAGGTTGGAGTTTTAACTTTTATGATAAGACAGTGTGTTGTGATTGATTTCAGTAATGACATGGGAGCTGAGGAGGAGGATTCAGAGGGAGCAAACACACGCTGTTCTGGAATAACTTGCAACAGTTTTAAAATAAGATTGGCTATTACCTTGATTTCCTCTTGTTACTGTTACAAGCCCTCCCACGCTCCCCTATCTTTCTACTTCAAGCAGAGGATTTTTGAAAGTGGGAGTCTCAGAACAGTTCAAATATTTAATTTCCTGTAAAAATATTAATTTTGCTCTTTGACAAGGTAGGTAGAGCTGGCTTCATTCTGAGAAACCACAAAATTCATGGGAAAGCTGAATATATATCAGCTTTGGTAACATTCATTTTCTCAGGACTGTGCTACAGCTGGTTTTCTCCCCCTTCATTCTCCTGCTGTGAGATGCAGTGCTCTACTGTGGAAATGGGAGTGCATTTATGTGCCTGTGTGTGGGGAAATAGCCAGCATTCCAAAAATCTTAACAAAGATTTATGAAGCAAATTATGTTGTTTGTTGAATTCCCAGATGGAAAATCAGAAACTCTGACATGGTGAGTAGAGAAGGTATCAGAAAATAGCTGTGATTCAGGCAAATTGAAAGCCTTGTGATTTAATTCAAGATGAATTAGTGCTCTCTTTCACTAATAACAAAAAAGGTGTTTTACATTGCATGTGTCCCGCCTGCTGACACCCTTCCTGGAGTCCTGCTTTCTCCATTTTTGTTCATTTGCTACTGCTCTAGGAAGTAGGTGGCTTAGGAAGGGGCAGTACCTACCTAGTGGATGTATAATAATACTGATAATAGAAGGAATATGCTGCCAAATATTGTTGCAATGCAGTTGATTTCAGTCTAGCAATTAGTAGGCTTGGGGAGAAAAACTGGTGAGCTGGGACTTGTCAAAAGAGAGATTCACAGGCTGCCAGAAGCCTGCAGTACAGGGTTCAGAAGTGTTAGATCCCTCCCTCCTCCCCTCTCCTTTCCTCTCTTCCCCAGACCTTTAGGTCCTCCCAGGCTCACAAGGGTGGCAGCATATTAATGTTCATCCTGGGTGAGGAAAGGAGAGCATCCAGTTAACTGGGAGGCAGAGCCACCCTGGTTCCTCCAGCTGTTTGCTGATCTGCCACTACTACCCCAGGCTTACATGGGCAGGAAACAGGAGCAGAAACACAGTTAACACTGAATGGAGACACCATGGCAGTACCAGCAGCTATTAATTTTCTAATTATGTGGTGCTGCACATTTTTGAATCGTGATACCGCTGTGTCAGCAAGTGCTGTTTGTCACTAAGGTCTTTGTGCTGTGACTCACTGCTGCTTCATGGAGCACAGGGGAGCTGAAAGGCAGTGTTATCTGAAAATTTCTCATTTCCAACATTTTGTTTTCAGCGACATTGTCAATGTTTCTGAAAATCAAATTATTCTTCAGTTCAAAGGTTTTCTTTTTAAATGCTGCATATTGTGTTTCAAGTAAAAATGGTATTCACCAGCGCGCAGGCCTTTAACTAACTGAGATGCTTCTGGAAATGCTGACCTACGTCTTCTGTGTACTAATAAGAAATAATAATGTTTTCTTTGCAGGAATTCCAGCTGTTATGGGAAATGATGCTGCAGAAGGGCTGCTTAGTTTGGAGCATTTCTATTCCAGTGGTGCAATGGCAAGTAAATCAACAGGTTTCAGCAATCTGTATTTGTTAGTCTAGCCCAGCAGTGACAGGTGGGTAAACTGCTTTTCTCATTGACCTGTCTGTTCATGCTCTGCTCCCTCCTATAGACAATGGTTTTGCGTCTCAAGTAAACAGAAAATTTAAAAATTGAGAAGCAAACAAGTCAGTGCCATTGCAGGTGGGAGGCATTCCTGGTCCAGACAGCCACAGACAGTGGCTTTTTTTGGCTCTGTTTCTCTGTGAATTGAATCTGGGGTGCTCAACACGTGTGGAGTTACAGACAAATTTACAGTATGTGGGCAGCAAATGACAACCCGCTGCTGTATTTTATTACTGCTGTGTTTTTTCCATGATATCCATCTCCATTATTACTGTGTTTTCTCCATGATATCTACTTTTACCTAATTGTAGCTATTAAATCATAATTCTATCAGATAACAAGACCTTTTTAGAAGGCTGAATGGAATGGCAATTTGGCATAATGCAGATGACTCTCTTAAAGTTGTGCTTGTTTTTTTTTTTTTTCTTCTTCCTCCTCTGGGAAGTGTCCACCATGAGTAGAAAAGTTCCAAATACGTTTCATTTGATGAATCTGTAATAATTGCCCACTTATTTCACCCTGCTGTGCTTCAAAATGGGAGTAACTGAAATTCTGTTACAAAACAGTTTAATCAGAATTTTAAAGAAAAAAAAAGTGGAATATTTTAAAGCTCGTAAATTATACAGTGTGAGGATGTTCTCTAAACTACCTTTTTATACTCTGATAAAGTTTTTTACCATTCAGAGCTGCAGTGGTATGAGGACACTAATGGAACAAATTCTCTGTTATGACTAAGAGGAAAAGAGGCTGAGAATTCTTTTCCTCCGGTGATGCAGGTGAAAGTGTGACAATACAAGCTGCAGTAAAGGACAAGACTAGAGATAAATGCTTTATTTGAGAGAGAAGGCAAGACATTATAAAAAAGTCCTGAACCACCTAGTGTTGTATTTGTTCAGTAGAGCTTTTAAAAAGTGCACTAATGGCCCATTTCATCTATCATCCCCAGTCAATGAAAAACGCCCATTGACTTAAATAGGTATTGGTTTGAATGCTGAGCTTTTACAAATAATTATACTCAATATACTGAAGTTACAAGTATTTCTCTTCAGGCTGAATGCTGCTCCCTCCACTGTGTGCTCTGACTTCAAAAAATAAACAAGCATTCCCCTTTTCTTACCTACACGAACTGAAGCCATGGTGCTCCCAACACTACTCCTAAACCAGCTGGTAGAAGTTGAAGTTTTTTAGATTGAAGCAGTAGTCTGGACCCAGAAAACACTGCTGGGTGGAAAAACCATGTGTAAAGTATGTCTTTGTTGCATATCATCTTCCTGGAGCACAGCTGGTGGCTTTGAAAACCATTGGGCTTCTGAAGGTGTGTTTTGACTTCTTGCCCTCAGGCTGTTGTTATTTGTCCCCAAAACTGCCCTGATCCACACCTCCCAAGGAATCTCTTTTAAGTACAGTGGAAAAAAGTGTGACCAGTGTTCAGTCCAGTGCAATGCCCACTAACCTGTTTTTTTTTTACTCAACTGTTTGAACCCTTACTTGATTTTTCCTTAGTGGTAGGGCCATTGTTAGTTTTCTTTACTTCTATTGACCACTTTGCTATGTATTGAAACCCTCAGCAATATATTTTATCGTCAGAAATCTGTCCAAAAATTGGTAATAGCCAATGAAAAATAAATAAGATGGTGGCTGGGAACATAACTGGATTCCCTCCAACCTGCTATGCTACCACTGCTACTAGCACTAGTGATAATAGTAATAGCAGTAGAAAAATCCTAGTTCAAATTCTTGGCATCCTCTTGTCTCAGATAAAGGCACGATGATATCAAAGAGCATAAGCTGGTCCTGGAGGGCATGAATGAAGCCACTGCAACGTGTCCTCCAGCCAAGCATCCACTTTTCAACTTAGTAGAAATGCCACCTTACATTTTGTAGACAATGAAAAACTTACACTGAAGACTCAGTAAGACAGGAATAACTTACTGAGGTAAAAAAGGAACTGTCTAGGCTTTCAGTGTTAGGAGATTTGTGTGTTATCTGTGATGATCTCCTAGCAAAGTATTAGTACCTGCACTGTTCTGCCTTTTGGGAACCTGAGTATTTTATAAGTTTTTATGTTTATATCAGCTCAGGACTGATAAGAACAGAAATTGAACTACTTATCCACCTTTTCTGTTTTGAATTTATCTCTTTCTTAGGAATATAATCCTTCTCTCATAAATAATCCAGAGGTGTAAACTAATAAGTGACAGAATTATAGAGTCAGAGATTTGTAGAATAATTTAGATTGTAAGGGATGTCTGGAGCTTACCTAATCCAACACAAAAGATATCTGGTTCAGAGCTGCTTTTTCTGTCTCTTGGAAAGAAGTAGAGCCTCACGGGTCACTAGCAATATCTTTTTGGATTCTCTGTATACCTACATTTCAAACTCAGGAGGGAAAGGTTTATAATTTAGAAAAACTAGTTTAGAGCCTCAATACAAAAATCAAAAGATTATTAACTGGGCAAAATATTGGGGAAAGTTTAACTGAGCTTGCAAGGAAGAGAACAATATATGAATATCTTTTTTGCTGGTATTTTCAAGATGGTAGACTTGATGCACAAGGGGTTCTTTATACTGACAGACTGGTACTTAAACAAGTAAGCTGATCAGAGATCCCGAGCTTAGAGATGCTGCAAATAAGCAAAGAACTAAAAAGCATCCATGTGAATTATATAAATACAGAAAAATCTTTGTGAAGTGCTCTACAAAGGTATGTGATAAAAGAAACTAGCACAGGGTGTTCAGAGGTGAACCTGACAACAAAAAGACTAAAATCACTTTTTTTTTTTCCTAAACCGATTTGAACCCAAGGAACTCAAAGGTCTTTGTTCTCAAATTAAAGATTAAAAAACCTTGGCCATCTCTCAAGAGCTGATGTGGAATGTGACAGTTGTTTGCTGGTAACCTCACACAGGATCATGAGATGAGGTGGTGAATATCATCATGACATGCCAATAATGTCACGTTAGGATAAGCAGGATATTATTGTGTGATATATGATTGGGCCAGCACATCTGGTTTACTTCAGGTGGTATCGTGACAGGTACAGACAAACATCCAGAGCTCCTGCTTTCTGTATCATGTGTGCTAGTGGTTTTGCAGCCACCCTTAGTGCTCTACCCATGCTGCTCTCTTCCTGGGTCAGGTGGAGGTAGGTTTCTCACGCAAGAAGCACAAGCAGGGTACTTAAAAAGCCTTGTAATCAAAATAAAATAGTGTTTGTTTCTTTTACCACCAAATACTGCTTTGCAAGGCTCTGATACTTGGCTCCCCTGAGCCATCAGAACACTGTAGGGCCTGACATAGGTGGCCAAGAGTGGCAGGCAGCTGTGTGGAGCCTCTTGAAGTGACGTGAAGTTGCCTTGACTGTTGGCAGTTTGGAAAAGAGCAGCCTGCTCTTCAAAATGCTGCATTCTGCAATGAGAGTTTGAAATAATTTTCTTTCTTCTCTAGTCCCTTCTCCTTTTCAGGCAGATTTGTGCTAAGTTTCTAGGAGCAAGCACCATTTCTTAACCTATTTTAGAAGAGCTTGTTTTGATGTTCCTTTCTATTCTCTGTTGCGTGAAATTAAAGCGAAACACTACTGTTACTTTACAAAAGAGGAAATAAATATGTTCATATCTGAAGATAAATAAAGCTGGCATGAACAGAGTAATTATTACAGGTATGTTAGATGAAATTGTTAGCTTGTTTATAGGTGATTGTTGCAAAGGAGATGTCTGTATCTGCCTTCCCCATTTTCTATGTTATGAGAAGAACTGAAAAAAAAACTGTGCAACTCCAGTGGCAGCTTCGGAGGGGGCCTTTGCCACCATCTATTGGTGAATGAGGGGAAGAGGCAGAGTGATCTGACCTTGCTGATGTTCCCTTCTGTACCCAGTGCAATATTTGTTTCATTTTGAGGTTCTGGGGGTAACAAACCTATGTTTTCTTCATTTTTCTGTGTGAGAGAGTGCAACACGACTGTAGTTATGCCCCCTGACTGAAGAACTGTCATAGACAAATCTAAACAGCTGTTGTCCCACACACCTCTCAATGGAGCAGAAGGGAGCTTTTAAGTCAGAGAGAAGAAGGCTTTTCTAGTGTCAACTTTATTGTTGAAAAAAATTGTCCTGGTTTCTGGCAATGGAATAGGGCCTGTTTTCTTTGCTGGTTTCAAGAAAAATCACACTGGAGCTTGAGTAGAGCCCCATTGCTGCTGACAAAGCTTGGAAGAGTGCAAAGCTAGAGCAATTGCTGGCATTCCTGCACAGTCCACCGAGAGGCGCACTTGTGAAAGGACATCACTTACAAACAAAATGTTTGCACAATCAATCTATGCCCCTAAAAAGACAGGCAAGAAGAAAAGTGAAGAGGGTCAGGGTCAGGAGCTGAACCAAAAGGAAATCTGCAAAGTTGTCTGTAGACATGAAATCAGTCTATTTTATTGGATTCATCAACACTGCTTGCATATGCAAATCCCTCATGAATAAAGCTTTTGTAATGCAGGCTCCAAAATGAATTCAGGTAGAGTCAGTGATAGCAGTGGATGAGCACAGAGATAGTTTAAAGGGGTTGCTCAGTTTTCAAATCAACAAATTTCTGTGGTTCTACTTAATCCATCAAAAAAAAGGAAAATAGAATAATCTGGCAGCCAGGCGGGAAGATAGAATGGTAAAGGACCTAATGTTCCAGCTATTTTAGGATCTGTTTGCACTATGAAACTGATGGCATTAGAGAGCAGTTGTTGAACACATTTGGGGAACAGCTGTGTTATTGCTGAAGTGTAGAGACAAAAGTGTGTGTAGACCTGTTGGGGTGTTCAAGAGGAATAGTCTGGTGGTGGTGGGGAGAGGCTTCTCTTCATTGTTAAACCATGTTCTTACTCATTTTAACTGCGACTAAAGAAGGACAGGCAGAGTCAAATGACTTCATGAACACTCTTTATTTTCCTGAAAATGGCAGTTATTATATATGATAACTTTGATAGCTGTATCAATCTTTCTTAAATAAGATTAAATAACTTGGATCAAAAATGTGCCTTCAAC
Source organism: Peucedramus taeniatus (assembly GCA_013400575.1). Classification (NCBI taxonomy): domain Eukaryota; kingdom Metazoa; phylum Chordata; class Aves; order Passeriformes; family Fringillidae; genus Peucedramus; species Peucedramus taeniatus. The sequence goes on from WBNO01024519.1 coordinate 37,802, forward strand.
ATTCATTCACAGATACTCTGGTCATTGTTAAAGTATCTCTGTTCCTTGAATAAGACACTTACTTTTCCTTTCTTTTTCCTTTTCTCTCGGTGGGGCTGCTATTTTGCTTGGGCTTCAGATGGACCCACCACAGAGAAATAAATTGAGAGTAAAGAAATGTGTCTCATCTCAAGATTATATGAAAGAGACTTCTGAAGTTATCTTAAGGTAAGTTTTTGTTCTGGAAAAGATTTTGTTCACTGTTTCACTCACTTATCGGAGCCTCCCTGCCAATTCTAACCTGCATGATGTATTTGAAGTCTGTATGTATTTGTTATTTTTGGATGAATAACTGAAGCAAATGGATGAATTGCTTAGCAGGAATTTTAGTATGTTTCACATTGGCTTATCTATCTGTTCACAATCACATACATGTACAGATGTTGGACAAGGATTTGCTGTAGCCAGGGAATAGTGTGTGATCTGTTATGGGGAAAAGATGTCAGCTCAGGTCTGCTGGAGTGCAAGGGCTCTCAGAACTGCTTTCAGAAATACAGAGTCAAGCAATCTCTGCTTTTCCCACTGTCTCAATGTGAGAGATATGACTATCATCTTACTACTGTTTTGTACCTGAAAAATTAGTATTTCCCCCTTACTGGATTGTTGGTAGTTCCTGAAAGTAAGTGTTAAAGTAATGTCATTGGCTGCATGCTAAGCATGAGAAGTATAACATTTATGTGGAAGTTACTTAGTACAAGTTTCTTGTAATTAGGGTGTCTTTTGTGTTTTCTTGTTGGTAGCACAGTTGCTTGCACTAATGGTGTGCAGGCATATTGCACATTTTCTACTCTGCCATGTGAAGAAATGTCCAATTTACATTAACAATGGTGTCCTTTGCTAATGCAGATGAGAGCTCAAAATCTTCAGAGGAGCTGAAATTCAATTTGTGAAGATCAGAGCAGGTGTTCCATCTCTCTTTAGTCTATATTGAGACAGCCAAAATGCCACTGCAACTTAATCTTGACTCATATTTCTTACATTTACAGCTATGCAGCCTAGGACAATTTATATCAGACTTTCATTTTTTGTGGTGATTTAATGTCTTTACTTTAGATTATGGCTTTAAATTCAATATGTTCTTACTGTGCTATAAATTCAAAACACAAACACAGCTCTTGTTCCTGAAAACCGACAGATGAAAGAGAAACAAAATGAAGAAAAGAAACTACCTGCCAAACTGTGTGGGAAGAGAGAAACAAGCAGTATATATGTTAAAAACACCACAGGAGAATAAAAAATGCGTATTTTTAAGAACAGGTGGTTGTGGCACTAACAGAGGAAAGGAATCTTAGTAGGGTTATTATGACATTATTCCTTCAAAATTTACCATTCTTCACCCTCTTTGCAGTGTTGCAGCTTTTCTCAATTGGAATGTGGTGAAGAAAGCTTTTAGGGCCCAAAAGATGTGTGGGACACACTTAGGGGGCATGTTTGCTTTATGCTGGAGAATCTGAGTCATTCATTTGCTGTTTCTCACAGATTCTGTTTGCTCTCTTTCTGGGGAAGGCAAAGAGTTTAGCATTCCCTGGCTGCGATGGCTCTCTGGTTTTACTATGCTGATATTTACCTAACTTAGGTAAATATATTTGGTTTAGTAGAAGAAAACAGAATAAGGAATGGGATACTTGTCTCTTTCCATCAGCCCCTCTCACAGATGTTCCTATGGGAAGAACAAATTCTGCCTGAATAAATTAAATATGACCTACTATGATTTAGCTTATAACAGTAAGAATTTCAGTAGTATTATTGATATTACAGAAATATCTGGGTTTATTATAACTGAATTTGAGGATTTCTAGCTTACCTATGACATTTATATGGGCAAACACTGTGGTGTTTCATTGTTTGCCATTCACAGAACCACAGAATGGGTCAGGTTGGAAAGGATCAAAGTGGGGTCATCTGGCCCAAACTCTCTGCTCGAGCAGGGCCATCCCAAAGCACATGGCACAGGGTTGTGTCCAGGTGGTTCTGGACTATCTCCAGTGGGGGAGACTCCACAGCCTTTCTGGGCAACCTGTTCCAGTGCACAGTCATGCAGCCAGTAAGTTCTTCCTTGTGCTCAGGGGGAGCTTCCTGTGCATCACCTTCTGGCTGCTGTGTCTTGTGCTATTGCTTGGCACCACCAAGAAGAGCCTGGCTCCATCCTCTTGGCAACCCGCCTTTAGATACTGGCAGACAAAACTTCACCTTGTTTATAGATACTTTACACTGTTGATACATTGCCAGATACATTATTGACAAAATTTTAGAGTATAGTTCTATGGAGGCTTTAGTTTGTTTATGTTGTCTTGAGAAAAAAAAAAAGGTTTTGTCAAAACACTTGAATATGGAACATTTAATTCAAATCAGTTATATTTTGGATTCAAAAATATTTCCCTGTTGGCTCATATTTTCCTTTCCTCATAATGGGACTGTGACAGTCTCATCCCTTGTGAGAGAAGATCTTTAATGATGGAAGAGAAAATGCAGCTAGGGAGCACAATGTGCAGGAGGAGAATGGGAGCCTTCAGCAACCAGTGTATGGCTTCCATGGGGTATTATAATGAAACAACCACATAAAAGAGTTAGATTTTCATATATAAACAAAAAATGGAGACCTTTACAGCTTTATGATATGTTTGTTTTATCTTGCACATGAAGTAAATATTTTTTAAGACAGGAAATTGTTTAATGAAAACACTGTGTAGCTGCTAAAATATAGATTAGCATCACAAAAACTACATTTAGGAACTGGAAGAAATTTGAAATAAAAACTGAGAGCATCTTATCAAAATTTCATTTCTAATTTTATTCTTTTTTTTTTGGTCTATTAGTAGCAACAACACATAAAATTCCTTTTCCTTGCAAGGGTCTAATGGCTCTTTCTGGTGTTTCTTCAGTCTTTGTAGGTTTCTTAGGAACTCCAAAACAGTGTTGCTTCTTCTTCAGTCTGTGGGATACCCTTTCATCATCCACAGGACTGCAAATCAATTTGGATCTTCTTTGTATGCTATCACCTCTGTGAAAAATCATGTTTATTTCTGGATCTATGAGGGATATATAATTATTAAGGCAATATTAAGATTATAAGAAGCTTTAAGTTCTTAAAGCTTCTTATACTTATCAGCAGTCATACACACACACAAAATCCACCTGACCTGAGACATCCAACTGGCAAAGGTGCTTGGGGAAATCATAGCCAGAAATGAAATAAAAATAATGTTCTAAAGGGAAGATGCTTTTCTGATCAGCAAGAGGGGGGATTAGGAACAAACTAGAGTTTTGATTTCCTATAAGAAAGTTAAATTAATAAAAACCTTTTAATTCAGTGGGTTTTCAACTTGTTACACTCTGCCTTGTTCAATTGAGGCTCCCCCACACTGTAGTTCCTGACAGTTCCTTGACATTTCTAATAATGGTTTCAATAACTCTTGAAAATTCCTGTAAAAGAGGATTTATGTGATGAATTAATCAAAACAGACTATATAGCAATGTGTTTTCATCCCAGATAAATGTCCATGTTCTGTTACTGAAGTTGATAGAATAGCTGACAGACACTGGTGACCTGCTTCTTACTGTTCCTATTCTACTGGATTCTTTGGTGGTTTTACATTCAGAAATGCATAAGCAGGATACGTATTTGGTTCTCTTCCTAATCTTGCAGCTGATTGCCTAAAACCTCCCATCTGTGGCTTATGCTGGTTGAGCATACAAGCACTTGCTTTGATAAAATAGATGCTGCAGAGATTTGATGCAAATGAATTTTTCATGCAAACTGTTTCTGTGGGGCTGCTGGCACAAAGTTCCCAGGAAAAGCTCATGCCTGGCAGAGCTGTTGTAACCCAAAGAAACCTACATGGTATCTGATGAGGACTGATACATGATAAATAAGAAAAGCTTGTTCTAAGGTAAGGCTCGCTTGGAGAGTGGTGGTTCTCTATTGAAGATGGGCAGCTGTAGACTGTGAGACAAAAACCCCAATTATTTTCATAACCAGTTTGTCCAGGGTGTCTCCCACTGTATATATGAATGTTGAAAGATCACACAATGTAAACCTGTACAGAGACTACCATGCTAAATCCAGTGGCCTCTGGAACAGCAGCTCTTGCCCCTCTCTTCTTGCAATCCCAGCTGATTTATCTGCAGTACTCTGGAGGGTTCAGTATGAATTAGTATGCTGAGGAACAAAGGCATTTATCACCACTGAAGGGAAACAAGAAGTATCAACAGTTGCTTCTATTAACAAAAATGGTTGGTTTAAAGTGTTACCAGTAAAGCAGTATAACCATATGACTTTCAGAGAGGTTACTTAGGTTATGTCAGTATTTGCCTGGCTTCTTTTAAGCTGTTCCTAAATTATGGAAGCAGGGAAAGGAAAAATAACTGGAAATTTCCCAGATGTGATGCCTCAGGCTTTGCCTAGAGTCCCAGGATACTGCTCATCCATCTGCTCTTTGCAAGAGAAATGCTGATTTGTGTTTGCCACAGGGAACACATTTTCCAAGGCTTGGCAGTAATCGTAGCAACTGCAAATCAGGGTCATTAACAGTGTAGCAAGAAGTACCTTCAGCACTGGGTCTCCTAAAAATGCCTTCAGGTCCACAGTTGTCATTGTCACACTAAAATTTTTACTATCTGCTCAGTTCAGAGGGTTTTCCCCAAGCCACCTTGTAGAGAGCTTCAGATAAACTTAACCAGCCAAACAAGGCCAAGCACAATTTAAGGCCATACAGTTTTCTGCCAATATAGAAGGAAATGTTATAAACACACACACACACACACACATACACACACACACACACACACAATCCAGTTAGTCTAAGTAAGTGGGTAGCCACACTTATTCTTTCTCAACCAGAGCCTAAATGTGTCTGTGTTCTGGACAGTCTCCCTCCAGTGTTGGTCCCCTCCCTACTTACTTTTACTGCCTGAGCTTCAAAGTTTGCACTGAGTAGCAAATAGGGCGCTCATCCTCTTCTCTGTAGGAACTTAATCTCCTCTCATCTTTTTCAAAGGCTTGAGTGTTCTCAATCACCTGTGGTCTATATAATTGAGAACAGAGGTTTGGAATAAAAATGCGGGGGCTTGGTGGCTGGATTTGGAGACAGACACTGGGGCCAGCTGGCTGGCTAGCTACTCTTGTCCAGGACGAGCTGAGTATCCTGTGGGAACTATTAATGTCACGTATGTAGTTTTATAGAAGAGATGAATTACATATGCATTCTCTAAGTTCATGGTCTCCAGTTTATTACCAGTTTTCAAAGGAGATTTCATGTGACACATCAGTGGTGACAGTACCCACAGAAAGATAAATAATCCAGTACACATCATCCACATTTGCCTTTAGTGTTTGTACCTTCAGTGTTATACAGTCCACCTCCCACTCATTACTAGAGAGACTCTGACTGCATTTGCTCAGGGCTTCCTTTTGGAGAGCAGCAGCTTTGTCTAGTCAGCACCTTTGGCAGAGACCTACCAATTGAGCTGCCCAGCAGAATTAGTGCATCATCTGTACTCTCAGCTGGGTTACTTCCTTGTGTGGATGGTGCCACCCATTTGACACTTGATGCCCTCAACCCTGTACTGAATGAGGCTGGAATCATTTTCCACTATCAGCATTTCCATTCTATATCCCTAGTGAGAAGGACGTGGATGTGCTGGTGGATGAGAGGCTGGACAGAGCCAGCATTGTAGGCTTGCTGCCCAGAAAGCCAATCTTATCCCAGCCTGCATCCAAAGTCATGTGGTCATAAGGGCAAGAAAAGGGATTCCTTTCCCTTTCCCTTTCCCTTTCACTTTCTCTTTCCCTTTCCACTGCATCCAGCTCTGGAGTCCTCAGCACAGCAGGAAGGACATGGATCTGCTGGACTGAGACCAGGGGAGGGACACCAAGATGGTAAGGATGTAGCACCTGTCCTGCAAGAAAAGGCTAGGACAATTGAATTTGTTCAGCCTGGAAGAGAGGCAGCTTTGGCATGACCTAATTGCAGCCTTCCAGTACCTGAAGGGAGCCTCCAAGAGAGATGTAGAGAGAATATTATGGGAGCATGTAGTGACAAGGGAGAATGGCTTCAAACTGAGAGTAGGGTTAGATTAGATATTAGGAAGAAGTTCTTTACTGTGAGGGTGGTGAGCCACTGGAACAAATTACCTGAGTAAGTTGTGGATGTCCCATCCCTGGAAATGTTCAAGGCCAAGATGTATGGAGCTCCGAGCAACCTAGTCCAGTGAAAGGAGTAGGGGAGTTGGAAGCAGATAACCTTTAAGGTCCCTTCCAACCCAAGCTATCCTTTATTCAATTTATTGAATTTATCTTTGGATTTATTTGGACTACTATCACTGTTTTCCTGGACTTCTAGCCATATCTATCTATCTGCCTGTCTGTCTGTCTATATCACAAAATGTTTCTCTAGGTATTATTTGTAGGACTTTTCCTGTGTTGCACAAGTTACTAAACCTTTCAGCAGTAGTATTAGTTACAATCTTCCTGCATCCTCCTGTTCACCTTTTGCACTACCTTTTTAAGAGTTAAATTAACCAGGGAATTAATGTTGTGCCAGTTTTTTTATAGAAAGCTCTCAGTAATTATTGGACTAACCAAATAATTAAAGTGTTAACATGTGTCTTTATAGTATTTGATCTAGCAAAGCATTTGAAATGTGGGAAGTATCCTCTTGAGAAGTGCAATATTCACTCAAGTATATGCTCATTTTAGAGTCTTCTCTTATGAACTGGAAATTTAAATGTTGCTTGAAAAGACCTCCTACTGAATTTATTGACCTGTTGTTAGGAGTTTGACATGAGGGAGATCACCTCCAATTAACTCTGAAATTAAAAACTGTTCATAGCATTTCAGATCATGAAACTTTATGCAAGCTTCTTAAAACACACAGGAAGGATTTAATTATGTATCACAAGCTGAGAAGGTATATAAGTGTTTGCAAGATTGGATTTTTGGATAATAAATCCTTCAAGGCAGAGATTTTATTTTAAAGTATACATCTGTACGTGAAAGCTGTTTTGAAACAATCTAGAATGTGACTTTGAAGCATGCCAGCTATTTTTGCACCAGCTCCTCATGTGGCCATTCTTAATCCAAACAGAGGATCTTTCTGAAATTGCTTTGAGCTAGTTTGGAAATGGATTAGTATAAAGGCCTCCTTACTGGGGCATTAGAGTGAGCACAGGAGGAGAGGGCCCATGGAGCTGCTTTTGTGGGGAAACTCTGGCAGGGCTGTTTTCCCACATCGATGCCGCTCATCACAGTAGGGCCCTGATATTGACTGGAGCTTTTCTCTGCTCCTGCACCACATAAGCATTTATGACTGACAGCACTGCAGACTATTGAGTTGTTTGAGCTGTTTATAGCTGCACTCTTTTTTGAAACATAAGAGATATCTCTTTTGGGTAGATTTCCTCCTGGTAGCAAACTGTCACTTCCCAGGTTTTGTGCTGCAGTGAGATGACTGCCTAGAAAGCAGGATATACTTGATTTTATTCATAAAGCATTGCTCATGTGATAGAACATCCTGGCTCCATCTAATTAAGTGATAATTCACCATGGGCAGGAGTGTCTTTCAAAGCAGTTATTGACTGCCTCAGCTGGATACCTGAAGGGCTCATGCTGCCAGCCACACACCTGGAAGAGCATTAGTCTTCTGGGAATTTATTTTCCAGAATGCTTTACTAATATTAAGTAAGTAGTTTTGTCCTGTGTTAAGGTTTTCCTGCTTATGTGGTGTTTATAATGTACACTGAAGGTAATGCCTGGCTTTGTGGAGCACAGCAGTATCTGTCTGACAGTGATGTGAGAGCCAGGACAGCTGAGTGCAGTCATTTCCTCTTCCAGGTGTGTTACCTGAATAGGGTCTGTTTGCCCTCCTTAAAGGCTACTAGAGCTAAACTTTGCTAGAGGATGTATGGAGCTCTGATCAGGGCTTTACTAGTGCTTGCTCTCTTTTCTGCCTTTTGTTTAGTTTTTGTGGAATGAAGCTTCAAAATCAAATGTAAGAAAGAAAGATCAGAGTGTAGGATGAGTGGAGAACAGAAACATACACAGCCTCTGAGAGAGAGGCGAAAAGGGCATATCGAACCATTTGTGAAAAGAAAAGGAAGAAATTGTAAGTACCAAAAAGTGCAGAAGAGAAAAGAGAGTCAGGAAGCAGGTAACATCTTTAATGGAACTTGGAAAAGCTGAGGATAAAGGAAGTATGATTGCAAGAGATGCTGAGAAAGGATTGCTGGTAGGAAAAATGGGCCATGAAAAGGTGTATATGATCAGTATGATTTGTAATGCAAGGGGGGAGGTCTGGAAAATATCTGGTTAGATGCTATGTTGATAGCTTTGCAAATCTGAGATCTAGAAAGGCAATGGAAGAAAAGGCTCAGAAGCTCCACTGAATTTAGGCACAGGCAGGAAGAAGGCTGGTGGCTGAAGGAATTAGGCACTTTGGGGAATTGATCTGTTGTCCTTAGGTTATAGGGAAAAGTGCTAAGGCTGGTCTAAGTATGAAGATAGGAGCTACTGCTAAGAAGGCAGAAGGTAACTGGGAAAGTCTTTTTCACACAAAGGAGCTTCAATGTCATCCAGGACTCAGTACTGAGATTTGATTCTTGTTCATATACCTTGGCAACTGCATTATGGCTTCGCAGCTCTGCAGGAGTAGACGTTGTGGCAGTAGTGAGTAACTTGTGTTTTACCCTTCCCATGAAAGAGTGCAAGAACAGTATGACTGAAGATATTTCTTTGCATTGCTGAGCCCAATGCCTCCACAACCACAGGTCCTGTGGGCCTTCAGGCCTGGCACAGAAAAATGCAGCAAACAAGTAATCTTCACTTTGTGCCTTGAGTTTATGTTCTGTTAAAATTTGTGAAAAGTCATAGCATCTGAGTGATTTAATGTAGCAAATTCCTGTATATCTCTCTCTTGCTTAACGTGGTCTTAGTATGAAAACTCATATTGCATTATGTTGTCTGCTGTTATATTTTTTATATCTACAAACAATGTATTTGGGAACATAGACAAATTTTGGGTGAGAATGTGCATAGTGAATTATCCATCTGTAACAGCATTTTTGAGAGGCTCTTCCCTCATCTTTACTCTTTCTTGTGGAAAATACTTTCACCCTTCTTCTTCTCTCTTGTGGAGGAGATAAATACACATAGAACACCAGACTTAGAAAATCTTGTTAATTGTGGATTCCTTCTTGTTATTTTTCCATCCAAAAACTAAAGGAGATGGGCTGGACATTGTCGAGGCACAAGATAGTTTTGAGGATACTCTTGTTACCTATTGCTTGCCTGTGAGTACAGCAATGTCTTGCTGTAGACTGTGAGCATTGTTTTCCTGTTGTCTGCTGCTCATGGTGGTAGCCCAGGACAGGAGAAGTGAAATGTTGTATGGAGTTATTGGGCAACAAAGCCAGCCTGTGTCCTGTCACTGCTGCACTTGCACTTCTTGTATGGCTTATCCTCCACTGATTCAGGTGGTTCCTGCTGCCACACTTACTGATTCCCCCACAGTGGGATGGGGGAGAGAATTGGAAGAGTAAGAGTGTGAAAACTTATGGGTTGAGATAAAGACAATTTAATAGGTAAAGAAAAACTGCACACACAAGCAAAGAAAAGCAAGGAATTAATTCACTGCTTCCTGTGGGCAAGCAGGTGTTCAGCCATCCCCAGGAAAACAGGGCTCCATCACATCTAGTGATTGCCTGGGAAGACAAACAGCAGTGCTTTGAATCTTTTCCCCTTCCTCCTTCTTCCCCCAGATTTTTTTGTATGCTGAACATCATGGCATACAGCATGAAATATCCCTTTGGTCTATTGGCTGTATCACCAGCTGTCCCAGCTGTGTCCCCTCCCAGTTCCTTGTGCACCCCCAGCCCACTCACTGCGGGGGTGGTGTGAGAAGCAGAAAAGGCCTGTGTGAGCACATCTGAGCAGTAGCAAAAACACCCCTGTGTTATCAACATGTTTTTCAGGATAAATCCAAATCTCAGGCCCACACTATCTAGTGTGAAGAAAATTAACTTTACTGCAGCCCACTTCTGTAACTGACAGACAATAATATGATTAAGACATAAGATTTTATTTCTCTATTAATCACAGAGTTTAGCTTTTATGGTCAATATATTTTGTTTACAGGGTGGGTGAGGTTCTTATTTTGTTGCTTTAATGTCAGGCTAGCAGAAAATGTGTCTTTTTCTAAGTCAATAAAGAAACCCCAGCAATAGCACTTGCTTGTGTGTGTGTGTAAGATAGTAGTTTTTACTGTCATAAATATGCTTTAAAATAGAAAGTCTTTTCAGTGCTAAATTTAGGGTTTTGCAGTTGTAGAAGTTTAACAGTCTTGGAGAAGGCTAACCACACAAAACTATTTCTTTTCCAGGCCTGGTACAACCTTATAGAGTTAACTTCCTAGATGAATAAATGAATTTACTTTCACTGGTTGGGACTATGTCATGATGGCTTTAGTTCTATGACAACTGGATTTAACCAAAAGGTGTTAGAGAAAATGTAGATCAGTTGCATCAGTTCTGCGCCTTCAGAGAGCACCTAGGCAGGCTCAGTGCTCAGTGAAAGAAAGTGCTGTGCATATTCAGCAAACCAGGAACAAGGCACCTCTCTGGCCTCATGATGATGTAGGAGCTCATAGTGGGATTAGAGGATTTCTCCCATTCAGTCTGCCACCACCAGTGGATGGTGATGTTTTTAACTGGCTAGGGAGTATGTGGCAATGTTCAGATAGGACAGACATTGTTCAATCTTGAGTTGAATAGGTCTCACACCCCTCTGAGTAGTGAAATGTGTCATTAGTTGTGTTTTGGGCATCAGCTCATTGGATCTGTGACATGGTAGGCAGAAGTAGGCAGGTAGGCATAGTAGGCAGGCTGAGACCAACATGCCATGAATTGGCATTGGGTTTGAGACACTTTTCCTGAGTAGATTACTTTTCTAAGAGTAGATCTGGTTTGGTATCTTTCCCATATCCTTGTGTTTTTCTGGGTTTTGTGCTGAAATCTGCTCCTCCCAGTCCCTCTTTCTGGTGGCCAGAAGGAACACTTGCATGGATTTGGTATATCCTGCCCCACAATTCTGTTCCATATCCAGGTTAAACAGGTCTTCTGGAAAGCAAAGTGGCTTGGCCCCAGCTGCACTCAGTCCTGCCTTCTGGGTTCAGTGAAGGCATAAGGCAGTGGGAGTAGAAGCCCTTCCCTGAGAGGGCTGGGACAATGAGTAGCGTGGAGATGTGAGTTCTCCTTGAAGCATTTTCAGGTGAAAGCTACAGGTAATATTTGGGCTGGGTTGGCAAGAGTAAGGCCGTTTTTCTACATCTTCCCTGCAGCAAGCTTGTGATACCTGCCTGACAAGTGTCACAAAACCCAAATGAGTAACTGCAGCAGGCTTGATTTCAGCATGTCTTTCCTTGAGTGAATTTCCATTTGCATTTGTGTCACTTGTTCAGATTTCCCCTAATCTAATGGTAATGGATGGTAATTTCCATCCTCTATAATTTGGCAAAATAATCAATCTATTTGACCTTCCTTCAGGTGATAGATGGAAAAGCTTTGAAAATACTGAGCACGGCTCATACCTGCACCAGGTGATGTATTGCTGCCCCAGTGCCACCTGGAAGTTTCTGCCTCAGAGTATCTATCCTGTTTGCATATCACCTGCTTTAGGAGAAACTCTTAAAAACCTGATAGGAGGTCAATGTGAATATAAAGTCAGAGAGAAATGTTCTGTGTTTTCTTCCTTTTGACGTCCATTTTTAATATTTTCAGTGTACCAGTTCAGCTGATAAAACAATCTGACGCATAAAACCTCCAACCACTGTCAGTTAAAAGCCTCTTGAGCAGCAGAATATCTGGTGAGCCTGCCTGAAATGAGTCTGTTGTGTTTAGTGTACACATGACCCGTTCTTTAGACCACTGAAGGTGATTAATCTCCTTTGTTCTGCAATAGAATTGTATTAAGATCACAGAATTGCTTAATGAGGTTTAGCCATGGAGATACTAATCTGTATCTGGAATGTGCTCCTTAAGCTCTTCCATCTAGATTTTCAAGCTGAGACTCCGACAATTAAGGTGAAAGTGGTTTTGTCTGCACAGGAAAATTCAAGAATTGGAAGTAATTAATGGATTTAATAGGTGGATTAGTTAAAACAGATTAATTCCTGAACTTCTTCCAAAGACAATTAAACTAAACCAAGTTAAGGCCACTTTCATTCTGAGTAAAAGCATCCACTTGCCAACTTAATGCAGTTTAACTAATCTTATTAAAAAGTGAATTAGGATTACTTTTCCTGAATACTCTCTCTAGTTCCTTTGCATTAAAACATAAATGACTTTACCTGTGCTTTCTTCAGGGTTTCAGGGCTTGGTTGAACTTGACACTAAGATTAGATCCTATGATTAATACTCAGGAAAATATCTACATGGCTGCTAGGAATAAAGTGAATAGATTTTTATGAAGTTTGATGTGTAAAATTAAAACATTCCTGGCTATGCATCTTCCCTATTTCCAATGTTTGTACTGTGGAAGCTTACATGCAGAGTGACAAAGACATCTAATTTTAGCAGCAGACTGAATGGAAGTAGCATAAGGGGTGGGCAGGTTGAATCACCTGAATTTTTATTGTTCTGGGATCAGAGTACTCGAAGGGTGTTATGATCCTCCTTATGTAATCTGGTTTTCTTCTATTCAAGGTTAGCAGGTGAGTTTTACCTTAAGTCCTGCTGAGTGCTGAATGACTGGGAAAGTTTTGAAGTTTTTATCTGTTATGTATCTTGACTTTGAGCTGGTGGCTGCTCAGGTGGAGAGATCACTCTGTGTGCCCAGCTCCCTGGCTTTTTCATGAGTGTGGCAGAACCTTTGTCTCCTGCAGTTTCACTCTAAAGAGTGTGACTTTTTCCACTTTTTGTAGGTCTAATCCCAATGGAGACAAAGTGCTGGGAACTTCTGCATTTGATCTGGTCAGTCTGTGGCAAATCTCACTTTGCTTAGCTATTAAAAGAAAAATACAGCGCTGTTTGAATTTTATTTTGTATCTGTTTGTTTTCTCAGGTCAGTAATAAAAAACTAGTTTTCTCACTTTGAAAAGAAGACATGTATATTTGGTATGAAGTTGAAAATTACACTATCAGTTCTTTAGCACAGTGTGTATGTAAATATAAACTACTTATTGTTGAAAACTGGTGTGCAATGCAACTTACTGACTAAAGGTAAGGATTGCAGAAAACCATAACCACTATTTAAGAGCATGAGCAGGTGAGGTATTTTCTTTCTCTGTTTATTTGCCCCTTTTTGGATATCCTACTACAAGACTGCAATATGTAGCTCAAATTCAGCAACCAGTAGTGCCAGAGTAGAAAGGGGGCAGTGAAAGCACATCTGTTGATTTATAATGTGACAGTGTGTAATCTCAGCAGCTGGTCTGTGTGTTCTCGTGTGGGATATCAGCACTTAAAATCCTTATGATCTTTCTGATTTTGGTGAGACTTGTCATGGGAAGAAGTCGTGATTCCTGTCAGCTGAATTATAATGCAAAATTATGCTGCTGCTTTTTTAGATCTGTTAAACCATGATTCACAAAATCATCCTAAAGCTGTCCTTGCTTTATTGACTTGTGTCTCTGTTGCTGGAAATGGATTAATTTTGATTTTAAGGGGGTTTGAAAGAATAAGAAAGACACGTGCCTTGTGAAAATTGTGAAAATTTTTGAGAGAATGTCATGCTATGTCTGAGCCAGTCTCAGAAGCAAGATGGGCACATTGTTCCACTGTGGTGCCTGAGCTCATCAGACACATCTTCTTGACCTGAGCTAGTTACCACACACAGCTCTGTGTCGTGCTTGTAGATTTTCTTCCTATAAATTCTTGTGTGTTACCTCATTGCATGGCATAGTTAGGCCTGAAGGAGACACACCAGCTCCCAATTAGGTGTCTAGAAAATATTTGAGGAAAGATTTTTGAAGATGGGAAATGACCCTATCTTAGTTAACACCATGACCTCTTTACATCACTCAAGGAATGTAGAATGAACTTAGAATGAAGGTAAGTATAGCTCAGAAGTACACAATACAGATTCTCTTCTCTATTACTGGTGGTACAGGAGGGCTTTGGTCTAAAATATTTTTTGGTTCCTTCGCAAAAGAAAAAAAATCTTCTCTACAGTGCATGTTAAATAAAATCATAATAATTCCCTCTTAACAGACAGTCCACAAACTGTTTCTCCTGCACCTGTGTTTTTTTTTATGTGACTTTGTTTGAAAGGACAAAGTGAGTATCAAAATATGAAAAGTTTTCTTCCTTGACAAGTGGCCAGGTTTTACTCAAGAAGGCAATGCACTTTAAATGCTGATCTGTGGCACTTTCCCCTAACTGGTTTGATCTGATCTGTTACTAAATCCCAACACTTTGTAATGCAATAAACTCCCAGTCTTTGATTATATCTGACACCAACAGCGGAGCACTGATCAGAAAAATCTCACTTTGATTTCTCTGGGTAGTGGATCAGATGCAGCAGTCAGAAGGAAGGAGATAAAGAATAAATGAACAACACAAAAAAGTGAACTTTTCATCTCTGTCCACAAAGGTGTTCTTTAGAACTACAGATATTCAGTTCTTTTTTATTCTTAGAGTGAGCAAAACCTTTCTCTATACAGTACCTAAACATCACAGAATAATATGAAATGTCTTTCATAAAAAGTATATATCAGTGCATACATGGTGATAGGATATTTCCAGTTGGTCCTTCTGGTATTTAACCCTCCACACCCATGCATCTGCAGTCTCCTAGCCCGTTCTTGAAAAACAGATGCAAGTTGCAAATCTGTTCAAATGCCAGCTCCTATTTAACAGTCTTCTGTGTTTAAATCTGGTTAGAGACAGTTGAAAACTTTCAGGGTCTTAAATCTAAGAGTTCAGGCACTACTCATATCCACAAGTCTTCAGACCACCTCTTGGCATGCAGATACCATATCCTCTCTGGTGTCTCCATTCTGAGACCAGAGGTTTGCAAAACATAAGAGTTCTCAGTCTCAGATTATCGCTGATCCTTCACACTTCTGTTGTAACATGGACAAATTCCAAACTCTTTCTTCAACAGTATGGAAGCTTTAGCTATGGTATAGGTTTCTCAAGTGTAGTTTCTCAAGGTTTCTCAAGACTACAGAGTAGTCTCTCTGTCCAGAATCCCATCTCACCCCAAGATCTTCCTCTTCCAAAGCTGATGTAGTTGCCTGTGCATGTCCTGAGCTCACAGCATAGTCCCATGCCAGTACAGGTGTAACAGATTTTAGGTGCCTTAGTCAACTGCTAACTGGAATGGGATTGACAAGCTCTTAATCAATGAGTATTTTAAGAATAACATGAAAGAATTGTGTATTCTTCTTAGCTGTACTTTTAAATAGAAATATTTCCTTGAGTTATGGATTTGAGCTATAATTTTTCATGTTGCCTTCCATGTTCACACAGTTTCTGTGATTTAGGTAAGTGATGATTAGAGCTATTCTAAAAGTAACTGTTTTCATATCAGTAGCAGGGCTGAAGTGAGAAAGGACAGGCACATTAATTATACAGCACACTTTATTTCCAATGCCAGCTCCTGCTTGGGCAGGAAATGTTTCTCGTTACTCCAGAGCCTCTTTTGGCTCATGCACCTTTGGAGTTGGAAGCCAAGGTATTTTAGGAAGTTTCTTGTTCATTTAAAATAAAATGTACAGTAATTAGACAAAGCAACCAATGCCAAATGCAGTGCATCACATATGAAATACTTAATTACAGAGAGAAGTTATGTGTTCCAATTGATAGAGTAATCTGTACTCTAATTTACTTGTCTTACAACTCATTACATCTGAGATATTGATTTTCTAGTAGATGGCTTTACAGCATTTCTTCTCTGAGTCCTTGGTTTGAGTCTGATCTGTAAACCTCTGTCAAATGAACTTGGGAAACTCAAACCTCTCTATTAGGCAGTGCCTGTGGAATAATCAAAGTAGACAAACTTCAATAGTGCTGGTAATTTGTAAATAAAGGGCAGACAGAAATGAGTCACTTAAAATGACGTGTCTTTTGAGACTTATAAGACAGTGTCCTAGCAGGTAGCTGAAGTGAGCAGTGATTACTTTTTAATTATATGTACCTTGACTTTTAGGGTTTAAAATCTCATTTATTTCAATTATACTGTGTGAAGCTTCCTACATTAAGCCGAAGGGGGTAGAAAAACTGGAATCATTAAACCTTGTTCTGATCTTTCATGAAAAGTTGAATACCTTGAGAGTGTGCTTCACTACATGAAGTAGTCACTCAATTACAGGTGAGATCAACTGCTAACCTTGGTGAGGGAGGCATGAGAAAATATTAACCTTTATAGCAATTAGCTAAAGCACTGCATTTAGAGGAGTTTTTATAAATCATATTTTTCCGAAGTTTTCATGATTTGTAGGTCTTGAACACATTGGCAAAAGTTATTTGTGCTAAGCAACTCAAAGCAACGAGACTTCATTGATATGATTCATGCTTCCCATATTTTCTTTGGGGGGGTTTTATTTGGTTTTTTTTTTTGTTCATTTCCTTTTTTGACAAATAACTCATTGGGATGTTATCTTTTTCGTTTTTCTTTTTTTTATTTTTTTTTTCCCCTGTAGTAAATGGGTAATTTCCAAAGTGTTTGCTGACTAATTTATTAGTGGACACAGTAAGCTATTAAGTTTCCCAAGTGGCATGGGGATCTTGACCAGCCTCAAGATCCATTTAGAGCTGTATTTCCTAAGACCAGCAGTATCTAGTACTGCATCTTTTAGAGAAAGATTAGAATCTAATCTTTCATTGGAAGATTTGCAGTTCTATGTCAATGCACACTGATATCTGAAAGCAAACAGATTGGTGTTACAGAAACGTATTTTTTTTCAGGTAGCTTCTTTTTGATTCTAGTGAAATCTTTATTTCAATAGTATATCTCATGGAACTAAATTTCATGTTTTATCAGTTTTAAAAATCTCTTCTGTTTTAGAATGTTTCCTTATTAGCTAGGATCCAGTTGCTGCATTTCTCTGTACATTACTTATTCCATAGATATGTTATATTCCCAGGTTTTGAGTTCTTTTGATTTTCAAACAAAAACTGTATTTCGTTTTCTTTGTTTTCAATCTGTTCCAAAATGGAGATATTTCTGTGTGTTTAATTGTTTTTATTGCCCTTCCCTGTTCTGTACTACTTGTGCTTTGGTTTTGGAGATATTGGATGACCAGAAAGCAAATGTGATTGTGCTGTTGATTTCATATAATGGCACTTTGATATTTTCCAGATTGCTTGTTATCTGTTTCTAAATGAAGGCTAAGAGGTTATTTGTGATTTTCATACTGCCATTGGACTTTGTGCTGTTCAGAAAGATGTCTAATTCTTTTTCTAAATGATTATGGGCACAAGCCATCAGAGCATGCAAGGAGCTCATCCTGTTCCTTCCATTATTCAGCATTCAACTCCATTTAAGATGCATTTGCTACTAGGTTATTCAGTTCCCTAATTACATTAGGTTTCTTAGTCACGGATCATTCTGTAAACTGTGTGAGTTAGAAGAAAATAAACAGTTTTTCTCTTCCCTCAAAACACCCTTTACTTTCCCCAGTATCAGATTTCAGATCACTTGCATTTTATAATATTTCTTTTCAATCTTACAGTCTCATGGGAAGACACCTGCCTTTTGGGAGTGCCCTTTCTTTTCAAGGGATGTCCTCACTTAAAGGCTTAAGAACAGGGGACAGAGTGCAGGCTTAGAGTCCAAATTATTCCAGTCCTATTGGTTATTCTTACATATAACTTCTTTCTTCCACATGATTTTTACGACAGGTTTGAACTGGTTTTGCTTTCAACATTTTCTTTTAAAGATGAGATCTTTTCTGAAGATGTTGCCTTGAGGCTAAGTGGAATCTGGATTTTATTTAAATTTTGCCTCTCTGTACCAATTGGAACGTTGTTTAGTACAGTGGCTGGCAATCTTTTTGGATAATTTCTATATCCTGCCTGAGTGCTGCCTTTTCTCCCCCAATATTTAGATCTTTTCCTCACTGTGTGGTGATGAGAACCATCTGGCACCTGAATTAGGTAGTCCCAGCAGAAGAAAAAGGTTCTTATTTACCAAAGGAAACCTTGCCCGTTTACAATGAGGGACTAGTACACGTTTCAGTTTCTGACTTCCAGAACAAGACAAGTGGTGTAGTGCAGGCCTAAGGCACGGCAGCCTGAATATTATTTAACTCACAGAATGAGGCAACACTGTAATGAGATCACTGAGGATATCATGAGGATGTATCTGTGGGATCATGAGTTACTAGGGCTACTGGAAGCAATATAGCAACCTTGGGGTATAAACTTGCCTAGAGCTGCTTAGCCTTGGTGATGTATCTAAACAAAAAGAACTCATGTATTCACTCACAGCTCTGCTTAGGACTGCATGAGCATGTCTGAAAAAACTGCAGCAAATTTCTGCTTTAGGAGCTCTAGTTTCATCACTTCAGATTGTATTTTTTCTTTCCCATGGATACTTGTTTTGTCCTACCGTATAAGTTTATTAAAACTAAGAATTGGGAGCAGAGGAAGTCTATCAGATTCTTAAACTTTAAACTTGTAGCTAGTAAAAGTTTCAATTCATTTTGGATTATAACAGTAAATAGGCACTAATTAAAAGTAAAGACAAAATAACATCAAAAGTATTTGTTATTGTGTCTTCAAAATCCATGCAGAGGGCTGGGATGTTTGGGCACTTTTTGTTCTACCTTTTGCTGCATTTGTGACCTCGGTTTTTGATTAGTCTGAATGGTGTAGAATAGTTAATGATCTTTCTTGTACATGCCAAGATTGTGGCACTTTATAAATATAATTTTTGCTTTCTCTCTAATCTTTACTGCTCCACATTCCCTCCAATCAATTAGTTCTATGAAATCTACTTCAACATCTCTATCAGTGGTGAGAAAAATATTATTGATTTCAGTGTGCAGTCATTCCAGTAGTTTCTTTATGAAGCATTAAGCTATCAGAAGCTGTGGTAATAGGGACCTTGCAATGAGAAAGCAAAATCTCAACAAGACATGAGTCCTGACCCTGTGTGCTGTTTCCATAACAATAAGGTGGAGCATGACCTTGACCTTATCTCAGAAGTGCTGTTTTTGAACTTAGATTCAAACAGTGACGATAATAAGGAAGTTAATAACATTCGTCCTATGTTAAAGGAAAGGAAGACAAAGGAAGACATACTGTACTTTTTTGTCTTCTTCCTTGTTCTGTAGATTTTAAAAATGATGTATGTGGGCTATAAACAAGGCCCTATCCTCCATTTTAAAATTTTTATTTTGGTCACCTTTTGTCTAGAGATTTGCTAACAGCTCTTTAGCTTGCCCTAAGTAGATTAGAGAAGTTGTACAGTAGATCTCTCAAGTTCTCTATGGACCTCCTGTTGTCTAGATTGTGGATAATCTGCTGTCATGTTATTTATCTTATTCCTAGTCTGTACCAGGTGTCTCTTAGAGATTACCTAAATGAGACATTGGTGTGAAGGTTATGAGTGTAAAGTGCTATAGGCATGCCATGCTGTCTCTGTGAGATCACTCCAGTGTGCACTAACAGCACAGCTCAGATGAGCTGGTTTATGTGAGGTGGAGGTTACCTCCTGCTTTGTGCAGAGTGTCTGTAGAGGCAATTAAACCTGAGTGGCTACTGTGCTGAGAATTTGTACCCGTTGTGCTGCATCCACTCAGAAAAGTCGCACTTTTACTGACAAGCATTTTATTTGGTGTGAACTCGGTTAGAAACTTCCTTGTCACCAGCACAGAGCAAGACGAAACACCTAAGAAAATGGAGCTGAGAGTGTATCTGTACTGCATGCTGTATTTGTGTGTAAAATTAGAGTGACTGGATGCTTTGGTACTCTAGATTTTTAGAATACACTGTTTTATGGGGTGGTGCAGATATTTGGTGAAGAGCAAAATGACTTGCAGGGACTGCATGAGAAGTAATACCAATGAAATGAAACGGTATTTTTTCCACTGTATAATGGAAATTAGTAACACAGGTACTGATAGAAAGACACAGATACACATTTGCATAATTTTATTTTGTTCCTAATATTCTCATAACACTTACAGGAAATATTCATGTCAAAAGTTGAATGGGAGGCATTGTTAAGTGGTTCAAGCACATGCAATGTCCTTGAAAGTTAATTAAGGTTATTTCTGAGTCTTGTTTAACTGTGTAGTTGAATAATCCAGAGCATCTTTATTTTGAAAAGATGTGCCTAATGATTTGTCAGGATCTAATCAAGTCTTTGCAGCACTGACACCTGGGAGACTGCTGGACCCTATTTTATTGAACTCACCTACTGGAAGTTTTTGTATGTGCAAATGGACTGTAGTGCTGTTTCTTCCCTTGTGCCTCTGATGACTTCCTAGCTTAGGTCAAAAATTGGCCATAATATCTCCAAACATTTGTGTACTTTTAGCACCCATTCTCACAATTTCAACTACACATGTAGTTGGACCATAACTCCTCTGGGAAACTGAGGTAAGTGCTATGTATGTGCCTTTTGGAAGTGATAGTACCCTTGATTGCTTGGGGGTTAAAAAAGAGCCAGAAAACAATAAATCCTGGATATGTTTCTATACCTCAGTTTTCTTACTACTCTGAAATGTATTTTGGACTCTTGGATCTGTCCCTCTGGGATGGTCCAGAATTGCTTTTTGTAGCTTGTGACTGGTCTCCCAAGCTGCTGAATCTTCCCAGTTTAGCTCCTCTTTAACCTCAGTCCTTCCTGGAGCTAGACCAGCATTCCTACTAGAAAAGAATGTTCCTCTCTTATCTCCTTCCCAGAGCTCTCTTCTTACATTACAAACCTCCTTTGGTTTCTCTGGTAACTTTTCTCTGCACAGAATTCCCATCTTACAGACATATAAGTACAGCATTAAGCATCCTTCATTAGTTTCCTCAGTAGGGAGAAATACATAAAAACACAGAGGCCTTTCATAAGGCAGTGCTTGTCTTTGCACTTGGTTCAAAACACTGCATAGACTCTTATCCTTGGATTTTTCAGATAGATCCTCAATGGTTTGGGTTTTTTGTTTGTTCCCCCCTCACCCTTTTGTTGTTGTTGTTGTTATATTTCTTAGATGTTTCTGTACATAGGATTATTAGCAGCCTTAACAAGTGTAGTGGTCAAAACAGGGGTACGTAATGCGTTTATGGACACTTTGACATCCTGGCATCCTTGTTTGTCTCATTTCCTTTATGCAGAGGGTGCCTGTGCACACACTTGCTGTGATGTATTTACACCCCCATGCCAGCTTCAACCACTCTGTGCTTCTGTGTGCACCCAAAATAAAATGAGGGAGGGTCAGGGCATAGAGAACACAAGTCACTAGAAACTCAAGTTATTTTAATCCTTAGCATCATATTCTCAGGAATGGTCCCTGGGGGTGTAACAGATCACATCTGGTTGTATTATTTCCACCAAGTCTGAAAACAAGACGTGATTTTTGAATAAAGTGTCTGGTTAATAGGAAATTCATGCTTTTCTGTTTCCTGAACATTTACATTTAGCAGTCCATGGATTTATTAGTATTGAGGTCCTGGTACATAGTTTGTTTCCCATGCCACTTTACAGCAATGTTGTCAAGGCTGAATAGGGAAGATATCCTGTGGTATATGTGTCTGTAGCTTTCTGTTTCTTACCCATGTTGCCTCTATTTACATAAGAAATATAAAGTCACAAGCTTGGCTTACCACATGATAAATGAGCTTTGGCTGGCATCATTGCATGTCCAATATGTAAGCAATCTTAAAACTCCTGTGACCCTCTAAAAACTGACCAAAAATTTTCATCCTGTAGCTCCTAAAGAGCTTGGGAGCTGTGTAAACAAATGTAACAAGGCTGTAACATGTGACATTTTTAGCTTCTCAGACAGACAACTCACCATCGCCACCAACACACACTGCTGACTTCAGTGATCTTTTGTTTTCCACAGCATCTTTTCCTTTTCTTTCAGGAGGGCCCTGAAACACCTTTCAAAGGACTGAAATATGCAAGGATCCTGCTCTCTGCTTTGCAGAGTTGTTGTTTCTGACTTCAGTCCACCATGGAGCAGAGTGAAGCAAAGGGACAGTGTGGCATTCAATCTACTTCCCCATATCCATATGCATCTGGAAGATCTAATTTTAGGCCTGTCAGCTTTTGCAGTGATAAGTTAGCAATATAGATCACATATAAGCTGCATCACAATGATTTTTAAATGAGATTTATTCATTTAAAGTGGATGATAAATGGTTCTCTTTTATCAGACTCTTGCAAATGAGATTAAAGCAACATTATTTTCCTGGAGTAAGAGAACAGCTGGCACAAAGTTAATGTCTGTAGGTTGTACTGTGCTTCCCTGACCTTGCAGAGATGTATAACAACAACAGGGAACATCCAGCTACTTTTTCTGCTTCCTAAATCCTGTTTGTGTTTTACAACCAAGTGCTGCCTGGAGTACTGGGAGGCTGTGGGTTATGTGAGCACTGTGAGAGGCTTTGGCAGGAACGAGCAGTGGACAAGACAGCACGGTCTGCCCCAGCCTTTCAGGGAATCACGTATACATGCCAAGTCTCTCCCAAAACTGTGGGAAGCACTGCTCTGTGTTTCTTCAGCATTTTAGAAGGTCTAGCATATTGTACAGAGTACCTTGAGTATGCTCCCCTCAGGGTTAGCTCATCCTGCTGGGCACTTGGTCTTGGTCTCTCCTGAATGCCAGGAAATATCCTGATATTTTACACCATGGTTCAGATACCATGAAACAATGTAAGACCTGCATAATAAGCCTTACAGCCCATTGCAATTCTCAATTTGTAGCATGGCACAAAGAATTTGTGTTGCATGCCCTTAATATGACATGAGTGGATAAAGGGAGCCAAATGTATATGGACTTGTCAGTATTACTTACGCAAAGTAGCTCCTGAAATTAACTCTACTGAGAATGTTTTTGAGGAAACAAGTTGGTTCAGTCTGGGGCACTGGGAGAGAAATAACTCCTCATTATCAGGGAGAGCAGTGGATTTTTTTTCCCTGGATGAATTCTCAGTCTACAGGATAAAACTTTTCCTGTTGTTCTTTATTGCATTCAGGCAGAGGTCCTGTCCTTGTCCCTGGAGCTCTCTTGGCAGGAGGTTGGCTGTACTGAAGAAGATAACAGGATTGCAGGGGGTTGCCCTCACAATAAAGAAAAGGACTGGAAAGGTCAGGGAAGAGCTGACAATGACATTAGAGTTTTTCTGTTCCACTGACTCCACAAATTTCTTCCTGCCCCAGAACTTTGCAGGTGTGGGAGATGGAAGGGAAGTTTTACAAACTGAGAGTGATTCCTCTCACATCGTATTTTGGTAATACATCTACCTTTCCTTCTGGTGATTTTACTTGGAGGAGATATCCTGTGGTATATTTATCTGTAACTTTCTCTTTCTTGCCTATATTTCCTCTATTGACAGAAGAAATACAGTCATACAGTTGACTTACCATATGTCATTGGCAAATGAGCTTTGACTGGCATTCTTACTCCAGGGAAAAGAAGGACTTTGTTATGCAGAGTACATGGTTTGTAATCTCCTGTTTTTCCCATGACACTTCTCTTCAGCATCACTCCTAGGAAAAAGAAATCCAATTGCCACTGCTTGATTTTTCTCCTGCTTCTCAGATGTTATTTTTCTAAGAGTTCCTAGCTATGAGTCTGTCAACAAAGTCTGTAGCTGATGGCATTTTGCCCCGTCTGTCACAACTCTGTATGCTTTGATAAATTAGCTGTATTGGATTGCAGATTTAAATTGGAAAGTAGTACCATGTAATAAGTTATTTTATTGGTTTCTTTCTTCTGATCTTGGATTACTAGTCTATAATCTACTCTGCACCTAGTGATCTGAGCATTTGCTTTTGCTAAAAGTAGCTGTCTATTTCAAAGTTTTGGCTTTAGTCCAATATCAGAATATCAGGCCACACAGTGGGCAGGAGAGGAAACAAATTAATTCCCTGTTTTATTTTGAGACAATACTCTATAAATCTCCAGTTTGAGAAGTGAAGTCACTTCTGCACGCTCTACAAACAGAACAGAAGAATACATGCATTACTAGATCCTCTAGATCTGGTGATGGTTCATCAGTTGTCCCTTGGCATCCCTTTGTGTAGTCATGCACAGCAGACAGGACAATTAGAGACATGAGGTACAAGACTGAAGTTAAGTTAAATTCTCATGCAAGACCCCACTACCTCTTGCAGTGAGTTCTTATACATAAATATATTCTTATAAAATATTATGTTGGGGCTTTTCTTCATTCTGGGGAAAAAGGAAAAGAATAGTCCCCCATGAAATGGAGGGTTAGTAGAACATCTAAAAGCACTAGATATTTTGAAAACCAGCAGTAGACATAGGTCTATAAACAGGCTTGGAGAACTGATGAGAACAAAATGTCCTACTGTGCTTCTGTGCCTGGTGCCTACAGAAAGAGTTCAATAGAAGTGGTCCATGTTAATCTTTTGTGCTTGGAAATTTGAACTCTGATGTTCAGCTCCTCAAAACATACGTGAAACAAGGTGTATTAGTGATTCTACTGAGCAGACAAAAATCAAAGCCTGAATAACAGAGAAAAATGTTCTCTCTTTTAAACTACTCTTCAGCTTTTCTGGAGAACATCACTACAGGACTGGCCTAGAAAGAAAAAAGCAATTGGGGATTTCAGAGTGCTCAGTGTCCTTGCAGTGTGTATGAACACTGCCATTAAAGGCATGCTGAAAATAAACTCCTTTGAAAAAAAACATTGTTAGCAATCAACAGGAATTCATGAGTACTATATTTTATAGATCAGAAATTGAGATTAGAACAAGTAAAGGTTATAGATCTCATATGCTCATCAGGCTTTATAGAATTCATTTTTCTTCTAGGTTGAATAAACTTTATTTGGTACTCTTTCATTTTAATCAAAATTGAAAGACATAGTGAGCGAGTCTGAAGAAAAAGTATGTTCTAATTTATGATTCAAAATAATTTCTAAAAAATTTATTCAGACATAGAACTGGTTCTCACTCCATTTATGAGATAAAGAATGCACTGGTGGATATAAGATGTGAAACTTAAAAATATAACTCTAAAATAGGAGACATTGAGTGCAGTACATTTCTCTGTATACTGACCCCATTCTATTTGTTTTTCCTGTGTATGTTTTTATCATTATATCTATAGCTGTTAATTTGTGAGGTGTTTCCTGTGCAAATGTGAAGGGAAAAACACAAGAATGAGAACACCTCATTCAGCATGAGATGATTTTTAATCTATTTTGCTTCATCTCATCGTTCATTAGTGATACAAATTGAACCCAATCTCCAACTCTGATGTAAATTTGCATATTTAAGGTGGCCAGAATTTCATCCCAGAGAGCCTTGAATTATATAGCTGATTCCAGCAGACCAATCTAACCTCACAAATCTGACCAGCTTTGTGCAGGAGTGTGTGTGTGACTCTGTACATAATTTTTAATCTTTGGATCATAAATAACTTAGTGAAGCATTATAATAGTTTGTTTTATGTAATTCTAATACTGCAGCTCTTTTATGTTGTAGTGCTTGGCTTCCATCCTACTGGGTGGAAAACACAAATAAGCAAGCATACTTCAATTTCTCTGAAGGGAGGGATTTCTTCCCCAGCCCCTTAGGTCCCTGTCAATTAAAAACTCTTACAGGGTTATGACTGAGACCTACATTGCTTTGAAATGAGCCCTCACTTTTAAATGAGATGCCTACCCTTTTGATCTTTCAGTTTTAAAGTCTTTTCTCCTGACCCTGATTCTAGACAGACATTGTCTTTTACCTTTGCTCATGGAATAAACAAGCATTATGTTTTCATTGCTTCTGAGAAGGAAGAGGGAGACGATGGTAGAAACAGTGCTGTGGCTTCTCACAGGTAAAGAGAAGGGCTGTGGGATGTTAAGGTAGAGAATCAAGGCATGGCAGAGAGGAATTATGCCCCAAACGCCTGTAAAAGGTGATTAAATAGAACAATCCTTGCTTCAATGGGTTTGCAGTGTGAATTAGTATGTGAAAAGTGAGCTACTAGTGGTGACAGAGGAATTCTGGTTGAACTTTGCTTTTTTGTGTGGCAGAACAGAAAGGTGTTATAAAAACAGCTTTTTGGGGTGAAATATAAAAGTAATAATTCATGCAGGTGAATGGACACATCCTGTTAATTTTGAAGCATTATTATAGTTTTCTTGTCTTCTATATGTGACTGTTATTTTAAGTGGTGCAGAGAGAAAACAGCAGATGAGATGGATAGATGGTGGCAGTAGAGGGGATATTTGCAATGGGATTAGGAAGAACAAATGGTGCCCTTTGGCATGATAGGAGGGATTTAACATTCTGGGCATGAAGAAGTGTAGAGAACCATTAGGACAAATGTCCCAGAGATTGTGGGTTCACAGAGAAGGACAAACATGCAAAAATATCCAGAAGTACAGGATTTTTCTGAATGCACAGAAGTGCATTAAATGAAAAGAAAATTTTAAAGGGTGATATAGTGAAAACCATGATACAAGCAGGCAAAGCAACCTTAAACTGGCTGAAAATTATAAAATTTAAACTAGTTGTAGAATGGGACTGTGTCTGAGGAGCTTGCAAAGGGTGGTGAGCACAACTGGAGAGCAAAGCAGAGAATTTAATTCAACAGCACCAAGGAAAAGGTTGGCAAATGCCAAAGGAGCTCGAAGAAAGCATAGCTATGTAGAAGATGTGAAATATTCTATGATTGTGATCATCACATGAGCTACAGTTAATTTTTTCTACCAAGCATGTAACACTTAATCTTCTGATTAATACCTATTTCAGTTTGTACATAGCTATGACAGATCTAGGGAAAAGTGTAAAAATTGATGTCTTTTGGGGGTACTATCATTAATCCTTGGGGGTCAGGCAATTCTTTTGTTCTGTTGGATACCAAATCACCACTTGTACCAAAATCTGGTTTGCCATAGATTATTGCTCTACTTTCTTGAATAAACACAAATTTCTAAAATATCAGAGTTCTATGTCCTAAAAAAGGCCTGTGATGAGCTGGATAAGTAACAGCTGAAGCAACTTTTCTGATGGCAAATTTTGATTTTATATGTCAGCTATTTCCAGTGAGAGGGCCATTCAGATGAAACAAACAGCATTAGCTTACATGTTACAGCTTTCCATTAAGGATGCTTTCATTGGTAGGCATATTCAGTGCATCATCTACCATTGATGTAATTAACAAAGTATCTTCACATGTTAATGACTCTCAAAGCTCATTTCATGGCACAACTGATTTGACAGCTGTCTATATTACAACAATGTGTGTTAATACTATATTTTCTTATTGCTGGAATTAAAGTTTGTCTTTGAGACCAAAATTACTGTCTCAATCTGTACTTCACAACACTAACTTTGACACTGATAGTCTGATAAATTGCTCAAAACAATTTTCAACCAGTCAGAACAGATATGATTTTCTTCACTTTGGATGAATATCAAAAGTGTTTAGATCCCCATCCAACTGTTTCATCTTGCCAGATATTACTTGATAACACAATGTCATTTTGTAGTGACAGACCATAATTTTGTTCATATTCCAAACATTGCCCTTTATAGGATATAGAAGCAATGCTTGAATGCTGAAGTTCATTTCACAACTTACAATCTAAAATAGTATCATAAACTCTCATCACATAGAATATCCTAGTGAAGGGTTATTTTAGGAATAGTTTCAGAAAATATGGTGCGATATCACACTTCTTAGATCTAATTTGTAGGTTACATAAATTCTGACAAAAGAGTCAATCGCAAACAGAGGTTGAAAATCCACTGAAGCAATGGAACAAAACTCTTGGGGTACATGTTTCAGTATCAGCTAGTGATGATTCCCAAGGAAGAAGATTTTCTGCAAGTGCAGTTTTCTAGGATTCTGAAATGAGTCAGCTGAACTATAGATCATTAAAATATAAATACAAAAGGTCAATTGTCAATAATATACCCTATACTTGACAAACATGAAATCCCTGACATCCTGTCAGGTGTATTTTAATTTCAGTCTTTTGCGTTAACCAAAATACTTTTTTTTTTAATGAATCAAAGTAAAAATGCTCATGAAAGTCTTCCAAACTTTTGATAAGATTAAATCATACCATATTTTACATAGTTTAAAAATATTTTTTCTTTTTTTTTTTTTTTTTTTTTTTTTTACTACAACTTTCTTTTTTATCTTTTAATTTTGAGTGACATTGCAGTAAATTCCAGAGCACATTTGTGCTGATGACAACAGAAGGTCTATACAGGAAATTTTTTGAGCACTGTAAATGGAGATGACAGGATTTTAAAGTACTTGACCACCTGACTTTTCAGAGATTTGAAGGGGATTTGCCTTACACAGAGAGGGGAAAAAAAGTTAAAGGCAATTGAGTCAGAATCATGCTGATATATTTTAAGAATCCTTTTTCCTTTACTTCACAATGTTTTGTCTAAGACACTTGGTCACATTTATCTCATTTTCTAGATAGAGAAGGCAGCAATAGATCAGTTTCTTGAACAATTTCCTCTGCTCTTTTGTGTTGACTGTCAAGAGTATATTTTATACTAGTTACCATTCAGAATAACATTTTCTTACATTTTGTTTAAGATTTAAAAAAATACCCCCGAAGGCATTTCTTGACTATATTTTGGAAAAAGGAAATACTATAGGGCAAGAATTATAATTTAAACAACAGGTAAATTTTAGGACCTGCTTTCTGTTTTTAATGCATAAAAATAATGTAAAGGCCACGATATAACTGTGGTATCTTCACACATCAAGCCTTCTTACTGCAATCACCAGTCTAAGACAGTCTTTCTCTACAGCTGCTACATCTTGTATCTAAGCTACAACAGTTCTTATTATGGGTAATTTACAGGATAACTTAATTAAATAGGTGGTATTTGATAGCAAAAGTTGACTGTTAATCAAGGCTAATGCTGTGCTTAAATGAACTGGAATACCTTGCCAAAATGTGCTTCAGTCATATACACTGTGAATGCTACTCAATACTCATATTACCTCAGGGCTTCTTCCTTTGTACACAGTTTTACCCTGCCTCTACTGGTGGCTACATAGCAATCCTGTAGATCCAGGAGTTTACTTTCAAAGAACCGAGGAATACCTGGAGGAAATAATATGTACAATTACTCCTATTACGGCAGCACAAATGATCAGAGTTCTTTTGCAATAGGTGCTTTATATACATGAGGGTGGAAAGGGTCTCTGCCTCAAATGGCTTGCTAAATAAACACAAGTAGGGAAAAATTAACTATTATTGTCTTCACTGACAAGAATTGAATAAAAGAGTAATTTACTAGCTGGCCCTAGGTCATGCAAGAAGCTGATGGCAGTGCTGCTGATTAAATGTAAGCATCCTCAGTTCCAGTGTAGGGCTTCATCCAAAAATAAATCCTTATTGGTTAGACATCTGAGTAAGAACATCCTGATAGATATCCTGACTATTCTTTCTCTAGAAAACATTCTCATAGTGCTAGGTTTAATTTTAACTTTTTTTATTTCTTTTAGGACCCACAAATCTTTAAACTTATATTAAATTATTGGAAGAAGGACTGAGAAGTGGTTAAAGGTGGTGTATACACAATAACTAAAATACTCTTGGGATTCAGTTCAGTTTTATTGCATTTAGTCTGCTCGGCCAAGTAATATATATCTAGTTCCAAGTATTTGCTTCTTGTCTCAGTTTGTATAGTGTTGGTAGGAAATTGGTACCATAGATATTCTTCACAAGAAGGAATGATGTATGTTCCTCCATAAAACAATTTTGAACAGCTCACAGGAGCTGAGAAATGCTGGTTAATTTTCCCTTTGATTTTCTCCAGTGTTGAGGAGTACCCAGGGTACTCAGTACTCAGGGATACCCTGAGTTCCCAGGGTATTTGTTGGCTGACCTTGCAACCTGGAACATCACAGTCTGGTGTTACGTCTTGCAGACCAGTAGACTGGATGTGTTATAAATGTGTGAACACCATCTGTATGTGTATTTTAGTGCAGCTCTCTTGTCTTCTCCCTCCAGCACAAAGCCTTAAGGCCTTTGATTATTCCTTCTGTGGCTTACTGAGGGCTTGATAACTAAAAGATGATGTTAAAGCTTCAGTCTGAAGAGACCTATGAACACACAACTCAGCAGTTTGCTGTGAGGCAGGGATTCAGGGAGGAGAAGCTGCATGATGATTCAGTGTATTACCTCACACATCTTTTGCTTATGAAATGAAATACTCCATTCAACCTAATAAGACTTTCACAATATTCAAAGTGGGAGATGTAGTCTGCTGCTGCCAGGCTTGATAGAGCAGATATAACAACTTCCATTAGGTTTCATGAGGAATGTCACAGCCAGAGCACCTCAGCGTGGAGCATTACCTGCTCTGCCATTTGCCAGGAGCTGCTACAGAGTCCAGGCTAGAACAGTCCTATAACATTTGTTTCTGTTATGCAAATACATGAAAGAATTAAAATGAGAACTAAACCACTTTTTTTTTTTTTTTTTTTTTTTTCCCCCCTGCATGCAGGGCTTTGCAAGGGAAATTTACTCATGAACCTTATAGTCTTTGATGAGCTTGACTGACTTTTCTTGGCAGGAGAAGAAGTTGTTCCATGCCAGTCCCACACTGGACCTCAGCACTGGCTGGGTGAAGAACAAGTTGAGTTATTGTCTTCTGCTTGATTTTATCTGGGTTCTTCTAATGTGCTAATCATTGTTTTATCTCATCACTTAGTAATTTGAAAAAATTAGTAGGAACTACCATATGGATGTTAGCAGAGGGATCAGGATTCTTGCCTCATGAAAAAAACAGGAAGTAATGCAGGTCAGTCTCTGTTAGTTATTGGATTGGAGTGGTTTGTAGGTTCTCTTGGATATATATGAAAATAAGAGTGCCCTAAGGACGGCAAGGATATTTAAAAATATTGTCTAAATCTATTTACAGATACTGAATTCTAAGTTTTGATGCTTTATCTCTATATTTTTATATGATGAAAGCAAGCTGTCTTCACAATTTTAAGGAAATGTTATTATACCACTGTATAAATCCACATTAGGCTTGGATCCTGAATGCTTTAAACAATTCTGGTTCCCCCATCTCAAACAAAATGTAAAATAGCTTAAAAAGTTAGTGAGATGAATAACAAAGATAATCATGGGTATTGAAAAATTTCCATAATGTGAAGTTAAGTATGCTAACACTGTTTAGTCTGGAGAAAAGCTGGCTAAGGGACAACAAGCTAGAAGTCCCTGAAGCTTGACATAAAGAAGGTGAGTAGAGTTCATTATCCTTTCCAGTGCAAAACATAGAGACCTGAAATGAAATTAGAAGGTGTTAGTTTCACAGCAAAAAGAAGCATTTCTGAATATAATGGGTAATTGAGCCAAGAAAGCTATCAACACAAGATGCTGAAAAATGGAAAGGTTTTATGGAGCAGTTGACAGATTCATGAAAGAAAATTTATGCAAGGCTGCCTAAAGAAAACTCTTACATCTGCCTCAATAAACTGCAGGAAGCTGGGGTAGTATTTTGGGTAAATGTTTATTTTCTTACACTCAGCTCTAGGCAGAGTGGTACTGGCCAGTGGCAGAGTTGATGATGTGGCAGAGATCCAGCATGGTGCAGCTGTTCTTTCCATTCCTGTGTCCTGGAATCAATATCACTGCTAGAAATGAGAAATTTAAATTTACTCTGTTTCTGAGATGAAAAGTTCTATCTAGAAAAAAACCTCAATTTTCTAAAAAAAAAAAAAAAAAAGCATTCATGGAGACAGATGCATTTTTTATAGCAAATTAGATAGCTGTTGAATGATTGTGGAAGAAATAAAGGCAAAACTTTAAAATGCTAACTTTTTTTTCAGATGTGCCCTTTCAAATATTTTGTTGCCATGTACAACTGAAACATCAGCATTCAGGGTTGCCTCTGTCCCAGTCTGGGTCTGCCAAGTCATGTGGATGAGTTAGGCATCCCCTTCTTGCTGAGGTTCTGCAGAAGTTGGCATCTTTTTGTTTGACCTTCTAGAAATCCTTGACTGAATGCCTGTGCACGGTGCTGCATCTGCGAATTAGAATCGTATTATTTGGGTCACATGTAAGAAAACCTGGCCAGGTATCTTAACAAGGCAGATTAACATTCATCTGACACACACATCCTGGAATAGTGAGTGCCTCTTCCTCACAGAGATGCAGATCTGAATAGCAAACACTTCCTCCTTTTGTTTGGATTTGCTGTTCACCTGTGCTTTGATTTTATGTTCTGTGAAGAAATTCCAGAAGCATTTTTCTTTCTAATGACTAGCTAAATATAAAGAAAGACTAAATCTTAAATCATTCCTTTAAACCCCAAGCTATACCTCTGATTATATTTCTGGATTAAATAACTTTTTTTTCTCCTTATAATTTACTTTTGTTTCCCAGTCTTACTAAGTCTTTTGTAGTAATTCTAAAAGTAAAGCAGCGTGCATAAAATTAGCATTACTAATTTTCTACGTGGCCAAGAAATGTCTGGCAGTATCTTTGGAGTTCAATTCAGATATAAAATAAAAAGAATACTGGTTTACAATTGATTTTACTCAAGTAACTATTTCCTAAGCACCATTATTGTATACAGTAGGAAATAGGTATAGCTATTTCCTTAGAATAAAGCAATTTGTGAGGTCTGTCATAAAAGGCTAAGAGAATGCTGCCTTTGCTTCACATCCCTTTTAACTGCCTCTATAAAATTTAAGGAATTGCAGTAAAACTTGGGAAAGTGCTTTGACTGGTGAGTACTATTTGAAAGCACTTATGGGATTACTATGTGCTCAAGGCCACTTGGAATGTTTGCACATAAAAAATTATTTAAATTTATATTTATTTTCTGATTTTCCTTAGATTTTCCTTATTTTTAGCTTAAAATATCTCTCAATCTGCCTTTTTCTTTCTTTCTTTAAACAGAAAGATCTTTAAACAGTTCACTGCCTCCTTGGCATTTCTTCATTCTGCTTTTCATTTCGTGTGAAATCTCCTGGGCTCTGACCAGTTCAAAACACAACTTTGTAGTTTTCTGTGGTAAATGACTGACAGTGCTGGAAATTATGCTCCTTTTCTGACAGACAATTGTATTCACACTGCTAAGCAGCGTTTGGACTGAACTTTTAATTTCACTCTACCAGCTTCTTTTTCTTTCAGCATTGTCTGTATTGTGATTACTACCATGGCAATGTATCTTCTGTTTCTGAAGCAGCTGCAGTTTTTTCTGGGGTTCCAAATGCATCTTCGTTGAACAGTTTGGGGTCTAATGAAAAAGATGTGCTTTGTGTATTTGCTGTTGCACAGAATGACCTGAGACATTCATATTAAAACCAGTTAAAGGGGGGCTCCTGCCAGTCAGTAGGAATAGAGACCATAACTTTTTGATAGCTGGTAGTGACTGATATGATGTCAGTCAAATTATTGATAAAAAAGAAGTGCTAGTAAGACTATGAGTTTTGTGAAAACTGCAAACAAAGCAGCTGAAAGTTGAATATACCTGGAGTTCGAATAACTCTTATGTTAGTATCTCTATGCCAAAATTTCAGCATGTTCCTGAGAAAGTTTGGGAATTTTTGCTACACTGTAAGTATCTTTCTGATATTTCACCCAGAAGAGAACTATGCATAGGTCTCATTAGTCCACATGCTTAAAATTCCTCATGTATTTTGATGCTTCCAGTCCAAACCCTGCAGTATAGTGCTGCTGGATTTGTGGAGTGTTTGATTTGGGGTGGTTGTGAGATATTTCCATGAGGCTAGCCAGTTCTTCCTTGGGAGAGGTGTGCAATAGCTGTTGGGGCAGTGTGTTTTACTCTGCTGGTCAAACATCTGTACCAGCTCAGGGCTAGAATCTGTACTGCACCAACTACCTCCACAGGAGAAGAGAGGACAGAGTATGTGTGGCCTCCATCTCTACTTCAGGCTCAGACTTATGGCCAGGATGCACCACAGAGACATCCCAGCTTGTGAAGAGGTTCTCTAACTCAGATCTAGCCCCAGTCAATGCTATTTTGAAGACACTCAGGCCCACATAAAAATGCTTGATG
Organism: Peucedramus taeniatus; assembly: GCA_013400575.1. NCBI lineage: Eukaryota > Metazoa > Chordata > Aves > Passeriformes > Fringillidae > Peucedramus > Peucedramus taeniatus. Next base: position 71,979 of record WBNO01024519.1, read on the forward strand.
CTTAATATAATAAAGAACACAGTCCTAGGTCCTGTGTGAACAGTCTTGGCAATGTATAACCTTTCATAAGTAATTGATTTACTTTAATAACTGGGAAATTTGAAAAGGTAGAAACCTTTTAAATTAACAAAGTTATGAAACATTTGTGTATATAAGGAGTAGAATGGATTTAGTATCCAGCACAGACAGCATGCCATGTTTTCATTCCAATAAAAGAATTTATGTCATTTGAAAGAAATTATGCTTTTTCCCATATGTCTCTTTTCTACAGAACTCAATTTTGAGATATGTGTGTATTAGAATCTTAAAAAATGTATTACATTTATATCAGTTTTATCTGTGCATGTTGCAAGTGGGTGTATAAATATCTTCTGAATGTTATTTGTTATAGGTCATCCCTTGCTTTGAGATGAGAGGTGCACTAATGAAGCTTTGGAAGTACAAGTTCAAATACACAGTTCACAGAATGGGGTTCCAGGATTCCACAAATACCATTAAAACCCCAGCTTTGCTTTTCTTCTCTATCTACTCACCTAAATGCAGTCTGACCACAATTCTCACATTTACTCATGTTGTATCAATGCATGTCTAGGGCAAGCTACAGAATACCTCTATAGTGTCCTGCAGGATGCTTTTCTCCTGTGTGTCTAAAGATATCTTACTTTGTTTCCATCCATTTAAAAAAGAACTAGAGACTCAACCATCCTCCATTGTTTTCTTTTTTTGTAGTTAAAAGATGGCAACATATTCCACTATACTTGTCTGTACTTGCATGGTGTGCAGAATTATTCATCCATACTGCACTATAACTAAGCAGAAAGTCCAGTTTATCTTGAGGTGCCTTTTAACTATAAATGGTAAATCTCAGATTATGGAATCCTATGGTCTGCTTGAGATTCAAGGGCCTGTGAGGAGTCCAAAGAGCAAGAGGCAAAAATTTGAGGCTGTAGTTTAAAGCAGCCTCAGGAACATCTTTTCCAAGCAAACATGAGCAGCTCAAAGCAAACACTGATGTCTGGAACTGGATGATATTCTATTTATAAGCATAGTTGAAATATAAGATATGCTAATAATACAATGATATAAATAATGTGATTTTATAATATAATTAAATTGAATAAGTTTAGCATGTATTAATAATCATACTAGGTATATTCTGCTATATTAGCATGATATAACTGTCTTTTTATATATAATCCTGATAAGGACTTGCACAAACAGAACAGTTTTTTGCCTATATGGATAATTATAGTAATAACTGCTAAATGCATTTATTAATCATACAGAGCAGGTGAAGACTAGCTGCTGTTGTATGCAGCTGCTCTCATGAGCCTCCTGGACACAGAACAAGAGTGGAGGTTGTTAAAAAGCTCATGGACTGCTTAAAAGGATATTACCCTTTTTCTGTATATTACCTGTTGCAGAGTTCACACACCTCAGAATGTGCTATTACTAAATAACTTATTGACTCTGAATAAGGCACACAGATGCACATGTGAGTCTGTCTGATTTTTTCATGGGGTGGTTCTGAAAGAGCAGTGTTATTTATGTATCCAAGTCAGTGGAGAAAATCTACAGTCCCACATCCCTTCCTGTAATGATTTAAAATTCACAAGTCAGTGTTTCAAAATTTTTTTTTGCATTTCTGCATGGACTTTTCTTAGCTTCAGCTGACCAAGTATTAATGTGAAGAATGTCCCTATTCACCCTATCTTTCAGATCTCCCAAGTAACATGATGTAGCACATCTGTTTTCTAAGCAGCATCCTACAAAGAATGCAGAAACTACTGTAGATTCCAGAGGGTTCTACATCATGGGAGTGATGACAACATTTTTTAGAGGCATCCTTTAGTTTATTATATGGACAGAGCAGATGTAAGAGGCAATCTGAATTAAAGAGGATGTTGGGAAAGTGCATGAATTTTTAAGAGTGGGATAAGCTCACTCACCTTTTGCTTTCATGGCCAGAATTTTTCCCATTATTTAAATTATTCCGTCTCTGGCTTCTCACTTGTTCTTTCATCTTCAAGATACATATATTTAATATCTTTGCTCAAGTTGGATTCAGTGGACTTTAAAAGATTGAAGCATTTTTTAAGAGAATGGTGAAGGACAATGACTGGAGGGAGAGGGAATTTCAAGTAAGCAAAACTGTGAGGGAAGTAGGGATGATGAAGATGATAAAGAAAATTAGAGAAATTTTATAAATCTCTTTCTCTGCTGCCCATGTTCACACCTTTTCATTATGAAATTTTGCAACTTCTTTCCAGCTCAGTCTTCCTGAGGTGGAATCTACCTGTTCTTGTTGATATTCAGTCCTGTTCCTTCAGGTCTCTTGGATAGTCATTGACATTTTTCCAACAGCAGAAGAAATGTCTCACCAACCTTCAGTTCTCTCCATTCAGCTTATGGCTGCAATTGGGCCTCACACAGGTGTGAATCCATAGTTTGTCTGACTGTTAAGACAATTGCACAGACTCTTTCTTTGCCTTAGCTAATAAACTGGGTTATACAACCTCACTGTTTTCCCCACAGGTGCCTGCAGTTCCAAGGACTGGTTTGAATGGCAGGTTGCAGCATCCCCTTGCTGCATCCAATGCAGAGCATGAAGCTTTTGCTGTGTGTTAACTGCTGAGTACCTCCTTGTATAAATAGTATGAGCATTTCTGAGTCATGTTCAGCTTGCTCCTTGCTGTGTTAGTGGCAGAGTTTATAGGTGGAAATAGAATCTAGAGCCACATTTATTTCTCTCAGTTGGCTTCAACAGTTGTTGTTTGTGGATTTCTTTTTGTGAAATAACAAAGGTTTTGATTGACATTTTTATGCTAGGAAGACTAAGACTGTGTTTAAAGTGAATATGCAAAGCTATAGACAAAATGTAGAGCATTTTGACTGTTTTTCATGATCTTTATACTCTCCCATCCTTAAAGAAAAGTAACTAAAAAAACAATGGACTTCCTTTGGAAGTTGTGAGGTGCTCAAATTCTATGGTGCTAAAGACTTATAACTACACAGAAAACATTAAAATGTATACCTACAAACATGTCAAGAACGTTTTCTAAAGTAATATTAGTGACACTTTTTAATATTAATGAACTGCTGAAGATAATTTTTTGTCATCTAAACTTATATATTACTACCATTATTCTGATCTTAATTGATTCTCACATAAGAATTACAGTTGCTAATTCTGTATTCATAGGAAGTGAATTTCTTCATTAACAATTACTTTATGGCTCTTTTTAGCTGTGAAAGGAGAGTCTCACTACATTTTCTTTACCTTCCTATTTCTATCTTTTCAATACAACCAATATGGAAATTCAGCATGTCAAACTTCTGGAGAGCTCTGATTTTTGTCTCCCTCTTAGCCCTCAGTCTGTTAGCCAACCAAATGGGATTCAGAGGTCATATTTTTAATCTGCTGTTGCAAAGCTAGATTGAAAGGTGCTTCTAAGCTACACATGTCTAAGCAGGGAGGTCTGCAATGTATAGAAATGATGTCAGAATTTTTGTTAGCACTGATTTCTGCATTTTACGCAGGAGAAGTTAGTGACAAGAAGGAGCAACTGAGAGGCAGTCCATGAAAAGCATTTAATTATACTGAAGCATCTCTTATGGTAAAAATGAGGTCCTTCTCAAGTAAACAGGGAGATGTACAGCATCTCAAGCACTTAAAAGCAAGCACACTGAACTGCTCACTGAGAACTTGCTGCATGGTTGGGGGTCTGCTATTTTCCTCTATTGAGGGTCATTTTTTCACCACTATGTGGTGGTGGCAATAGAAGAAATGCAATTTTCTGCAGCTGATATAAACAAGTTTGTTTTAAGGGGGTGATGTCTGCTGGACATAACCTGGAGGACAAGCATTCATCGTTTTTTCAGGATGGCAGGTGAAAGCATACTTTGGACCTTGCTTGGTCTAAGTGGATTTGTTGCCCTTGCCATGTGTGCAGTACTAAATGAAAACAGTGTTCCCTGAATAATAATGATGCTTTAAACTAGTAAAGTTTGACTATTTTAAAATTATTTTTTCCCTGCCTAAATCTTTCTTTTTCATCCTCTGAGAGCAAGGGCAAAAATCTGAAGCATTTAGCTGATTGTGATTTTTAAAAATGCTATCTAGGAAATAGGTTCACTGACACATATGTGCAATATGTACTTCTGGTAAACAGAACCAGATCATCCACATTTCAGCTTATTTTTTCCAGCAAGGAGATTTCTGAAGACTTAGAGAGTTGAAAAGAGCAGAGCAGGCAAAGCAAATGATTGTATTATCCATCCCTTTCATACACAGCACGTGATGTTTTTCTGAGAAGCAAGAAATTTGTTTTCCAAAGACATTGCCAAGTTCACTGAGATTCGCTGACTCCTGGTAGCAATGTAAGCTTGAGACAGCAGTGACAGGCTTTATTTCAGGACACTGCATGTCGTACAAAATAAGCTTTCTTCAACTGGAATGATGTCTGAGTTACAGCACCACCTTGAAAATTAACAGACACATAATCAGCCAAGCAATAAATGTGCAGGATTTCTGATCATGCACAGACAACTCCCCTCAGCTTTGCTGGTGATACTTTCCATAGGCACCTTCTGTTTGAGAGGTTATCCTGTGTCTGAGCACCCCACGTTCCCACTCCAACCTGTCCTTCCAGGAGCTGCAGAGAGAGCAGAATGCTGCAGTGATATTCGGGCACTAATTATATTTGCCAGCAGGAGCTCGTTTTGGCCTTTGATTTTGAGCTGACAGTTAATAGATAGGGCAGTTTCAGAAGTGGGTGTGTTTTACAGCACTTGGCAAATGACTGCCTAAATCACAGGTACAGCTTGCAATTGCAATGATATAAAACATCTCTGTTTACTCTCTTTATTGAAGATATGTATTCACAAAGAAGATATATTTTTTCAATACAGTGAATGGTATATTGGCATTGATAAGGTGAACTTTATGGAGAGTAATTGAGTAAGTGTTATTATCATTGCACTTCAGGCAGAAACTGAGTTTGTATTTGGCTGCACAAGATGTATGCCTACAGGGAGGGGAGCCTGAGGCAGCCCTGTATAGGGTAGAGCCTACAGAATGGACCAGGGCAGCTGGAGTGTATAGGGATCCATGGCTGTGTCTCTACAGCAGGAGAGACTAGGGACAGGGAATGAACCCTTGGGGCTGCTAATGCTTGTTTTGCAGTCTGGCACTGTTCTGTGTTGTCAGGACCAGTTTTGTTTTCCCCTCTCCCTAATGATATCCTAAGATGTTTTGCACCTTCAAGGCTTCTGTTAAACCACAGATAATGCAACCTATAGCCTGCATTTTGTACTGATAAAGTGTTGTTTTGATGAGTTGTGACACTGCCATAGCATTATTTAAAATGCTCTGAACTGAGAATAATACACAATTAAATAGTGTTTATGAAATCAGACTATGAGGCAACCACAGGGGACCAAAGGGAAACTCTTGGCCAAACATTATGCAGAGTGATGAGGCAATGCCATACAGCTAGCAGTGTGGGTAGGGTCCCAAACCTTAGCTTGGTGGATCCGAGCTGATCGGAGGTGCTGTATGTTACTTAGTGTGATATCTGTGGTTATTTTTTAGCTGTCATCTCATGATCCTGTGTGGGAGCAAGAACTGAAATTAAAGACCTTTGGATTTCTAATTCTTGTGCTCCTCCTCTGCAGAAAATGCTGCACTGAAATACAGTAAAAGAGAAAAAAAAAACACCTAAAGAATGTAAAATGACGGTTCCTGATGACATACTTTTTTTGTCATCTCATCAGTTCAATGGAGAATTGTCAATAGAGCAGGAGTAATTCTTTTCTCTGCAGCCCCTGGAAGCTCTGACTTTATTTGCAGTAGAGGTTGGATTGAATTCTGAAGTAATAAGAACTTTAAGTCAAATGCATTACTAAAATTATGTGCTAGGGATGCATGAGGGATTAAAGAGTTTAAAAATAATGATTTACTCAAGTCAGCCTTGAGGATCAAAGCTCTGGCTTCAGTGCTGTCTCAAGGTGGACTTTAGTATCTCATGGGATAGTTTCATGGCTCAGTGCAACACAGATAATTTGGCATTCTAAGCTGTCAACACCATGGATTAATAAGGCATTTAGAGTATCTTTTAAGTTATTATTGCAAGTCAACTCTCATGCTCTTCCTGAGTGCTGCTGCATTTGTTTCTGAAATGCATGATTTTTGTTTGTTTGGTTTTGTGGTTTCTTTTTTTAGGAAAATATCCTTGAAATTGGGAGTAGGCAATTAAAACCAGCAGGAAATGTATAAGAGAATTCTTGGTGGTCTAATAAGGGATTTAGAGACTCCAGCAGGGGAGAAATATTTTATAAATTTAATATGAAGGTAAATAGTATTATCTCTGTTTTGCAAATGCAAGAACTTATTCAAGATCATTATTCATAGTCCTTAAGCTTTTATTGTTTCTTTTCTTAGCTAACTACATCATGCCCTGTCTCCAGCAGAAGGGCAGGAAGATGCATAGAAACTGAACTTCTTAGCTGGGATTATCTCATAAGGCAACCTTAAATTTTGGCAGCAAGTCAAAGGTTTACAGCCCATCAAGAAATGAAACATGAGGACAGTTCGTGGTGCTGCTATCAACTCTCTCTCAATCAAAGTCCAACAAGCAGAGGTCAGAGTAATTATCTCCTAGTCACTTTTGGGGTCTTTGTAGCTAATGAGGCACTCAGATTGAGCTATAGAGGAGTGTTGTAATGCTTGGGTAGTTTTGGCACAAGGCAGTTTCTCTGCAAGGCTCCATGGCCCTCTTACAGCAAGCTCCCAGCCTGCTCTCAGCTTAGGAGGAAAGGATCTGATGGTCAGTATGCCTGGTTCCTGTCACTTAGCCTTTTCCAAAGTGGGAAATATCTTATTTGCTTCCTTGCCATGTGCTTGTTGGAGCAGAGTACCAATCCTCTCAAAGGGACCTCTTAGGAAATTGATACAGTGAACGTTGAGTACTGGTACTTTGCACAGGTTTGATGCCTTAAGCTGAAGGTTCTATTGACAGACCAATGGAGTTATTGAAAAGGGTTGTATGGATAAAATTAACTGTGAACTTCTAATGTAAATATGAACATTTAGACAAATTGAGAAAAAAGGCAAAGTGACTACCTAATTATTATGAAAAATGGTATTCATGTTTTGTACAATTATGGCTATATTAAGCCTATTTCAAGCAACTAATATGCAGATCTGATTCAGAAGAGATTAACTGGTGATATGAACACTTAAGCTATATAATTTAGTCTGATTGAAGAGGCAATACTAAAATGTGGCATTAGCAGATGTTGGATGAATTTTTGCTCTGAATCCATTCACTGAAAATGCTAGGTAAATCTCCCCTTATTCTAAACAATTAAATACTCTAATTTCTGGATTTGACTTACATCTCTGTTTTGTTTCTTTGAATTATTAGTCAAGAGTCGTTGCTGTGGCAATAGCCAGTTCTGTGATGAAATGAATCACATTCCAGATTCAGCTGTTAAGGTCTTTATGGGGGTCCTTTGGCAGGATCCAGCAGGGTGCTTATTAGAAAACACCTGCCCCTTTCTGTTTAATATTCAACACCATATTTTTGTTCTCCACAAACTCACTGGTTATCACAGGGCAAGTCTCTGGGCGCTCCACTAGTTGCTGTGAATAATTCACTGCCACTCTTCTCACCCTAGAACAGAGAAACTATGTTTTGTATATCATGCTGGCACCAGAAATTCCCTGAATCCATATTTTCTGAAATGAAAGGGAAGCTGCAAGTCATCTCCTTAATTCCATTGACAATTAAATAGTTAAATACATTTAATTCACTCAAGCTCATCAGTTCTGATCCAGAACCAGAATTTCATCTGCACTGTGTGAATGCCCCTGAAAATTGAAGTAAGAGAAGAGGTAGACAAATTACAAAACTGCACTATCTCAAATACACATCATAAAGCCTGATTATGATTAGAGTTCAATTGGAGGCCAGCTATATATACAGTAGGGTATAGCTCAGTTTCATTTGCCACAAGCACAGAAATCACACCTGGATGCCAGTACACATGCTATGCAAATTTGCCTAAATGCTGCAAAGTCCTGAAGTATTAGCAGAGCAGGATCCTATAACAACTGTGTCCAAAAAGCCTAACTATGTGCAACTAACACAGATATTAAATTGAATGCTTCTCTTACTATTATAAATGGCTGCTTTGCTGTCTTTGTCAGCAGATTTGTGGCATTCATCCCATTGCTAAGAATAAGAATAAGATAACCATCTGCATTTCTGCAGAGTGATGGCTACCCAGAGCGAGTTCAATAAAAGAAAATTATGGCTTTGTGCTTTGCTACAGCCAATAAATCACGAACAGGTCTTACACTGAGGCGAAAACTGAAAAATAGCATTATGTGGCAAGACTCTTTATAGGGTACCAGCTGAGCAACCACTTGAATTGTAATACCCCCAGAATGAATGTCATGCAAGTGGTAAGTAATGACCTGTTCATGAGGAGCTGACCATGCTGGGTTATTAGGGACACTGGTGGATACATGTCAGGGACCCCGGTGATTGTGTGAAACAGTGACAGCACATATATGCCAGCTATGAGGGTGTTTTCCATTTTCTTCCTTCAGAATAAATCTCTTCAGTGCTAGTTCAGCACATCATTCCTCTTCCTTTCTGTGACCTAGGGTCTTCTGCAACAGCCTATTCCTTTAGCCTAAAAGACTATGTCCTGGAAATCAAAGCTGGTTAAAAGATAGCCTCAGGGACCCCTTGGAGGTGGTATAGACCTTCTTTTTAGGGTTTTAATATGACTGGGGTTCTCTGACCACACACATCACTGTAAAACCTCCAGTTGTCTTATTCTAAAAGTAATAAAAGCCTTTCTCATTAGTGGGGACTCCAAAATCAACTGAAACTGAAGCAGGAGTTTTTGGTCTCCCAAATCAGTTATCCTAAAGGCAGTTGATTTTCTGGTCGTATTTCCTTTTTCTGCTTACTTTGAAATCAGTGGTTAAGGTTCTAGTAGTTTCTCCCTTGTTTAGTTATCCTGAGTGAGGAGTGTGTTGCATGCATGGTTTTGCAAATGAACAGAAATATGTGCTAAATGAAGATGGAGTAAGTACTATGGAAAGTGGGTTTCTAAGTGGAGTTTTGACTGTTTTCTCATAAATATTCATTGGTGTCTACAAGATAGTAAGGTGTTTTCAAGATAGTAGTAAACTAAATGATCATTTAAAGGCTATTTGTAGTCATTTACTTACAATAATAGGTAAACAGCTGCTTAAAGACAAATTTTGATCTGAATTTAGTAGGAATAGCTTAAGGAGTCTCTGATCAAATCAGGTGTAATGCAGATCCTACTGTGGCTCCAGACATGCAGAACTGCTCTCCCATCTATTTCTTTTTCAATTTTACAGTCTCTGCTTAAACACATGGTGATTGTCAGTCAAGAAATGCCTCCAGGTGGATTTTCCCAAAGGACTCAGCATGGTGTCAATGGGAACAGTGCTTTAGAAAACATCAGCTTGAACAAATATCGAAAACCATAATAATCACTAAAATTCAGTTATCTAGAGCACTATTCCATGCGCTGTGGGGAAAGGAAGAAAAACGAGAAAACATGCTTATGAATCTGAGATAATTATTCTTTATTGCTAATTAATAAGTGTTTGTACTGTATTTATTCTGTAAAGGCCCACTAGATGTCAGCACATATCTAGGCTACCACAACTGCAGCAACAACCATCTGGTAGTAAAAAAACCCTCTGCCCTGGAATGATGGAATTTAGACAGCATGTAGTCACTGGCTCAAAGTGTTTTGTTTGACCTCATAAAGATTTCAGTGGGGTACCCCCACTGTAACAGTAACTGTTTTGGCCATCAAAACAAGGGGATTTTATGCATGTTACTTTTTGTCTTGTTTTGCAAAACACTTTCATTGCCATCTCCATTTGGTCCATTGTCTTTCAGGAAGCACTTCTCATATGAAAGTCTATCAGGTGCAGCTTTATAGTGAGGATGGCTAATGTTTTGCTTTTATTTGAAGATTTAATTGCCAAACTTATTTTAAACATGAATATGACAATTCTGTTTAAAGTGGCAAAAACTCTGAAAAAAAACTTCAGGCATATTATTCATAGTATAATAAGACACGAGGCAAAACCCCCCACACCATGTGTATTACAAGTGTGTTCACCTGTCTTTCATGTAAGAAATAATGGAAAAAAATCACTCTGTTATGCATTCAGGCTATTTAAAATGCATAGACACAGTTCACTGCTTGCACTATTTTAAAGCTAGATCAAAACCCTTCTTGATGAATTTTGCCATACACTAGCAAGGATTAGTATTCAACCATATATATGTTCATATGCTGTGTATTCATTACTTTATACAAAGTATAAAAAGTATACAAAGAAGAATTTGGGTGATTTTGGCAGGTAATCAATTTTTCTTAACCATCCATATCTTCGGGACAACTGTATTTTGGAAAATATGACATATAAACTGGAAACTGTTGTTTGGGTTTTTTTCTAATATGGTGCAGGATATGGTCCTTAGCTATTCCAGCAATTCAGACCTACAGCTGTTGCTAGCTGGAGTCAGGGACACCATGTCACCACCAAATGAGGCTGTAGTGAGCTGTAGCACAACCCCTGCAGCTGATCAGTTATCAGGAAAGGGATCTGTGCTGCTTGTTCACCCCATTTCATCACAGACACTCAGCTGAAGCATGTGGGCTAAAACAACTAACTTACCTGCAGACACCATCTGAGCTGCTCACTGAAGGGCAGGTTCAGAGGAAGCTTAGGGAGGGGATGCCTCAGTGGAGGACCTGAAGTTAGCTGTGGTGAATCTGGGCCCATAACATGAAGTCATTTGGCTCTTAGCCCTTGAGCCTCTAGCACTAAAGCCTTAATGTCTCTGTTGTCACTGTGTCTCTGCTGTGGCAGTGGCAGTGCACGTATTCCTTGCACTGAGTTACAGATTCCTGCAGACTCTGAGGTTCTGAGGAGCTGGAGAAAAAGCAGAAAGGTTTTTTTGTTGGCTTGGAGTGGCTCCAACCTGTCCTCAGATGTGACCTGGCGTGAGAGGTGTAATCTCATAGCAGTTGCAGCCATTCTATTTGCACTTAGTATATTTTGCTAAGTCCCTATCCCAGCATCTGCCCATGGTCTGCAAGGTGTGTTTTCAGCATGGCAGGGCATTCATCAGGTTTCCAGGCTGAAATGCATTACAATAACCAGCCTCCCCAAAATGTCCGTGTTAGAGCACCAGCCTGTGTGAGGAGGTGCCTCATCCTTGCAGTATTTCAAAGCTGATAAAGAGCTGACCAAACAAAACACAGGGAGAGATGCAGAGTAAGGGATAACTTGGATTCAAGAGTGAGATCAAGTCTGCCACCAAATTTTGCTCACAGAAAATACATCCTGCTGACCTAGAAACTTGACTGACCTTATTCACACTCTGCTTAAGGCAGGTTGCCTAGCAGCAGAGATCTTAGCAGAATTTAGCCACAAACAATGTCTTACTGTCTCATGTGTTAATAAAATTTAGGATGCATTGGAATTTCCATGCCAAAGGTGGAAGACAGCCCCTCTGAATCTCACATAAGCAAAGCAATGCAAACCTAGGTAGGCTGGCTTTATTGCTCCTGGAAAATGAAGACTATTTTGATCGCGCTTGACAACTCGTCTTTTTCTAATGTGAGATAAAGGAATTAATCTTATTTTTAGAACAGATTGCTCTGAATTCTGAGTATTTGAGCAGGTTAAAAATGCTGATAGTGGGAAGGAGCTGAGGAGGAGTAATACTTAGTTTAAAAGTAAATTTCATTGTGACTACTTGCTGATCTCCTATCACATGAATGCTTGAGAAGCCCATGAGGAAATTGGATGAATAAATGTGAGTGTTGGAGTTTATTAATACTATGTCTGCCTGGGATAAAATCAGTGATTTTTATAATTTTCCTGATTTGAAAACCTGATCCAAATGGCTTTTTTTTTTATTTCCCTTAGCAAAACTCTGTTCCTCTTTCATCTGAAGCAGAGGCTGATTGTCAGCAGTGTTAATGAAGGAATGACAGTATCCCTTTGGCTGGCCATTGAGTGAGAAGAGATTCAGCAAAGGGGAAGTGAACCTTGCAGTTTTCCAACACATTCAATATTCCCTATCACTATAGCATCAGCCAAAGATGAACAGGGAAGTTTTTGGCTCACCATTGAGCGTTCTCTTTCTCAGATTTGATCTTTCTCCATGGATGACTTTTACTTCTAAGGAAAGTTTTTTGTTTTTTCAGATTTTAAAACCAGAAAGACAAATAATGCTGAAGAATTTTAAGTCTGGTGAAAGGTAGGATAGTAATTTTCAGTGTTAATGCAGTACCTGAAATAATTTTAATTTCTGTTTGGGTCTAGAAGATGGGCTATGGCATCAGCTGGTGGAAGCTTGCGTATCTTAGCTGCAGTCTATGCTGGGAATTAAAATTGGCAGATAATTTGGTTGAATAGCTCTGCAAACTATTGCAATTTGATGTAATATACACATGTACATTGTTTCTTAGTGTTGTGTTTTGGCTCATAAGAGCATTCCTCAAAAGTAGCATACTCAAAATCCATTCCCATCTGTCTCCATCACTTGAATCAGGCCTTCTCCTTGTGGTGGATCTGTACATTTTTACTTGTTAGCCCTTCCTTGGTACTCAAGTGTTGTGTTCAGCTTTGTCCTGTTTTGTGAGTAATTGTTGGTTAAAAACAAAATCAAACCTGAGGTTTTCAGTCACTATGTTTTGCTCCTTAGAGCAGAAGAATATCTTCCTTCCTGAAAGAAAAAGATTGTAGCAACTGATTTCACATCTCCAGTTCAGACATTAAGTGTAAGTACAAGTTATAAGCTGTGTGGGGATCTGTTTTGTCCAGTACCTGATATCAGTTATTTTTCCCACTCTAACTTTAATTTTGGTTCTGAAAGGATCCAAAAAAAGATAATTTTTTAGTACTTATTCATGATAGTGGTTAGTGGGATTCAGAGAAATAAGGTATACCTTTCTAACAAGGAGGATAATCAATGACTGGAAATAATTTGTGTAGAATAGCTTTGGGTTCTTGAAAATTTCTAATGTAGAAAATCAGAATTCAACATTTTCTTTTGGAAGATTTGTTCAATTTCAATTGCACACAATCATTGGTCTTGATGTAGTAATTTGTAAATGAAAAGATATGGCTTTTATTATTTTGAATTTCATTAATCATTAATCCAAAATAATTGGTTTATTGCTAAGAGGAAACAGTCTAATAACATTGTCAGAGTACAATCCTTGCCTCTCAATGCCAAAACCTTACTAAAAGGGGATACCAGGATCAGAGATATATTGATTAATTCTATACTGTGTTTTAAATGAAATCCTTTCTCTGTGTAGATTATGTTCTCTTTCTATTTATACCATTTCCCTGCTCTATGACACTTGCAAAGAGGCTCATTTTCTCAAAGTAAGACTACCTTTGTCAGTTATCCATCATGACCACATCTTTCTGGACAGGACTTTTTGGGGATGCAGAGCTGCCCTGTGTAACTGTAAACCCTGAATCTTGGTGTGCAATGGCAGTCATGGGCTTAGAGTACTTTCATGTCCTGAACCAGCAGAGGAACTGTGCAAGCTGGGTGACTGCACTAGTAAACTCCTAGTTATACATTCTGCAGGGGTACCTGTAGCTTTACATGATGAATCAGACAGAATGAAGCTGGCCATTTGAGTGCACTTGATGTTAATTGAAGCCATGACTCATTCATTTGCATTTTTCCTTCCCACTAAGAATATTTAAGAAAAGACCCCTTGCTCCTTATAAGGTCTTTAAATCTGTGTCTAGCTACATATCTGAGAAACTACTGATCCCTGTGGTTGATCAGAAGTTCTGCTATCATGGGCATGTACAGCACTTTGAAATCCAACTTGAAAGCTGACCAGGATTTTTGGGCAGCCTGCATTTCTGTAGCACACTTGTGGGATTCTATGGCCACTGGTTGCTCTGCAGCTCTTTGCCCAAGACCTACTCCTCTGTCAATTTACTCATCGTGAACCCACATTGCTGAAGTAAAAGGCAAACAAAGACAGTTTTTCACATTTCTCTCTTTTTCTTATCCCTGCTGAAAATTAACTAAAGAACAAGTTGCAATGAGCACACCCACTTGCCTTGTTCCTGTAAATGCATAGAGTAAGTGACAGTCCTGGGCTCATTTTCAATTTGAATTGACCAGATATCTGCAGGATAGAAAGGAAAACATTGCAGAGAGTGGCAGAATTAGTTGTATGTTACCCAGCAGGCATGGTCCACATAAAGCTGTCCCTGTCTCCACAAGGCAGGAACGGGTTGGCTAGAAATCCCTAAAAATGAAAGCCTTGCAACAACAGAATTTCATTATAAAATGTATCCTTTTTTTGTACCTTAAGAAAAAAAAATCCTGTGGTGTTGTGTAGTAAGGGTGTAATTTTCAACCAAGTTCTGCAGCTTGCTTTAAGGTTCTTCACAAGATTTTTTCCACTTTTCTATTAGATTCTAATGGACTATAAAAACTGGGGATTAATTATGCCCATTAAATGCTAAAAGATTAACACTTTTGTAATTTTTCTAACAATTTAGAAGTGAATTATATAGTTGCAGTGCAATCATTCCACTTAATTTTACTTTTCATGTCATTTTTCTCCCAGCATTAATTTTGTCCCCGTTGCAGCATTCAGCTGAGGACATATCTCACTGCAGTCCATTATCTGACCAGTCAAGCCTGCAGAAACAGGGAATCTTAGTTAATTGGAAAAATGCACTGATGCAGAAAAGGTACATGTAACTCTTGCACCAGCTATACCTTTTTAAAAATGCATCATTGCAAAGATGACAAACTGCCATTGGTTCTTTGATCTGAAAGATTTTTGGGAGCTGCTGGAGTCAGAAAGTAGAAGGACTGAAGCTGAAAATTCCTTTCATGTCATATTATGGAATAGATGTATAAAGAATGACTGTATCGGGAAGCACCAGGTGAGAATTTTTAGAAGCTCTTCAAAGCCATCAGTGAAATCTGATTTAAGAGTCCCACTTTATTCTCTACTTACTAGTGTTCCCCAGGTAGACTGTATTCCAGTGTGCTTCACAGAGTTAAATAATATAGCTACCTGGATAAATAACAGTAGAAGGAGTAGTCAGCCACAGCAAATTATAGACTTGGGGAACAGCTGTTTTTCAGCTGAGATTTAAAATTAAATGGCAAAATTACAATGCATTATTGTACTCTACAGCGGCCAGGGGATTTCAGCAAACTCCACCACACCTGAAAGCTATCAAATAATAAGCAAAATTATTCAGACGAGGAGTGGCTGGAAGAGTTCAATGACCCAAGCCCTACTGACACAACCTCTATTGAAAATGAGCCTTGCTGACACCAGATCAAATGTAACGTGACATTAATTTTCTTCTTTCTGACCTTGCTTGACTGAACGTGCTGGAGCACTTAATTCTTTATGCTCACATCAGAAGGAGCTAATGGGAGAGTCCAGTGGTAGCCAAGCCTTCAGTGGCCTGTCCAGTAGAGCAGTGTGTCAGCTTGGGCAATTCATTCCTGGAGCAGGGTCCAAAGTTTGACAGTTCTTGGTGGTTGGAAATTGTGAACTGTTTTCCTTGATCCGGATACCAGAGCAGGTTTCCAAGTCACCAACTGCAAAGCCAGTCTTCTTGTAGAGGTGAAAAGAGCAAACCTCAACCTGAGAAATACAGTAGAAATATCTCAGTTTACACCTACTGAGAAGTATGATAAAGCAGCTGTAGTTGATCACAGTCTGTATTCTTAGCTCAGACACAAATCATAATCAGAGACACTTTTATCATTTTGAATAGTACGAGGAGAAAAAGATGGAGATACATGCCGTAATATATCATCTGAAAAGGTCTTGTAGGCATAGTCATCAACTGTTTAAAGATTTAACAATTCATATATCTTTTTAAACAGTCTGTTTCTTTCAGAACCTGTACACTTTAGATTTGACACACTTCAGGCAGAGAGGTGATGGCACTACAATACCATATCCCAAGCCTAAAGAAACACAAATAACACTATAAAAGTTGTGCACATTCTACCACTGGCTCATTTTTTTTACTGCAGAAATGTTGATTTAGTTAGATCCTTAACTGTCTTTTCCCTGTAGTACCTTCAGCATCCCAGTAACAAAAAGCCATCTGCTTTTTCCAGCCTCCATTTAACACCCAAGCAGGAGGAGTCATGCTGTGCCCAGCATTATTTGCACTCATGAGAAAGAAATGGGAATATGTTCAATGCACTTTTTAGGGTTTGCCTAACAGCTTTGGAAATCAGTGGCAAGATTCACCCTGATGCTAGGAGCTTGTACATATATATAGTCCTCATCTAAAATACAATATTTAAGGTGCTCCCCATAGATTTCTCCTTCTACCACAATAAAACACACAAGATGCACTCCACAGAGATGTGGAGGGGTAAATGTCTCACTCTAGGTATGTTCTGTGCTCATTTTAGAGCCTGATAAATGTTGAACAATACAAACTAATCTGCAGTTATTTTGTGGGAATAATCATTGTGTTGATACTAAAGATTCATATGGCTGAAGGATGTAAATGTTACATTTGATGAGAATTTTACAAGAACACCTATCTTTGTTAAACTTAGTGAGTTGGTGTTGTTAATGACATTCTGGTAATCAGAATTTGTGGAAAAGAAAAGATCTTCTGTATCTGTACAGTCTGCATCTGTACACTTTCACTTGTAAGAAACACATTCAACATTTGAGATGCTCTGCTTTGTCCTTCCTGCAGTACAGCTTTACTTACTTAGGCCTAATTAATTTTTGGTTTAATCTTTCTGTGCTTGAAGATACATGGACTGAATTTTGCTCATCATCCCACCCACTTATGCCACTTGTGTCAGGTTTGAATAGGAAAAAGAAATCAGTGTTGTGCAAAAGAGATACGGCATAATGACAAAAATACTGTGCAGCAGAGGATTTTTTTTTAATATTAGGGCTAAAAGGAGAACTGTTTTGCAGAAACATATTTTAAATTATTACAAGATAAATGCTCTGCTCAGGAAAATGATAGAAAGCAATTGGAATAAAACAGATGATTTCAAGGGGATAAAAATCACAGCAATGCTAAATGGAAATGCCTGATGAATTTACCAGGAGACCAATTAGGCATGCACTGTCTGACATTGCTTCTCATTGCCCATTATTGCAGAGTCTGACATTAGAAAGATAGGAAGAAATGGAAAATATTTGTAATCCATACATTGTGAGGATCCAGTGTGTCTACCACAGGAGAAAGAACAAACATGTATTGTAAGTAAGTGTTCCACAGAACTGGTAGCTGAAAAAAAGTTTTTAATCACCATCTGCCAGCAAGCACAATGTTGAAATACACATGGAGGTAAACATTTTGGAATCCATAAGTCTTTCTGGGCTGCCTTCCTAAAAAATAACGAAAACAATTTTGATGTGTGTTTAGCTGGTGAGCATTTGGTCACCCACGAAGTCATCTGCTTGAAAATGTTGTCTTTGTCATTGCTAAGTGCCTATGAGAAGTGAATCTAGCATGGAAGCGTCTAGAGGAGGAGAGGTATGGATGTAGGGCCAAACTTGAACAACATTTATAAGTGAGACATGCATAAAGCCAAAATTCTCTCTGACACTTTCAAATTCTTTGAGGTGAGTAATGAAACGTAGGTGAGATTGGCCTTTTCCAACTGTGAGGCTTGCAGAAGAGTGACTGTGAGGAGAATAAGACCCCTTTTTTGGGTCAGTGTTGGTGGTAACAGTGGGAGGATCTATCTGCAGAGGGCTGTGATACTGTAGGTGATGGAGCTGAACACAGTGCTCATTGAAGCTTATCCAAAAGCCCTGTTTGTCAAAAAACAGCCTGGATGTAAATAGTAAATGCATATTGAAAGTATGGTTGTGAAAAATCTTTATTTTTAGCAACAGGAAAGCCGAATAGAGAACTGTGTTGCCAACTCATATATCTATGTACTATATACTTCTGGAATGGATTATTATTTTCTGAACCTCCTGCAGAAATTTTATGTTCCCATGACTGAAAAGAGAGCACTTTTTAGAATGTTTACATTGGGATCTAAAAGTTCTAGTCCCAGCTTTTGCATGAAATTAAGATAATCTTTGTTCTAGTAGTTCTTAGCTTCCCCATCAACACTGATTTGGCTTTTAGATTGCTTTTCCCTCTTTAAAAATTGATAGCCTAAAAAGATCAAAGTGTTCTGCATGAGTTCAGGAAATGGACACATACCTTTATTTGTACTTCTGTGAAAACTGAGTCAGATGAGTAAAACTGAGTCAGATTAGTATGATAGTCTGATTTTCTAAGGACTCCACTCAGTAAGATGGATGTCAGCATATGAGGGAAACAAAACCCAAAAGTATTCTCTGACACCAAGAAGCTAAGTTTCTGGGTTTGCAGTAGAATATCAAAGTTGCTTTCACCTAATATTTTATTCTCCCCTGTATATTCCCCTGAGCAAGAAGATGGCTTGTATCCTGTGGTACCTACAGAAACAACTAAGCCAATGATGTACTGTGAATTGTTGAAAAGTTCCCAGCTCTGATTTCACAATTACCAGGTATGCGTAATTCTGTGGCCCTTTGAAGGCTGAGTGTGGAATGTGCAATCTGGATATGTGAGTTCTGAGGTAACACAGACATTAATGGGTGAACGTGTTGCCAATGCAAGCTTGAGTTTCCATAACAGTGCTAAAGTCCAAGCTCAGGGAAGGAGAACACTCAAACTGACAGTGTGTAAGAAACCCCACATCATCAAGAAAAGCTGCTGTAGCAGAGCAAGCAGGCCAACACGATTCCAGCTCCTGGTACTGCTCACTGGTGTCCGCTGGAATGTGTCAAACAACTGAATATGAATGGGCTCCAGTGGGAGGGATGGCCTTTTCCTTGCAAATATTTCTTCAGCTCTTAAGTTGCCCCGCAGCAATAATGCTTTTTATAGAACACTGCCTGATTCATCGGCAACCTTTAGCTATTTTATTGATTTAGCATTTCTTCAGAGATGCAGTGAAATATATGACCTGTGGACGATGTGATTTTTTTGAAAGCCGATGCTGATGTCAGGGGTATGTTGTCTGGTTCAAGCACTGCTGCCTCTGGAGTTCATTAGAAGTTGTTTTAAATATGCTTTCTACTCTGTTTATGAACTGTATTTCTTTTTTCACACTTGGTAAGGGTGCTGTTTTACACTGCCTTTGGTGTATATTTCAAATCTTGGCTGAATTGAGTCATTTCACGGTGAAGTAAGCGGAATGTAAGAGAAATATGTCATGGTTGGGACACTGTGGCTTAGTATTTCAAAACCAATAAAGAATGAGAAAGATGTTGGGAGGACTTCTAGATTCCATTTTATTTGTTTGTTAGAAGTAATGAAGCAAAATGTTTATTGTTTGTGTCCTCTGAATGTTAATCTGCTCAGCAGTTGAAATCACAGTGAGAGGTGATAGCAGGCTCTGATGGAATTGTGAGCACAAGGCTAGTTGGCAGGTTACTGAATCAGAAGGTAATGAGCAGGCAGGGCTGGGATTTGGGGTGTGGTAAAAGTGGATTCACCACACAAGGATTTTAGGAATAGAAGCACAGACATGAGCAGTTGAGTTTATGTTGAGACATGGGTGGGTTAACTGTGAAAACTTCTGAGCCTGCAACAGCCACCACTCACCATTTGATGCCAGTGTCTAAATGTAGCTCTAACTTTGGGTTTCTGTTTCTGAAAACTGGCCTAAGTCTTTGGGAGTTTATAATTGTGCTGCTAAGAACAAAACCTAGCACAGCAGAGATAAAGGTATTCACTGTCCTTTGGCAGATACTTTGTAATACCAACATGTCAGGCTGAGCATCCTTCAGCTCCTGTGCTTGCTGCACTGTCAGAAGATGATTCCATTGAAGAAGCTCCTACTTTCTCCCTCTCTTTTCTTATACTTGATCTACCCAGGAATCCCTACAGATATTATGATTGCAGCTGCTATTGCTGCACTGTTCCCATTCTTCTTTTTCACTGTTGAGATGGAGCAAGAAGACCCTTGGTAAGCTTAAAGTTGCTTCTAGTCCACTGAAAGCTTGAGCCAAGAAGCTCAGAGACAACAAAGTATGACAGCACCACTCCACACCATGCAGGACATAGCTCAGTGACAACGCTGAATAATCTCTTCTTCCAGGAGAGAAGCCTGGAGTTGATGCATCTGGATTTGGTGGCAGAGGCAGTAGCTATTGTTGCTACACATGATTAGCGAGATGTGAAAATAGCCTCATCTAGAAACAGAGGGATTTCCAAACTGATAGGTCAGGTTCATGCTAGTGCCAGCGATAGTGTAATATAGAGTGAAAGCAGCTGGCCTTTCCAAATGCTGTCATGAGCTGTAAATCACAGTGTCCCTCTTCTCATGTAAACAGACCTACTGTAACAGCTCATGTCTGTGAAACTTTAAATAGCCAGGACTGAAATAACTCCTGTGTCACTCCAGGTTTGTGCTGATGCATAAAATTACACTGGGATGGAAATACCATGGTGAACCAGACTGGAACACAAATGGTTGTGAGATTTTCATGTTTGCCTAAAGCCAGGTGGTAGCTGGTGAACCAGAAAAGCAGAGTATAAGTGCCATGTTCTTCACCTGGCTTCCTGCAGTAGCCAGCTTTTATGGCTGGTGAGGACCAACCACATTGAATGGTTGGTGTTGGTGAGTGGATTAGATTTCCCAAAAGAAGGTCTGATGAAACCAAAACTGCAACCC
This sequence comes from Peucedramus taeniatus, assembly GCA_013400575.1. NCBI lineage: Eukaryota > Metazoa > Chordata > Aves > Passeriformes > Fringillidae > Peucedramus > Peucedramus taeniatus. The sequence goes on from WBNO01024519.1 coordinate 92,786, forward strand.
CTCCCCGTCCCTCCCACCAGCGCAGGCTACAGAATCAGGGCTTTGTGATTGTGATAGGCAGCAGGTGTTACAGGCCCTCAGGAGTGACTCAGAATTTGTCTGAGGACCTCTGCTGACACAGGCATCCTCTTTCCTTTCTCAAAAAAAATGGTGTCTTAGAATTGATTCTGATGTTTTAATCTTTAAAGCAGGAAGCAGTGAGAGCAATAAAATTTAATCAACAGAGCACTTGTTTTATCAAGTAAATGGATAATTGTGACATTTGACATTCTTATGAGGCTCTGTCTCTTGAACATTTGCCTAATTATCTCCCCCCTTTAAAGATTCTGTTCAGATTCCTGTTTAGCAGTTCACTGCATAATCAGATTCAGCTTTTCTGAAACAGTTTATTGTTGTTTTTGTTATTGTTATATAGTGCATTCTCTTGGAAATGTCAAGTATGTTGTCAAATATTGTACTAATTTCAGTTTTCTTTGTGCCAGAGCCCTGGACTTTATTAAGAAAACACATACTGTGAGTAGGTCATTCCAGTAACTAGCTCCATCCTAAAGAGCAATGGTATCACTCAGTTGAGATGTTGAGAGAGTCTCTGTATAGTTAAAGGGACCCTCTCAAGACTGCTTTTAACTCTATTTTCTGTGTTCCTGGGATCACCCATTTAGAGCAAAGGTGTCTTTGCATTCCAAAAGCTTTCTTTTGGCAATGCATCTGTGTCACCTAGCTAGAGCTGTCAGAAGTGAGGCTTTCATTAGACTCCCTTCTAAATTAATGGAGGAAAAAACATCTCCATGTGGTAACTCATCCCCAGTGTCTGCAATAACTAATCTTATGATGAGTGGAATTTCCCTCTGAAAACCCTGCTTCTCCCAGCTGATAGAGAAACTGTAGAAAATGGCCTAGACCGGACATTCAAGACCTGTACCGCAAAAGTTAGGTAAAAATTAGATCTGCTCGGGCAAAGTGTCATTCTGTACCTGACAAGTCTGTGCAGGGTTCAAAAGTGACAGGAGAAATGCATGGACTAAAAAATAAAATCACATTATTAATAGCTCAGGAAGCTGTATAATGTTGATGGTTTCCATCCAATTTTGGATGGTTTCTCTATATGTTAACTCTGTCCTTGTTGTCTTCCTTAAACATCCAGTTCTGGCCCCTGTCAGAGAGAGGATTCCAGCAGGAAGGACCTTGGGACACACCTGCCATCAGCTGCTACTACATTCCTGAGCTTCACCTACATGGAACATTTCTTAGTGTTCTCTCAGGTGTAGTTACAAGGGATAGATGTTGTGTGTGTTTGGAGAAAGAGTACAAGGACTCTGTAGGATCTGAGCTTCCTTCCTGCTTCAAATAGTCCACAGACCATGTGCCAGCCCTCAGCATGAAATTGGCAATGAGTCCACAAAGTGAGCTGGTTTCCTGAATAGATGAGAAGGCAGGTGGCAAGCCAAAAAAAAGCTAGTTTAAAAGCCTGTGAATGGAGAATGAAAGGCACAGATGTGTTAAGGAATACTCATATTATAGCTCTAGACAGACATTAATGAGTGTGTGTCCTAACTATCATACCAAGGTTATAAGCCCCTGCTTATGTGCAAGACAGATCTAGTTTGTCTGGCACAAACACTGGCAGTTCAAACTCTCTCTTAATTACAAGATTTATGCCTTTGCCTTTATCCGAAGAAATGGAAGAGTAGTTAATTCTCTCAAGTTCCGTTGCTTTTGTTCTCATTACCATAAAGGTAAAAGTGCCAGTTAGAGTTGGTCAGACATTTTTATAATTAAAGCTTTAAAATTTGATAGTGAAGTGACTGTTTTACACTTTGGCACTTCTGGTTGCTCCATCAAATATTTTGTGTGATCATCATTAGAGTATAAACACAGTGGGGTGCTGAAATACTTCAAATAATTTGTCCTCGGGGTCTCCTTCTCTTGATCTCTGTTTTTGTTTTTAAAAATTGTTGTCCTGTGGTGGAATGGTTTGTGAAGTTTTAGCAGTGTCACCTAGTAGTGCAGAGATTAGTCCTGAGTCCCTCACAAAATAAGGAGTCACAGGTGCATGTTATGTGTGGCTGGCACTCCTCTGAATCAGCCAGCATATCTGTCATTTGTTCCAGGGCCAGTGGAGAATAAGGATGGCTCATTTAGCATATTGATGGCAGGGCAACTGGAGCTTTTCACTCATTCAGAACATGATTTTCCTTCTTGTACAGCTCACTAGTCTATCAGAGTGATTTCATGTTGAGGTTTCTCTCACAGCTCCAATTTATTACACCAGGAAACACTTTGGTCCTGCTGGTTTTGGTGGAAAGAATCACAAAAGTGAAGCTACTAACATCTCTCCTTTTGCACCTCTGACCTGGTAGATGATCTTGTCCTTCCTCCTCTTCCTCCTCCTGCCTCCTTTTCACACGCACTCATGTTCTCTTGCCGGTGTTTCATCTCCCCAGCATTTCCAGGGATGCCCTACATTCCCAGGGATGCCCTACATGCAGTAAGTGCCCACCTGCTGGTGGTTTGTGTTGGAGGCGTTTGCTCACTGCCCGGCGTGTCCTGGCAGGTGGAGCTCCTTCTTCAAAGGGAGGTGAGGAAGCACTGCTGCCCCTGCACACAGAGATCAGCAATTTCCTTACCACAGGAACAGTGGCTTTAGTGCCCCTTCATTGACTGCCTGCTGAGACCAAGAGTTCAGATTCTTGTGTACTTTCAGGGAGACGTGGGAAGAACATTCCCTGTGCTTTGGAAGTTACTCCTTTTACAACTCTGATTCTTCCAGATAGGCATGACTGTTTATATGAAAAGGATAAATAAATATGTGTTTGTTTTGAGAAACATGTTTGTTTTGAGCATACATCGTAGAATAGATTTAATTTCACTGCAACATTATCAACATTGATAGCAAATATCTTTAAGGCAGAACAGAAGGGTAATGTATTTCTTCTTTTCTTCTTATCATCTTTGTATTGTTTTTCATTCAATTTGATCCTGCTGCTGCAGTCTGAGAACCTTTATGCAAAGCACAGAGACAACTTAGGCTCTCATCAGATTACTCATTGCCTTGCAAAACTGGATTTTAATGGGTGTCATGTTGGAAAAATATTCTTTTGGGCTGCTCCATGACAACATTATTTTGGTATTCAAATCCTTGAAAAAAATGTGCTTGCATGCTCATTGGATGAAAAACTGGATCTTGCTTTTAGAGGATCTATGAATCTTTTAAGAATGCCCCACTGAAAGTATTGATTATGTTTATATGCCCAGCAAAATTAGCATAACTTTTTAACCAAATTAGGAATCTCTCTTTAACTGCCCTTTTTTTGAAATAGCACCAGTAACACACAATACTTTTGGTGAGTGTGTTTCCATTCTGTTCCACCTAAGCAGTGAAATGGAATAGAAAGGAAAATCCTCAGGAGTAAATACTAAAAAATCCACATGGCTTTTATGGCTGTGCCTACCAAGCAGTGAAGTGGCACAGCATGAGCACACTTGCCAGGAGGCATCATGTACACTAAGGGCACTTCTGCAAGAGTGCAGGAATTCACAACACCTCTCTATTTCACTAAAAGCCTTCATGAAAACAAATTTTTTGTGCTTACCTGTGACATTTCTGCAGTTTTTCAGAAGAGTATTCATATTTATCCTAAACTCTTGGGAGGAAATTCAGCTCCATTCATGAGCCAGGAAAAGGTATATACAACCATTATCTCTCCCTTATAGCCTTGTTTTGATGGCTTAAGTGCAATTTTCTACACAGAGATGAATTTCATTCTCCAGTAGTTCTAAGACTGCTGTTAAAATTTGCTATATGTCACATTAAAAGGACAGCTCATCTTATGGTCCCTGTCCTTAACCTTTTTTACACATACACAACCTATAAAATATCTTTACCCAGAGCAAAATTGCATCCTGCCTGCTTCCTACTTTCCTTCCTTCAATAATAAATAGGTCATATTTGGTTGGTCAGAACAATGTTTGAATTTAAGATTAATTCAGCAAATTCTGTTGGCTGCAACAACATCAACAACAAAAAGCCTGAAAAGAAGAGATGGAAATGTTGACAAGAATAGTTCTAATATTTCCCAAACATGAGTATTTTCAGGATTAGAATCACAGAATCAGAGAATCATTAAGATTGGAAAAAACCCCCAAGATCATCAAGCCCAACAATTAATCAGAGATTTCATTCAGAAGAGAACTTACAACAATAAAGAAAGGGAAGGTATCATCCCATTCTCCATTAACAGCCCAAAATCCAGTGGTTCTTTCTTGGACCTTGTATGAGGAAGTGTTAAATCTAGGCTCAACCCAAATTACAACAGTGGTTTTCGCATCTTGAAACAGCACTTGTAATCTGTCTCTAGGATGGTGTGTATTGACTCTTCCTCATATAATATCTTTAGTGTGCCTAATAGAGAAATATTTATTGCAGCAGATGAGACAGGTCAGATAGCTTCCTTTACAAAAAGGCCTGAAGCCATCCAGAACGATTCTCAGTGTCCCTTTCTGGTTAAGCAAATATTTGGATATGGTCTATGCTAAAGATAATATTCAAATTGAAAACAAATAGGTTAGTGTTAAAATATTTTTCCCATTTCTTGGTTTGGAGTCTGAACCTGAAAAATTGGATTTTCTTTCAGTTTTGTTCATAACTGGGAAAAGCTTCAAATGAATATGCTTTTAGTAATGTACATATTAATTATTATGTAGCTGTAGTCCCTTTTCTGGTTTGTCAAGGATAAGACTGAATTCAGTGGCCAAGTAATAATGGAACTGGTGATGATAATTATTGAAAAACAGCACTGCTGTTTCCTTTGTAACAATCCTGCTATGTGGTAAAGTTTTTCAGGCTCCCAAGAAGTATTCCTTTTCACATAGAATTTATTTTTGGTGCAGAATCAATATTTTTCATCTTGTGGCTATGGAAGTTTGCTGAAGTAGGACAAGTTACATGGCTTTTGCATTTTTTTGTTGCCGGAGGAATGTATCCTGAAAGATCCTCGAAAGTGTGTTCCTTAATATAGGCTAAATTTCCCTCCACCTCTGGCATTTACAACACTATATCCAGCCAATTTATTATGTTTAAAATTAATCTTCTTCTATCATTTTGGTAGCATGACTGAGCTCTCTTTTAAAAGCTTTCTCTCTTTTTCCCCACATACAAGGTTTCCTCTTATTAACAGACGTATCAACTATGTTATACCAGCTTCTCCTTCCCTGCCTGTCACCCTCAGGAAACAACACTAAGGGCTTCTGCTTGAATTGTTACCATTTCCATTCGGTTGCTGAGCACATTTTACATGTAGGCTGTCATTTTTTCCTTTGCTTGCTTATTCCTTCCTCTCTTCCCCCCCCACCTTTGTCTCCAAGTCCATTTGTAATATATTTGTGGAGTTGCCCTTCAGCTTCATTAATGCATTGATTTTTTTTTTTTTTTGGTTAATTTATCTAATTCCCAGTCAAATGAGGACATGGTACTTGTAAATCATTTAGTTCCTCATTAATCTCTTCCAGTGCTGGTTCCGTTTTTCAGCTGTCTTCCAATTTACTATCTCTAGCAAAAAATATCCACTGTTCCCATCACTTGTCACAAGTAATGTCACGGTTGCTGTGGATCCATTGGCCTGAATAATCAACATGATTTTTTTAAAATTAGAAATCAAAATATTTACTGCTGCTTTAGAAAGCCAAATCTTTAATCCCATGCAAGGAAGTTCACTAAATGAAATGCAATAAACAGAAGATCTAAAGCTTGCTCTGTTACTTTGTGCCAAGTCCTATTCATTAGTTTTTCGCTAACAATAGCTGTAGAATATTAAGATGCAGCTGAGAATAGCAGAAACCCCGAGAACTGCATCCTTATGACTTGTTACCTCACTGGCAGAAATTCTGTTGAGATGAGAGGAATAAGGACTTCAGCATTCACTTGAGAGTAGCAAGTATCAGCTTAGTCAGAACTCAGAGATAAAGAATTCTCTGCTCCTATCCTCGACTATAAAACACTGGTAACATCAGGCTTACAAGCTGCTTATAGGTAGATTGGCAGGACAGGCAGGGTGCCTGTTCCTACAGCAAACTGGCAAGAAAATAATTTTCCTCTGAAATGGAGCAGTGCTTTTAAGGGCAGTAGGTGATACTCCCTCTTCCTGGTCAGCACCAAAAGCTGCCTTAGCAGAGTAAGAAAGAGAATTAGACTGAATTCCCTACTGAAGGGAAGGGCTGTCGTTGCCCATAACTGTTACATCAGTTTTATTGTTGAGGCAGAACAGGTCTCACCTTTAATGCTCCCTGGCCAAATCTATCCTTCAGCTGTAAAAGACTTGACTCGTGTCCCCTAACACTGCTCTGGACTCTGTGACAGCTTTGTAAAGTGGCTTTCTCTGCATTTCAGATATTTGCAGTGTATTTCAGTGTGAGTATATATATACTTTGTGATCTTAAAGATATTAATCTCAACCACTGTTATTTTATTTTGAAAAGAGTCAGATTTTACCAGTAGACTGTTGATGTCACTCATCCTGACTTTTTCCATAGCCTTTGTGCAACAGTCACTGAAAACAACTTCAATGCCATGGTTATTTTAGTTTCCATCCAGTGATTCTTCTTCCTCTGGCTGTAATGGGATTTAAGGAGCATTTAATGTTCTCTGCCGTGTATGGGGTAATTGCTTGGACAATAGAATGATAAGAATTTTCACCTTACTATAGATAGAGATGTTAGACTGATGGGAAGAATTAAAATATGTGGGCATTTTGTATTTGAGACATCAAATAAAAAGCACTGCCTTTTCAAGAACAGAAGTCCTGCATAGGGAAAATCAGGCCACAGTGTTTCTTCATGTGGCAAAAAATATCAGAGGAGGTGGAAGAAATTGGTGTAGCTTTGTTTGTAAAGTATGTACTGGTTAAATTGCTGCCCCTTGCTGATTTGTCTAATCCTCTTAATGAGGCTAGGTAAGCAAAAAGGAGGCAGTAATGATGCTGATGACTCAGAGGTTTCTCCGTGTGGAAGAAAACAAGCAGAAGATGATTGTCTAAACAGAACAGCACAGTGACTCTCCAGGTGTCCTTTGCACCTGTAAAATGGTTGCTGGATGGCAAACTAACCAAGCTCAGAGGCTCCCAGGGTCCCTGGGTACAAGTGCTAGAATACAAATTCATACATTGTGAGAGCGTGAGATTTGCTGTGTTTCAGCCACCCTTCAGCTTGCAGGATGCATTTTTTCTTAACCCTGGATTTGTGTTGGTTCTTTATGTTTGAAGAATGAGACAGCAGCAAAACAGCTCAGAGGCAGTAACCAGCAACATAGAGACACTGGGGTGCTTTGTTCTGCTCTGATGAGTGAAATGTAACCCATCATTCTCACTGAAACTGCCCTTAGCTGAGGATAAGGAATGGTACCTGCTTGACACTCCCTATATTTTTTTAAACAATGAAGGATTTAAGGGGTATGCTTTGTATTTAATGATTCTCCCATGTGAAGTTCTGGGACATCATCCCTTCACCAATATTGACTGTTTATTGTAACTTTTCATTGCAGAATTTGTAATCACTCCTGTCGACCTGGGACTGCAAACTCCATGGAGAGAATCCTGACCACTAGGTGACAGAGTTAAGTTACTTTCCTGCACTCAATTTTTAATGCAAATTGAAGCTCACTTGGCCAGAGAGATTGTAAGGACTTCTGCCCCATAAAACAGGCAAGCACTTGTGGTAAGCAAAGTTTTTTGAGAGGCCAGTTAAATCCCATCAGGCAGAGGATGGCTGTAAATGTATGTTTTCACTTGCTGAATTTACTACTAGATTGTGGTACAGAAGGGTGAGCAGTGGTTTGTCTGCTAGCTATGCTTCCAAAGCAGCAATAACACTCCTCCTTTAGACATGCTGACAGTCCACCAGCTGGATCACCTCTCAGATGGAACAACTGGTGGAACCCAGCAGGGCTTGGCCAAGTGATGTTAAGTATCTGTGTGCATGGCCAGAAGTATTTGAGAGACTCAGGGAACACTCACATTTACGCTTGAGTCCCCTGAGAGAATTCAGGGTTTATATGCCAAGAGGGGAAGGAGACAGGCAGCAGTTTTACGTATCCAAGCTTCAGGGTAGGGAGGTAAATACAGAGAGAAGTGAAATGTATATGCCCCAGCCCTTCTGTGCATCTGGTGCTTAGTATCTATTTCACTTGAACAACATGGCCTTCTGCCATTGCAGCATCGTGCCAAGAAAACCACAGTAATATATGTTTGGTGCCAGCTGTACAAGTTACACAAAGAAAACTAGTTAGAAGAAAGTTTAGAAGATCTGAATGATTTCTGCAGGGGATTATTTTTTTCACCTGCAAGGCTTAATTAGTAGAATTCCAGATTGTAACAATGCGGTGCTTGAAAACATGTTGAATTGCATTGAGACAGGTGTTTTTTTTAATGGGATGCAAGTTTTGATGATATAGTGAAGTTGTTGAAATATCCAGCAGCACTTCCTCAGACAGCTCCAGCTCACGCACAGTGCTTTGGATATTGGAACCCATTTCGTTGCAGGCCAAAAAGTTCCACATTTGACTTCTTTCTCTTCACACAGTTCTTACGTCAGATTTATTTTTAAATTTGTTACTATAGAAATCTACATGACCTTTACCGTAATCTTGAATAGTTGTAGCAGGGTCAGTACAAATGTACTCAAATGTACAAGGTGGGTGAGAGTGTCAGAGGCAGCACTGAACATCCCCTGTGCTTTGCCTGGGGAGCTGTTACCCTGCTACAAGAAAACAGAACAGTGCATTTCACAGTGCAGAAGGCTAACCTGGCACTGCCTAGTATTTTTCACTTTCCATCCATACACTATAAAGCAAAAATGTTGGTATACTTATTTCTAGCAACTGTGAGTTTTTACACATTGGTAATGCCATAATTTCTCTTCTGCTTGTCAAGATGTGCCACTTTCGAGTGTGGGTCTTCAAAGGAGGCCATTTAGAAACATGATTTTCCAGTCTGGATTGGCACTTACATGCCCCCCTAAAAGCAAGTCACTGAGACTGCAATTTTGAAATCCTGCTAAAAAAAAAGAAGTTTCTCTCTCTTGACATGCCTGTGCACTAACTGCTGGAAAACAGTTAAATCAAGGGAATATTTATAGCACCAGTGGGAGAATAAAGTTGGTCCCTGAACTCTGACAGAGCCCATTTCAGTCTTGTCAGCTGTCTCTGTTCTTAGCTGAACATCAGCAAGCAAGTTCCATTCAGTGGTGGCTTCGTGCTGCTCTCTGCTGCGAGCTGAAGCTTCAGTCAATGTTAGTGTGAGTCTCTTATTAGACCCTTCTGTCTGTACTGGCTGCAGCTTCCTGCTTTTGATCCCTATTCTCTTGAATCTGACATCCACTTGTCCTCTTGATTGTGTAATGCTTCATGGAAGTTTTCCAGTCCATCTGTGTGTAGGAGATTTTAAGTATATGCTAATTTAATTGTAAATTATTGACAAGATGAATACGGAAAGATCTGTTTGTATGCTTTTGATACTGGAGAAATCTGATCAGATATTTTCCATCAAGGAAGCGTCTTGTCCTGGTTTCTCCTCTTTGTATGCTTCATTGAGACTATCTCCTGCTTGGCAAGTGGCTTGAGAAACTGAGAACTAGCCCCCACAATATCCATAGCTGCACATACATGAGGGGTACAGTCAAGTTTAGGCAGCTCAGGCAGACTCATTATGTTGGTGTTTGCATCTTTAGCTCTTCAGTGACAATCATAAATTCCTTTCCTGGAGTTTGGGATAGGAAGGCTCAGTGAATGTGTTGTGAGACATGCTCAAAAGAGCCCAAAGAACAGTTTTTAAGCCAGTTGGATATGATTAATTAAAATCACAAGTGAATTTCCTTAGCTAAACCTAGCAGCAATCCTTCTTTGACCTTTTGGTTATTGTGGGTTATTATTAGGCTTATTTTTAGGATGTTATTAGGATGATTGTCACTGTTATTAAGGGCTCCAAGCTTTTTTTCCTCCTAAAAGGATAACATGTTCTTTTTATTTTGCATTAAAGAAATCATAGACTTTTCAAATCTCACAGTTGCTCAAAGGCTCCTGCCTGTTCCTGCCATGGCACTGCATCTCATTTTTCTCACCTGACTGTCCTTTGCCTTAGCCATCCACTAGAAACACCCTGTCCTTTCTCCTGCTTTGTGGAGGCTGATGATTGAGGATGTGCATGACCAGTGTGACCTGCAGAGTGCCTGTTGTGGCATCTGATGCGTGGGTTGGTAGAGGCAAGGCCACAGTGCTGCATGGAGCACAGCCACACCCTCTCATGAGATCCAGTATTCAGGAGCCTTTTGCCAGGGTCTTTCCCCAGTCTTCTTTGTACAGATCCCTGCTAATTATCTCTGTGTAGAGAATATAGTTTATATTTCCATCCTGCAAACTGATCTTGTACAGACTTCTTTGACATATGAAAGTTTAAAAAAATTTTTTTTCAGGTCCATCCAGAGACTGTAGCACTGAGGCCCTGAGTTCCTCCAGCTAGCTGCCGGAAATGAAATCCAGGCTCTTTGATTCATGACCATGTCTCTTTCCTATTATACCTGAGCACTGACACCCTAAATACTGAATTCTGGAAATCTGATTCTGAACTTCATGGTCTTGGCCTCTCCATCTGTGTGCACATACTCAATGTCCTTATATGCACTGAACTGGTATCTCTGTTTAGGGATTGCTGTCTAATATTTCTGGGACTTGGAATTTGCTCTTTTAGATTCTTGGCAGAGAGACTCAAAACTGTCCCTCTGCTTTATTAGTTTGGCCTTTAGCCTTTGTAGGGGTGTGTTCTTCTTTCCTGAGACTTGCCTTTAGCTCAGCAACCTGTGAGACATCTCTGATTTTTCTCATCTTTTGTCCTTCAGTTTTGGAGGGACTCTGACCTAGTTGTGATCTGCACAGGTCACTGATATTGCAGAGAATGAGATCTCAGAGAAATTTTGATCTTGATCTTTTTTCCATTTCCTTTCCCAAGTACTCAGCCTCTTCCTTTTTCTCTTGGCTTCAATTTAATATCTCATACAGCTTCACACTTTGCCAACTTCAACAGCATTTTATCTACTTGATAATGTTGAAACAATTCAAAATGTCTTTCAGGTTCTTGATTCAGTTGTAACATTATGAAAATACCCATATGGAGAACATTTCCTAAAGAGGAATCAAAACAAGATAATGAGATACTGTCTTATTATTGTTTTTAAAACCACTATATATTTGCATCCATTGCACCTGGGCGAAGACTGCTGAAGCTGAAATTGTCATTGTTGGAGTAAACATTGTGGAAAACATTTACATGAGATCATTAATGATTCCAAAATACAACAGCTATTTTTATTTCTCTTCCTCCTGAAAAAAAAAATTGGTGACTAAACTTTGATGATCTGAACTCTTCCAGTGAAAGTTTTACAGATTCTGTGAGCAGTGTCAAATGACTTCTATTGTTGGAAAAATGTTCTAGTTTTATCACACCTAAATATATACCTATTCTATTTCAGATAACTTTTTTTAAAAATAGCACCTCTTGGCCACATGTCAATGATTAAAATTGCCTCAGACTCACTGAGGAGACTCAATGAGATTGAGCTCAGAGTGAGATCAGAGCCCTTTGTCTGGTAGATAAGCACACCTGTAAGTGTACTGCAAAGCCTAAGATGCACCTGAGGTCAGCTTCCCTCTCTGACTGTCATTGGATTCAACACTTACAAATACAGAGGACTTTCCAAGTGGCAATTAGTTCAGCAATTTGGCCTTAAGATGGGCCTGTTCTGCACAGTACTGTGAATATTATGTTGGGGCAGTGTCTCTAAAGCTAGACAAAGCTGGGACCAGGTAGTGTAGCTTAGCACATTTTGCCATTGCTAAAAGCCACTACACTTGGGTTGGAAAGGACCTCAAAGATCATCTTGTTCCAGCCCCTTGTCATTGGCAGGGACACTGCCCACTAGACTGGTTTGCTCAATGCCCCATCCAGCCTGGCCTTGAACATTTCCAGGGGTGGGGCATCCACAGCTTCTCTGGGCATTGTGACCAGTGCCAGGCCAGCTTCAGCTGTAAGGAATTTCTTCTGTATGTATATTACAGTATTTAGTTATTATGATCGAACTTCTTGAGTGTTTTATGTTCCACTACAACACACTGTAATGATGATCACTGTGATGGTAGTGTCATAATGAGGTCAATTAGCAACAAGGTTGAGCAACAAGAAAAAGAACATTTACTATGAAAGCCTAACAGTTTCCAGCAATAGTAAGGAAACTTTGTGAAAGTGTGAATACAAAGTCTGTTGTCTTTGAAATGGTTACATATTTGGTGACTATGCATATGTAAGTGGAGTAAGATTGGAAAACATTTGTTCCTTCAAGGGAGAAAAAACTATGACCACATGGTCCTTTTGCCTTAGAAGTGTTGTCCCACTTTGAATCCCAAGTAGCTTCTTTTTGGGACAAAATAGTTTATTTCCATGGAAACTCTGCATTTGCACATCGCTGCTCTGAGCCAAGTCCTTTCAGGCTTTTGTCTTGAGGTACTCTGTCCTGTACAATTCTGATTGTGTGGTCATAATCCTGTGCTTCAGTACATGCTTTCCCTTTCATCCCTAAAAATGCATGGTTTTCATCTCAGTTATGAGGTGACCTAAAAAATACATCTCCTGTCACCTCATTTGTTTGTTTAATGGTCAGTGCAGCCCAGCGACAAATGTCAGGCCTTTGGCTCTTTGACTTTCAGCTGTAGAGGGAAGAAGCAGAAGTTCAACATATGGCATGTCAGGGATGGACAGAGAAGCATAGGTCTAATTAGAATTCTGTAGGTGATTTTCATCCAGTTCATTTTTTTAAATCTTGACAGGACAGTAGTGTTTTCATAGGTCTCTGATCTGCAAGTCATAAGTGTCAAAATGTATCAGTGTTCTCTTCCTCTGTGTTGTGACTGTTAATTTATTTTCTGCTTCTAGAAGAATAATGGTCATTCATTCAGTTGGGTTAAAATATAGTCATCTGGGAATCCCAGGTAATATTTTTTTCTGGAAAACTCCAGTTAGAAGGCTTTCTGATAGAGAATGAAATTGATAATATATTTGAAAGATATAGTTTTTTGTTTGTTTTATTTTAAATTTTAAAAAATATTTTATCATATGGAGGTTAAGTTTTATTTATCCAGGAAGAGGTATGAGAAAAGAGCTTTTTATGGCATTGTGTGGTACGCGATTGTCTCTGGCCCCTGCAACTTGATCTTGGCAGAGGGATTTATCTGAGTACTGTACAGAGGCACTTGAGGTCATGGGGGATGTTTGTATATTAAGTAATGAAACTCAACACTTGGACCTCTGGGCAATGACTGGTCTGTTCTCACACATGCAGATGATGCAGAGATGCTCACCCAGTGTTCTGCACTCAGTGTTCTGCAGAGCCCTCCACCAAGCCACTATGCCAAAGAGCTCCTGGCTATGACTGGTGGCAGAGGGGGTCACTGGAGTGAGGCTTGCCTAAAAATGTTGGTAGTCAGTAGTCTGCAATATGTCACACTGAAGACTTTTGTAACACAATTATTCCCAGCTGAGTTGCTCACAGGAGCGGCTGATGTTGTCAGATGCGTGGGGATAGTCCTGCACAGAGGTTTGGCAGGACTCGTTTAGGAATGAGTAGCAATAATTCCTTCTGACAATGGGGAGGCTCCTGACAGGCTTGTTCAGAGACTGATGAATTGGTTTATTCAGCCTGTCCCCAGAAGAGAAGAGGACAGAAAGGTGTCCCACTGGGAAACCACCCAGCACAGTCCTGGTGGTGAGCCTGAGCTGGATGCAGCCTTTTGTCACAGATACCTCTACTCAGACCATGGCCAAGCAAGGAAATGTGAGAAGGGATAACAGTTTATCACCTGTTTGGTGAGGCTGAGAGAACTGTGTGTTTGTAGTTAAGTCTAAGTAGACTGCTAGGAAAACAGCTGCATAGGTTTAAGATCTTATAGTCTCCTTGTTGATTGCTACTCTGCCAGCAGTTAATACTGCAGTGGGAAACCTGTCAAAAAGAAACGTGTACCCATGCCTCTGCCATTTCCATCCACAGTCTGTCATCTTAGTGGAAACACGTGTCCTTTGGTATTGCCAGCTATCAGGTGCATTGGGACATCATGGGATTTTGTTTTAAACTTTTTGGGCAGGGTTGAAACTAACACACCTCATGCTGAAATTAATTTTAAATTAATTGAAAATCATGTAAAATAATGCTCTTTCACTGACAAATTAAATCCTCATATTCATATCTAAATACTCAGATTGTGAGCAGTTGTAGAGATTTTTTTCTTTATCATAGAATTATGAATTCTATGAATTATTAGAATTATTATTTATAATAATATAATAAACAATAAAATATAATATACATAGATAATATATATAATAAATATATAAAATAATATAATAATTAATAAATATAATAAATTATATTAATAATTTATCTATTGAATTATTAGAATATTGCAGACTGAAATAATGGACTTTGGTACTTCACCATCATAGATGCATGCTTCTTGAATCTTTATTGCAGCAGATCAAATTCTTCTATGCAAATGGCAAAAATGAAATCCAAGAAAACTGCCTTCATTAAGGTATAAATGAAACCATTTCCCATACTTACAAAGACATTCCCAACCTGCTTTTGGCATAAAATGTGTCTTTTACAGCTTATCTTGGCACACACATCTTCCGCTCCTAATTATGAATGCCTTGGGGTGACACCAAATAAGCAATAATTCCAGCTGCTCCTGACAAAAGAAGACACTGCTGCACTGCATTATTTCTCTGATGAATGTATCTTCCCAATAAGCTGAAGCAGGGCTTTGCATCAGCAACATCTGCAACAACAAGGAGTTAGAAAGTGGGTCAGGTATATTGATGGTTTGGAGAAGGAGAATGGATGAAGGAGGGTGTGAATGAATGTGGGTCTGCTTTTGCATTCATATTTTCCTACAAATACCTTGCTAATTGATTCAGGTCCTCTGGTGGCAGACACAACTACTTTACACCAGTTTTACTTGGTGTAAAGTATAAAGTGCTTTACTTGGAGTTTCAGTAATAAAGGCTGAAAAATCTGACTCTGTCAGAGTTAGTAGTAATTCATTTTTTTACTCATAGGGGGACAGCATTTCTCCTTGTAATTCCTGAACAGGTTGAGGGCAGGATCTAGGTAGCACATTGATTATGCTGTTTGCCCTCAGCACTGCTCGTTACTACTGGCTCTGGAATTGTGCACATGACAATGACAGCTTGAGGTGAAAAAATGTCTAAAATAAGATGGCAAATTTCAGGAGGGAAGGGATTAAAATCTGCAGCCAAAGGATTACAATCATCCAAAGAAAAAGGTAGATGGAGACCATGTGTTTTTTTGAGCTTGGTGTTAACATACCAGGAAGCTGGGCAGGAGGACGTTTTGCGGAAATATCTGCAGTGCGAAGTTTGATTCCCTGGGGTAAGAAAGGAGATGGTGGAAGCAGCAGCAGCTGCAGTCAGACTGAGAAATCTCTGCTTTTGCTGTTTACTTTAACAGCAATATTGAGTTTATGTTGTGCTGATGGCTCTGGAGACTGTCTATCTTTCTTTTTGCTGGCTGGGCAGGGTGGGTTTGGAGTATGTTCCCTTTGAGCTGCACAGTAAGTTGCCTAATGCATAGGCTGTAAAGACCACCTTGAAGGAAGAAGAATCTGGAAGGAATCACCGCAGCCATAAAATATAATCCTTTGCAGTAGCAGGCAGCCCTGTGATTAATACAGGTAAGTCAACAGAAATGCTACTCTGTGTATATCCCAGGAGCCACAGATCTTTGCCCAAACTGGTAATAACAAAAGGCCGTAATATAAAAGGCAGAAACACAAAAGCACACCACATGGCAGGAAAAAAGCAGAAGAGAATGGGGCAATACCAGTGTGTTCAGACTCTAAAGTACTAGGAGAGTTTGTCCTTTAAAGAAGTCTAGAAGGTCCTACAAAGTAAACAATCCATCATGTTATTGATAGAGACCAAAACCTTCCAAGCCTTTTCTTCCAATCTAATTTGGAAAGATTTTTTGGCTTCATTCCTGGGAACTAGCTTAACCCTTGGTGAGCAAGGCATCTTGAACAAGATGCATCTTGATTTGGACAATTGTTCATCCTCCATGCCCATTCTGGTTTTTACTGGCCTCTATCTTCTGAGACAGTTAATTAGATTCTGTGTTAGTATTGATGATCCCCGATACAGTGATAGTGAGACACACAAGAAACTGGACACAGACTTTCAGATGCATCTTATGCTGACCACTAACCCACTGTTAGAGAAATTGTCAAATCTTGTAAAAACAATATTCTGAAAAAGAGGTAACTTTTTAAAAAAATGTTTGCTTGTTTTTCTGTTAGATCTTTCTGCAGGGTGAGGGAGAAGGAGCTCATTAGAGACTAGCACAGGAGTCTTGTAGGCTTGTTTTCCTATGTTGTCATTCTATGCATCTATCTTATTTTTCTCTGTTGCTGTCTATAGTAGCATGGATCAGATGGAAAATCTGTCCTTTCCTATACATTTTTTATAAATTAAACTCCTTCAGATGGGGTTGCTGTCAAACTTGGTTAACTTTTGGAGTCTCTATCATACACAATGTTTGTTAAAATTACTCTTTGGGGTTTCAGGACCACTAAGGGCCATATACTTCTAGCCTTTAAACAAAAGAGAAGATAGCAGAAGTGTTGACATTAAAAACAAGAAATCAAGTGAAAGCTTCAGCACATTCTTTACACCAAGAGGTTGTATATTGCACTCTGGAGCAGGACTCAGAGAAGAGGAAACTGTGAAAGAGACATTAGTAGTTATGCTGTCCTTAGACAGAAAATGGTACTGCAGCACACAAATCACCAGGTAGTTCCCAAATAGACAAACTCAACTCTGAGTTGCAAACCTTTTGAAAAGTCTCATGCATAGTTCTCAACAGCTGGGAAAGATTTGGTTTGTAATGCCTCAATATACCAAAAGTACCCTATTCCTTTTAGTGGTGACTAGAATCTGGAAACTCCCTGAATGGAGTTCTGTTATTTATCATTTTTCTGCAACGTTTTTATTGAATAGAATTTTTTCTTGGACTGGTAAGGGAGAAATACTAATTAACTCTCTCAATTTTTGATAGCTTGCCTAATTACGAAACAAATTACTGTCTAATTTTTATTGTTGTGAGAATTAGAATACTGAAAAAAGCCTTGGAGTAACAACATTGTAAATATGGATTTTTCCTGATTATTCTGGACTGGACCAGACATTTAGGTATTTCTTCCAATAAATTTATATATGCTTTGGAAAGGAAAAAGAGAGTACTCTTTGGGATATTTCTCTCATTAAACCAGATCTTAAAATTAGCCTCTGAGAAAATGAGAGCAATGGAGTGTGCAAGATACTCAGGGCTGGGATTGTCAAGCAAAAAGTCATGTTTGCTCTCAACAGAGGGTTTTATTGAAAACTCTAATGGCATAGTTACTACACCCATTCTAGTACTAAGAATACTCAGGAATTTGTTTGACATCTGTAAAGAAACCAAGGCATCCAGAAGTGAACAAAAGCTCTTATCGTCACTCTGCCCCTGTAAATGAGCTGAGCTACAAGAGGCTGGGATTAAAGGGTATATTCATGCATTTACAGAGAGGGGTCAAAAATAGTAGCCGTGTTGTTTTATGATGGCAAAACACTGCAAGAAAAAGCAAATGGCCTTAAAGAGTCATCTGGTAAAAGAAGTAATCGGAGATACCTAATTTTGCCACAGTAAGTCAATTTATATTAGGGAGCTAAACTATTTATTGAAAAGTTTTAAACTGTAGGGATTGACCTTTGAAGTGAAATCAAATATCTACATGATTAAGAAGAATTATCTATGTCAATATATATAGCTCTATTTTAAAAGACTATGTGCTAGTCTAATGCAGTGATTTAACACTTTTAAATACCAGTGGTAAGATAATCTCTTTCAGTGGTTTTGCTGTTTTTTTTTCTGTGTCTGAACTGCTACACTGATACCAGAAGTGTACCTAGACAAACCTTTCAAAATAGGTTGTTTATGTGCAGGATGCGACACACAGTATGTAAAATTACAAATTTTGATTTTAAGTTGCTCTTGGCATTAAATGTTTGAGGATGGTTATGATGCAGAAGGTAATGCAATGGGTTCAATGTACTGATGTTGGTTGTGAAGTATAGAATTTAACAGTGTCTTTCTCTCTAAATGTGTTATATACTTCTCTGTACTGCTTTATATAAGTAGGTACTGAAAGAATACATTAAAATGATGCATTTTCTCTTTATTTAATTCTTAATAGTGCATTCATACATCTTGGTTTACATATTTGTCAGATATTTCCTATATTTCAGTTTATTTGTAAAATATTACTGGGGTCTTTTCTAAAACAAAGTGGAAGTTCATTTTACTTTCTTTCCATTTCCCTGCTGACAAGCCTTGTATTTTATGACTCATTTGTCTGCATTCCTTCTGATGTGCTTGTAGAGTAAGTCTTTGTATTCTTCCATTTTGTCAAGTCCAGAAGACTGTGCAGTGTTGTCATCTCTACTATTTTTAGTACAACTGGTTGAGTGAGCAGTCACTGTTGGCATTTCTTTACCTGTGCAATCCAGAGAAACCCCAAGAGAAAGGATGTCTTGGCAAAGAATGCAACTAACATTTGAATGGATGATGTCTCAGGAAAAAATCAGTTCTAAATGATTAAATGAAAAAAAATAGTATTGGGTATAATGATACCTCTTTCCTGCCTGAGCAACCCAATACCAGCACATCCCATGAAAGAGTCTACATAACTGAAAGATCCAGGATTTAAAAACACTTCCCTCAAGTTGCAATTGTTGGTTCTCAGCTTATTCTCAGATAAGTTTTTATCTATTTTTTTCCTTAAAATTTCTGAAAACCACTGTATGAATTTCTGTTTTCAGGAGAGCAATTCACACAATCCTAATATCGAATAGTGCTCCAAAAGCATTTGATGGTGAAAGAAAAAGCAGCACACAGGCTCCAGTTCAGCCCTTCAGTTGTGTCTTTGCCAAATTGAAAATGTAGCTGAAAACAGTGAAAACAACATTTTATTAAACATTCTTCTCTTTTCTCATGTTTACACACTGCCATTTCTACCTAGAAACACTAGTTTCTTTTTTATTTATATAATGGTCATATTACAAAAGATCTCCAAAGGTACCCATGTCAGGAGGATACAGTCCAGGAATAAAGTTGTGCAATACTCATTAAGTGCCACATCTTGTATCAGCACCTTCGTCAGGTAAACCTGTCTTAGGTTTGCCTCAGCTCCATCAGCAGAAACATCTGGCACTTTCCATGGTGTTTTCTTTGGAGGAAGTGGTCTTTTGAGAAGCAGAAGGAGGGATTATAGTGTTTCAGCAACAAGAATTTGGCTTTTCTCCTAGCTAGGAGCTGGGACTTCCACTTATTTTTTTGCCCTGTCATAATTTAAATTCACTGGCTCATTCCCAAGCTCAAAGTATGACATGAGCTCTCTGTGCAGGGATGGAGAAGATGGGAGTTCAGATCCTTGACCTCTCAGGAGTATAGTAGTTAACTTTCAGCAACACATGGGTGTTGCTTTGACCTTCCTGTCCCCTATATTGGATGTATGCAAGGCTGTTTTCTTTAACAAAGGGGACTTTTAAAGTTATGTAAGAGCTCAGAATGCTAAGAGGAGTGAGCTGCTTAGCATAATTCTTGGCCTGAGAGGTGCTTTTATTTCTTGTTTATCTCCTTTGATCTCAGAAAAGATGCTTTGTCACCAACTAACCTTTTCCTTTGCTAGTAAAAGTTGCTGGAGAAATAACTACCAAAAAAAAAAAAAAAAAAAAAAGAGATTTGCAAATATTACTGATATGTATTGTGCAGTGTCCAGCTTCCAGTCATCTCTTTCCTGGTCTTAAGCTTGATTTTGCAAGGTCAGCTTGTTGCATATGCTGCCTGTTTGCACCAGGGATACAGCTCAGTGTTGTGAAAGCTGTGTGAAAACCAGATGCAACGGGACAGACTTGGATTGAAGTTGAACATGTGTCCACTGGAAATAAGTGGTCACTTCTCTTTCTGCATGGGGTACTTAGGTATCAGAACCACTTTTAGTTGTCACAATCACAGTGTTTGGTGTAGCTGTGCTTTTTAACAAAGTTTTTTTATATTTAGACAAAAAAGAGCCATTGAAATACTTCTGCTTGTGCTAGCATGAGAGAGCAGACAAAAGTGCCTTCTGGTTTCACATAGCTAATACTGTGCTGAAGTTATGCCTTTCCCAATTGCTGCTCCATTTCTCCTGGAAGACTAAAAAGCAGTAAGCCCCTTAGCTGAAACCGCCTCTCTAATCTACATGAAGTATTTACATTATCTAAAACATGCCACCATTAAAAAACCCCTTTGTTCTGGGTGTGGGATGATGACAGCTGTTTGCTTCTTGTATGTTCCTAGTCTTTTTATCCCAGCCATGACATCAACTGTTATAATCCCTGCATGCTGCAATTTCATTTTACCTCAGACTTATTTATCCATAACAGGTGTTCACACAAAGAGAAGAAATTGTGCTCATGGCAGTGAAATTCTCAAAGGTCAAATCAGGTTTGAAGATGGCTCAAAGTTCTTTTTTTTTTGTCCTCAAATACGGTTTCATGCTGCTTGGTGTACACTGTTTGTACACAGAATTCTACATTTTGCATGGAAGTGAGAGTTGGGGGTAATTTCATTTGCAGAACCCACAGGCTAGTTTTTTGCTAAATAACATTGCTCAGTATGGTTCTGAAATCGCCTGCTGCTTTGCATCCCTTTTAAATGCTATGGGTCTGTGACTCTTGTTTTGCAACAGGAAAGAATTCATGTGAAATCTGTCTTGAATTGATATAAACTTCATTATTTCCTGGAGATTACAGAGATGGGAAGCTGAAGCATTAACCCTCCTTATAATGGTTACATGCTCTGGAAGACCATGGAGATGTCTTTCACTTGCAGTCTGGTGTCTCTATCTGCTTCCAAATGGTTCCACACAATGAGCTGCACTGGAGGGAGTGCTAGACCTGTTTGAGTGCATATCTTGGACTCGTGTAACCTTCTGGGGGCTGCACGTTACAAAGGACATAAATCTTGATTCTAGAAACAGTACTCATGCCTTTTATTTTATGGCTTGCTAATGTGAAAATTTTTATTTTCAAGGCTGGTTTTTTTTATTTTCAAAGGCTGTTTTTTATTACAGCCTTTGCTGCAAAGATATTTCAGGGTGGCGTGTACTTAGCCTTCTCAAAATTTCCCGGTTTCATTTTTTTTGGAAAACCACAAAGGATTAAATTTTTTTATATGTGGAATAAACATATAAGTTACTTTATGTGAAAAAAATCTAGGTTTATAAGGTTTTCTTAAGATTCTTAACACTTTAAAATGTCAAAATGAAGAGTTGCCCATTCCCTGCTTCATCATCTCTACTTCTGTGCCCTTCAGAGTTTGTCTCAGGAATATCTAGTGAAGCCTGATTCAACAGCATCTATAAAAATTTAGGAAAAGAGACATTGCGGGAGAATCTAATTATGATGTTGCTGGCTGAGGAGAGAAACCCTATTTACTAATTTCATCTTCAACTTTTGTAATATTCATATATGGCTTTTGTCTCCTAACTTCCAAGATAACCTAAGGACTGATCTTAGATCTGTTCAGCCAGCCCATACAATCCTTTGCTACCTTCCTGTGCAAGGCAGCACTCCAGCTGCAGCAGCATGTAGCTGCAAGTGGGCCACGAGCCAAATACCCAGCCTTGAGAAAGAGTCTGCAGCTTGCCCTGAGCATTGTGTTACTTTTGGTACTTCTTTAGCAATATCTAATTTATCTAATGCTAAAATATCTAATGCTAACTTAGAGATAGCTCATACATGCTCACACTAGCTGCAGTGACCACTAGTAGAGTGATATCTACTGTTTTTCTCATTTTTTCTATGCCTCTCTGTGATCCCCTTGGCTTAAAATAGGTTAAGATTCTTGCATTAAAAATAGAAAGACAAAAGCTATGTGCATGCCTATATAATTTTGTTTATTGAAATAAATCAAATACAGACACAATGAGGGTGAAAGTACCTTGCTTTTTTTAGCTGTTTTCCCCTATACTTCACTGTCTAGAACACAGTGATATAGGCAAAAAATTGATTACATATCTATAAAAAGATTTTTGGTAATATTGTAAACCATAGGAATGAAACTTGTCTAGACATTTTCTTTGTAATCAATGAGCTCTTCAGATAAAATTAAGGTCTTATTTTTTATATTCTCATTTTTGTTGCAATTTTTGACTGTGATTTCCTTATTGTGCCTCTTCCCTTTTTGTCTGATTCAAATGGCAAACAGAGGCCTTGCTCTAATTGGTTGCTCATCCTATTTTTAATTTGCAGGAGCAATTTAATCCTTCTGAATTACAGAAGGGGCAAGCAATTCCATAAACCTGAGTAATGAGATTTGTTAAGCATTATTTCACCATGAAGATGTGAAAATGTATGCTGATTCCCAAATCTTGAGAGGTTCCTCCTCCTAAGAGATTTTAAGTTCTTTTACCTCCCACCAAAATCATGATTAGAGAAGGGATATGACATGACCCAGTTTGCCAAGGTTGATTAAAGGACAATGTACAAGACATACAAGTTATTAAAAAATAGTATTTCCCATTTCAGGCACTGGAGGCAGTCTACTGTTTAATAATATATGTTGCATGGCTGCTTTTATTAAACATGGTACTAATAACAGATTGGTAATTCTCGTTATTGATTTGAATGAACAACAGTCAGTCTTGAAAGGTCATAAACAGACCCATTTGGATTACCATACTTTTTTGTTTTTCAAGAAAATACAGATGTGATTTAACAGACTTAAATACACAACATGGATATCTAAACTGGGTCTATGAAACAATGAAAGCCTTGCCAATAAGTGGAGTAAGTTTCCATCTGAGCAGCAAGTTGGGATAAAACTAGCGGCATGAGGTTGCCACGGTCCTGAGCTGGATGTCCAGCCAAGGCCTGCAGTGGAATGCTGAGAAGTCCTTCCAGTGCCTCTGACTTTTAGGCTGCTGTTTCCTGCTCATCCTGCCCCAGCAGGGACAACACTGAGTCCTGGCATTTGTCATGTCCTTGCCCTGCCTCCTAATGATCCAGGAGGTTTTGCTGTTTGTGAACTGCGCCTCGTCTTTCCTCCAACCAGTCCCCCCTGGGCAGCTGCAGATGTGCTGTTCAAAAGAACATGTGGCCTATTTTTGTGTCAAGTTAATGACATTTGTTCATCTCTGATTTGCAAAATATCATCTTCAGAAAGAGTTCTGTACTGCAGCTTAAATTCAGTACTCTCAAATTCCTGCTGGCTTTGTTGTCTTTGCTGATGCCTTGAGGGTCCAGACCTTGGCAGCTGATGTTGTTGCTTTGATGTTCTGAACTATGTGTTTTCCCAGCCATCTAATGCCATAGTGTTCCTTTGAAGGCATCAGATGCTGCAACTCGAGAACCTACTACTTCTTAGCTTTACTGTGTAGAATGATCAGTCTTCACCTTTGGTTGGCCTCTGCCAGTGCAGCAATGTTATTCCTCTAGGCATCAAAAAGGTAATGAATGCCCTTCAGCTCCTTAATGTTATTTCTTCCCTGTCTCAGTTACCTGCACCAGACTACTAATGTGTGAGTTCCATCGGTGATGTTGACACCAATGGGGGTAACCATGACACTTCAATTATTAATGCCGTTGGATCTGGATCTGATTTTCACAAGCTCAGGGATCCTGCAGTTTTGGGGTTTTTTTCTCCATTTGTAGTTGAGAATTCTTTTTAATTCTAAAAATGAAGCCCACATCTTCCTCCAGGGAAAAGACAGAGGAAGATCTGAGACCCTAATTTATGCACCTTCCAGGTTAGATTTGTGGAGTATACAGTAATTTTAAAAGCTTCCATCTTTAGGACCATCTAAGATGGCCCAGGCATTTTTCCAAATAATTTCTAAAAGTCAGGACCAATCACATGGTATTAGAATTTGCATACCAGTATTAGATATTACAACATCTTTGAGCCTTTTTTTAAATAAAATTAAGTTTGAATTTTGTTCTGAATTTTGGAGTAGTGGATTTAAAAAAAAAAAAACAACTTCTGATCTCCAAAATGAACTTTCCCTCTTCAATGCAATTCTTTCTTCCTTCAGTAAAGAATGAATTGTTATTCTAATCTTCTGTGTTAACTATTTGTTTACAACATTTGAGTTCTGCATAGTTTAGAGGAGGTTCTTGTTGAAAAGGTTTTGTGCTCAGAAAATAAACTTCAGGCATGGGGACAGGTAACGAGATCAGAAAGGCCACTGAGACCTTTCAGCTTTGTAACATCAGCAAGTGTATGTTGTAACTTTGCCATATCAGCTTGGTAAGCAGCAGAGAGAAGAGTGCAAGTTCACATCCTGGCAAATACAACAATTTAAGAAGAACATTAATTCATTCATATTTTAATGCAGTTCTCAATAGTTTATGAGCAACACAATTCAGCTGTGTGGTCCTGGCTGCTTTCAGAGAGGTAGGCATTACTCATCGTGTCAAACCTTTTAGTCTTCACTCCATACCACAGCACATTATGAGGGATCATAGCTTCAGGTGAGGTAACTTGATTCATTTATTCACAAACTGGGCAGAAAGTCATAAATATTTAAAAGTGAAAATGTATATTTACCAGTGCAATATTGCATATTGAATTAGTTGTCTGGTTTGCCTCCCAGCATTTCAAAGTTTGTGTTTAATTACCATGTTACCTAAGTCTGATGGCCAGTCTTTTTAATGGATTCATACTGCTGCCCTTTCCTTCAGCTTCTCCTTAAGCTCTTCTAAGCTCCTTTTTGACACAAATGAATTGAAATCTTGTCAGCTCAGTGCACTGACAAATGAAAATAGGTGACTAATGTTGATTGTCTTTTGCTATTTCATATGCTACTTGCCAAGAATGTCTTATGTACTGCAATAATTTAGAATCCTACTCACTTGGGGTAGTAATTTTTTTCAGACTGATTGCAGTCAAAGAATATCATCTTGAGCAGATGCTCACCAGTAGCCAGCCCTTCTTATAATTACTTAGCATAAGAAGAAAAAATTAAATAAGACACAGAGGACCATTTAGTCATATGGTCTGATCTCCTCTGTATCCCATGTCCTTAAATTTCACACATGTACAAGCAGTGAGAGCAGTAGCAGTAGCCTGCATTTGGCTAAAACCTGTCTTCCAGAAAGGTATCTGTCCTGGTTGAGGGACACAGAACCATTAAAAATTTCTTGCCTTTATTAGCTGCTCCAGTGATGTGTTGTCACCTTAAAACGAAAAATTTTGTGCTACATTTGAATTTGTCTGACTCCAGTTTCTACCACAGCTTCTTGTTATGCCATTCTCCACTAGATTAAAGAGCCCTTCAGAATCCAATATTTTTTTTCTGCATCAAGGTACTTATATGCTGTAATCAAGTCAATCTTTTTGATCCGATAAACAGATTGTGCTCTTTACATCTCATTTAGCAGCATTTTTCTTCAACTCTCAAATCACATTTTCAGCTCTTAATCTGCCCCCTCTACTATTTTTCAACCTTTTTTTTTCTAAACATGGGAAGGAACACAGTATGCAAGATTGGTATCATCAGTGATATATCCAGAGAGAAAGCTATGTTCCCTATTTCCTACTCCCTTGATGCAGGTCAATCCTTCCTTTTAGCTACATCACAGTCAGTCTTTAGGATGAGCTGGTGACTACACCCCTAAATTGCCTCCAGCGAGTGCCATCACCTGCTCAGTGCACACCACCTACAATGCTTCAAGCTTATTACAGGGATTTAGCTGTAGTAGATGTATTTTGTTTGACAAGATACTGTCTGCCACTCAATTCAGACTACTTCACCTGGTTGCTTGGTACCTTTGCCATTTTTCTCCTTTTGGGGTAATTTTCAGAGAAAAATACCCATTCAAAGAAGGTTCCTTTACTTTTTGTTGCTTTTTGTCATCAGTCATTTAGGCAAGGCCTAGTCAATTTAACATCTGCTTTAATGGTATCATGGGATGCCACGTTTTCTTACAGACTTGAAATCTGAACCATCAGTCTGCATGTAACCAAACAAGCAATCTCATTGAAGAATGAATTTGGAGAAGTTTGACTAGACCTGATCTTCATAAAAAAGACTGGAATTATTTCTATTAATTACTTTGAAATATTTTTAAATTAAATGTTTCTCTCTTTATTACTTAGGGTGCCAGTGTTGGCCTGTATTTTCTTCTCATTGCACTTCCTTGTGTTTTGGTTACTGGTATAAGATTAACACCCCTTTGGAATTTCCCAAATCGTGATTCTTATCTTTCTTAATTACTAGCAGGTTGGAGCAGTTCTTCATAATCCCCTTGAGATACATCTACTTGTTTCTTTTGAAGCACAGAAGTACTTACAGAACATGTTTACATTTTACACATCAGCACAAAACTGCATATGAACTACATTTACTACATGGGTCAGTATCATCACTAGGTTTTCTTCCTAACACACTTTTTGTTTGTCTTTAGCTATCACAACTGTGGATATTTTTTCTTGCCTATTTAATCATTAATTTCTGATATTGTAAGTTGCAATTTATAGCAACTGTCATTTATAAAATTTCTCTTTGTTTTCCATTTGCTGCCACCTTTGAGGTTTTATGGTAAAGTTACTGCTCTCTGTGATTGGAAAGTCACAGTCTTTTGGCCATTTAATAGATGCTTTATGTGAGCCCCTCTTTTTACATTCACCCTAAATATGTTTTTCCTTGTCAGCTGTCCCTACTGTTATTCTCAGTTTGGGGAAATTAGCTCTTTGAAGCACCAGAAATGCATAGTTTTGACTGGGGCTGTCTTTCCTTTACCCGTGATGAATACAATCAGACCACAATTGCTTGTTCCCAGGCAACTACAAACTCTTAATTTAATGTTACCAATCCCTTTTATCTATGAAAATGAGGTTCAAATACTTATCTCTTGCAGTGTAGGATATCTGTTGGGCTACAAAATTACCTTCTCCAATTGAACAAGTTATTAATGTCTTGGTAGAATCTGCTGTTAAGCTACAAAAGGGCTACACTTGTTTCCCTGCAAATAAGAAAAATTAGGATACTACTGTGAATAGATGTTCAATTCACATGTGAATATTTTACTTCTTCTGAACATATCTGTCAAATTTTAATAATGATCAAATTTTAAAGGGAGACATAAAATTTTGGGGACATTGGTAGTTAATTTTTGGACACTTCCAGACCTTCCTGCTACAAGAGCGCTCAAAAAGAAAGCTTGTTTACCTTTTTCTTTTAAAAGGTAGTAATTAGGAGGAAATTTACTTTAAGAGGTAGTAATTAGGAGGAAATCAAGGCATGAGAATTAAGAAGGCCCATGTTGCACTGTACGGGGCACATGTCCTGGAATGAACTGGAACAGCTCATTGAACACAACTCATCCAGAGCCCTTAAAACTTGGTCTGTTGAGTTTGGGGAAGCAGAATGAGAGGGGACCTCACTACAGCCTATAGCTTACTCGTGGGGGGAGGCAGAGGGGAAGGCACTGATCTCTCCTCTGTGATGACCAGCGACAGAACCCGAGGGAATGGCCAGAAGTTGTGTCAGGGGAGGCTTAGGTTGAATATTAAAAAAAGGTTCTTCACCCAGACCATGGTCAGGCACTGAACAGGCTCCCCAGGGAAGTGGTCACAGCACCAGCCTGACAGAGTTCAAGAAGCATTTGGACAGTACTCCTGGGCACATGGTGTGCCTCTTGGGAATGTCCTGTGCAGCGGTAGGAGCTGGACTTGATGGTCCTTGTGGATCCCTTCCAACCGAGAATCTTGTGTGATTCTTCACAAATTCCCCTCGGCGGGCAGCGTGCCCGGCCGGGCTGCTGGCAGTGGGCTGGACGCGCCCTGCTCAGGGCTGCCTGCCTGCAGGGGAGCCAGGCAGCCCCGGCCGGGGCTTCAAGGCACCGGCTCAGGCTTTAGAAACAAGCCCGTTATCACAAGCAGCGGCTGCCACAACCCCTCGATTTGGCAACGAAGGCAGCCCCGGGGCCCTGGCTGGCGGTGCCCGTGGCCGGCGGTGCCGGCTCGCCCTGCCCCGCGGGAGGGGCGGCCCGGCGGTGC
>WBNO01024519.1:121304-277695 GCA_013400575.1 Peucedramus taeniatus
CGGCGGTGCCGAGGGTATTTATAGCGGCCCCCGCGGCGCGGAGGCAGCGGCCGGGGCACAGCGTGAGCGGGCCCCGCTCCTCTCCGGTGCCAGCGCCACGCCGGGATGGAGGGTAAACGCTGGGGACACAGCGCCCTGTCCCTCCTCTCGCCCCGCTTGGGCCGGGCTGCGGGCGGAGGGGCTCGGGACAGGCGGGGAGGAGGGAAGCGGCTCTCTCTCTGCCCCGCTCGGGGCGTTTAACACTTTCCTCGTCCTGCGGGGGTTCCTGCAGGCTCCCCATCACGGGTAACCCCGGGCTTGGCGAGGAGAGGGGCCTCGGGGCAGGAGGGGAAAGAGACAGGGTCGGTTCGCAGCGCTGCTGTAGGGCTGCCTGCCGGGGACCCACCTGTAACCTCCTCTTGTTACAGCGCAGCAGTAGCGTAGCCAGGACGGCTTAATGAGCTACAGACTTTGCAACATAAAAACATTGCATAAAAACATTGCAGAGCGGGAGGGGGGGTTTGTTGAATACGTGATATTTAAAGAGTGGTGCCTTTACTTTAAATTTTTAATTTCTTTCATCAGGCACCAGAATAACATAACGAAATATAGCAATATAGGGATTTGCTTTGGAACAAAAAGCCTCAGTAAGGGAGAAGTTAATCCTGTTTTATATAGGTGTTATCAAGTTCTTTGCATGAAGAGGAAGGCCTTGCATCGTTAATGAAAAGTGAACGTTGACCATATATTTATAAAAGTTGGGACTGGATGAACTATGGCTAATACAATAATGACACTGCTGGAGGAGCTTAGAAAATGCAGAGATTAAATTTGCAAGGTTAAGAAATGAGGAAGTCCTTAGTGTTGTGAATGGAAGCTGATTGCTAAGTCAGAAAATAGTAAAAGTGTTTGCAGATGGCTCTCCCTGTCTCCCACAATATCAATATTCTTGATAAGAATTTCTTAACTTATCTCAAATTGTGACTGTCTTATGAAAACCATCAAAAAGACTTGAGGCCTAATAAGTTTCTTTAATATTTTCTCCTAAGCATGGATGAAACAGTGAAAAAGATTTTATTCCCAGGTTGAGAAGTCTCCTCATTTGTGGGTGATCCAAATTATTAGCATGATATTGTTTAAAAAAAATCTCTGAACAAAATCATATTTTTGAAAGAAAACTGCATAAACTTTGTATTTTAAAGAGTGGATTCCTTTTTTCTTTATTTGATGTAAATTGAAGGAGCATTGTAAAGTTACATGACCGTTCTGGTGTGTAGCAAATATGTTCTGGTGCCCGTAGTAGTTTCAGGCTGTGCTGTAAGGACAGCTGTGCTACGTGAGTAGCAGTGGCAGTACTGTATGAGTGACAGCAGCTCCTAAAGTCATTTGCTTCAGGTGCAGCTTATATTTATATCCTCTGCCAAAACAACCCCAAAGGTATGCTGCCAGCAGTCAGTAAGACTGAGATCCTGGTGTTTAGCTGGGTAGTGTTCTTGTTCAAATTTTGCCTGTTGTACGCTACCAGAAGTCCTAATTTCCTTCCTAATTTCGTTCCAAAATTGTTGGCTTGTGCTGGTAAGACAGAATGTGTTTAATGGTAACGTGATCGCCACTCTTGTTGCTGCAGGTTTTCCAGTCTCTCTACCTTATTCATGACTAGCATGTGTTATTTCTTTGCACTTTCTCTCTCGTGAGGAGTTCTTTACTCTCACAGGCCTCTCTTTCCTTTGTCTTTGGTGTTTTGCTGTGTTTTCTGCCAGGTTGTATCTGGTGAATGAGCCTCTCTTAAGCGTGATGGTGAATGAGGTTAGGCTACATTGTAGCCTTCTCTAGAAGCTCAAGTTATTGTAGAAATTTGGCTCTGTGGTTCTTGAGGTTGTACAATTTTGCTGCCTGCTGAAGTATTTTTTTTTCATACGCAAATGTGAACCCACTGTTAAAACTAGACCTTCTGGGCTGATCAGTGCAGTTCTCCTTTCAGTACTGATATTATGAGCTCTTATCTTTTAGAGTCCTATTGGAAAGCATCTGGGAGAGAGACTGAAGGCACCTGCCTGTTGCAGCACTAGCATTGTGTTTGCTTTGCACAGCTGGAGCAGCTGGCAAAGTAGAGTGGAGAGTTGAATGTGCAGAGAGTTAACACTTGCAGTAGCTGCTGTGGTGAGCACAGTGGCAGCACTCTGAGGGGTGACACTCTGTGTTCTTTTCCTTGTTGATTCTTTTTTTTTTTTCCCTTTTCTTTTTTGAACCTGCTCAATGTATCTGAAAGTGACCATCTGAATTTCTTCTTGCTGATTGCTAGTTGAGCCTAATTTCTCTCAGACATCACCACTGTACACAAGGGAAGCCTTAATGACTATGTAGGGATGAGTAAGAGGATTTTTTTTGGGCTATGCTTCCATTCACACAAAAGACAGCAAAATCCCATTAATGAGAGGGAGCCAAGTTATAAATTCCTACACCTAGATGCAGAAAGGGATCTTCACTGCATATATACTTCAGTCATTTGGCTGAAGTATAAACATCAGGGTAGTTTTCCAAGATTGATTTGGCATGGAGAAAGCTTGGCAAATTCTGTATTTGGAGAAAAAAAAATAGGTGAGCTGTTTTCTCTGGGGCGTAAGTCTGAGCGTACTAAGCAGAGTTTCAAGCAGGTTGCTAGCTCATCAACAGAGTCAGAGCTGGCAATCACAAGAGGAAGGGAGCAGCCAGCATTTGTGCAATATGCTGCTTTTAAACCTCTGAATTGCTGGTGGCTCAGTGTGTATTTGGTATGAATGGGGAGTTACGTGGTTTTAGGCCACCAGCAGACTGAGGAGATGAGCTGGCAAACATTTAGTGTAAGGTGTTGCCATGTTGCCATCTCAAGCAGCTGAAATGTGAAGCTTGGTAAAACACCCTGGGAGTTAGGGAGACTTTAAGGCGCTGGTAATGCGACACTCAGGTTAGTATTTTGGTCAGAGCAGGGAGGTAGGATCTCTCCTGTGTCTTAAAATCTGATCTGATAAAAGAGGTACTTGGATCTTTTCTAATATCACTTCATCAGAGGAAGGGAGACATCATTTTGCAAGAAACGAAGCTTGCATCAAATAAAGACTTTCTGTGTGAGTGCATTCATGGTGCTTTAAAATTAATAAGAATTTTCTTGGCAGTTAATGAACATTATGTGAAGAAGCTTAATTTGACATTTGAGAAGTTCAATAAATAACTTTTCTTTCTTGATTAAGGCATCTTTTAAACTGTCACTTATACAACCAAGAATTGTCACTTTTTAATGCATTATGAGGTCTTGTTGCATACTGATTCAGCTATTATTGCCTATTAAGCAGTTTAGATTTCGTTTGCCTTAATTCCCCTGCTCTTGACTATTTTAAGCTGCCTGCTTCTTTAAAGATCATTTATATTTGCATAAGCATTTATTACCTATTCAAGACAGAAAAAATGGACACGCTGAAGTACATGTCTGTATTTCTGACTTCCTCCCACTCTGTGGTCCAATTTGAGATATTTTTTAATGCTCATCCCAAATGTTTACGGAAACTACCCCTTCAAGCTTTGCAGAAATCAGAAGTTACATTTCTTATGGCCTTTTTTGCTTTGTCTTGTGTCACAAACTGCAGAGGTTGTAGAAGGTAATTGTTGGTACAGCATTGATAAGTCCAGGATACTCATCAGTACGTGGCTAATTTTGGGCCATTTCCCCCCTTTTGTTCTTCCATCTGTGCACACAAGTAATCTGATTTTAGCATTACTGTGGTTTATACATGTGCAATGAGGGAATACTAAATTGCAAAGGCAAATTGTTGTTGTCTTGTAGCATGTCAGAAGTGGTTGTTTCAGTGTTGATGATTATTGTCAGGCCTCATCTAAGGGTAACAAAAGGTGTCTTTGACCTAATTCAAATGTATGCATGTCCATCTCTGTTACCACTTCTTGAGTATATATAATCTTTATTTTTTCTAATGAAAAACTTGTCAAATGTCAGCAAATAGAATTGTCTTTCAAAGTAAAAGCCACTGGACCAGAAGCTTTTTAGTCCCATGAATTTTGTGAGAAAGGTGATTCTTAGTGACCACGGTCTTTTATCAGCAAAGTAGCAATGACTCTAACAAAGTAGTTGGTTAAATCTAGGTAATTTGGAAATGTTCGTGTCTCTAAAGCTTAGCTATGTCTGCCCTTTGTCACATCTCATCTTATGTATGCTGAAAAGCCTTATAAATATGATCTTATCCATTGGCAAATGTCAGGGTTTCAACAAGAAAGCTTGTCTTTAAGTGGCTTGGCATCCCTCTGCTGGTTACACTGCAAGACAGCTTGCAGGGTCTCATTGAGCTGCTTAAACTAATTTTTCGCAAGCAGCCCTACTCCATTGTTCAGGGATTATTGAGCCCTCTTTGGGGCCAATACATCATGGTTAAAAGCTCTGGCACAAGCCTGAAGGGGAAAGAGCAAGTGACAAATGCTGTATGTACCTGGTATTTGGTTGCAGTGCTAATGCTGAGGTCAAATGACCGATTAAAGTTTTGGCATGGTCCAAACAAACAAACCCCAAACAAAATAAGGTATCAATTTTCTGGGTGCAGTCAGACTACAGGCAGTGTGGTGGCTCTGTTTGGGTCTCTTTCAGCTTGCCATTGCTGAGCCCCAGCATGCACAGCAGAATCAGATATGTGCTTCCACCAGGCACCATCCAGACTGTAGCTCTAGAAAAGGACTGCTAGTGTCTTCTGCTGGCACCTGCCAGTGCCATGCAGCAGCCTGGCCTCTTGCAGCTCAGGAGTGTTTTCCCAAAATCAGGCTGAGCACGACTTGAAATGGTGTGTCCAGAGCCCCACTGGGTCCCTCATCTGTGTGACCAATCTCTGCTGATGTGACCAGCAGCATTATAATAGCCTGGTCAAGGCAACTTGCTCCATTTTGAAAGTGCATTGAGCTACTTTAAACTACTTTTACATTGAACTGATAGGCTAATAAATGATGAATATCTATGTAGGAACTAATTCAGAGAACCTAGTGGTGTGGAAAGTTACATCCTGATTAGCTATGCACTAGCTTCCCCATGTTAGTAAACAAGGGCATATCTCAGAGTTATGTTGTAGACATGAGTTGAACAGCAATTGAAAATCCTTTGTAGGAAGCAGAAATATGGAAGAGTTTATGATATGAAAAAGTGAGAGGAAAAGGCTTGTTTTGACTGTAACTTGAATGCGCAGGTAAAACTTCGTAAAATGAAATTTAGACTTTTCATCTCTTTCTACATTTCAATTTGCACTGAATCCCATAAAACTCAGTTTTAGTAAATTACTACCTTCTTAGCTGATTTTTGAAAGACTGGAGCTAAAAGTTGATTTTATATTATGATTAAAAATATAGTTCTTGCATGAAATTGCAGGCTGTCAGGAACCCTTTTAAAACAAGTTGCAGAACTTCCATTTGGAGAAAAAATTATTTATATTTTCATTTAATCTTTTTTTTTCCTCTGGACCATGAAAGTCTCGGGGATTCTGTATGTTCTGTGGGAGTCACACCT
The DNA here is from genome assembly GCA_013400575.1 of Peucedramus taeniatus. Taxonomy (NCBI): domain Eukaryota; kingdom Metazoa; phylum Chordata; class Aves; order Passeriformes; family Fringillidae; genus Peucedramus; species Peucedramus taeniatus. The sequence continues at coordinate 126,814 of WBNO01024519.1, forward strand.
GTATTCATCATTTCTGTTTGAGCTCAGCCTCCTGAAGTTAACTTTTCCTATACCATGCACAGTGGTTTGGTTGACTTGAATGTTGCAGATTCAGTCACTTTTCCATTGAAAAAGGAACGTTCATTAGAATCTTCATTAGAATGTTCATCATCAATACACAACTTTTAATTAAAATGAAAAGAGTTTTGTTTCTCAGATACTTCCTACGCTGTTAGCAGGTGTTAAGTGTTAGCATATATGAGAAAAAGTCTCGCTGGGGTCAGGGAGCTGGGATTTCCATTTCACAGTTGGCATTTCCCATTTCTCAGTTTTGCAGCAAGGTGAATTCCGATTCTCCACAGCCTTTCTTCTAATTGGAAATGTTACAGCATGAATCATTCCCGCACTTATTGGTTGGGGCATTGCAGAGTTGTTATGAAAAATTAACATCAGTTCCTGAGGACTGGCTGAATAAAAATGTCTGAATCTTATTTTTTTAACTTTTACCTGTGTTTGCTTTTTGTTGTTGTTGTGGTGGTGGTGTTTTTTTTTTTGTTTTTTGTTTTTTGTTTTGGTTTTTTTTTAAGCAAATCCTGCCTAGGACCACACAATATGACATGTTGTGAGCATTCCACCAGAAAGAGTCCCTCCTCAGAACTCAGGAAATACCTCTGAAAGCAGGACCTCTGTCCTAGTGTGGTCCTTGCATTCCCTGTCAGATACTCATCGGTGGGTCTACTCTCCTTGTTTCATTCTCCCAACCGTTTTTTTAGGAAAGGGAAATTCAGGTGTGGGCTGGAGAATAGGACCTATTTGTAGTGCTGTTACTGTTCAGTGCTAGCAGTGAGCTCAATGAGTCTATTCAGGGGTTTTGGAGCCCAGACACAAGCTCTTTTGTTTTCCTTGGGTCCTTCTCTATAAAGGTCACATTTGCCTTTTCACAGACAGAAGATTCCTGTGTGGGGGTGGCTGTTGCAGGCCTTCTGCGGGGAAGCACCCAACTCGTTCTCTATCCACAGGCCTGGTCCATAAATCTGCTAAACAAGAATATGTAATATAGGGGGAATTGCATAAGCCCTACCATACACATGCCAACTTCTTTTTTTTTTTTCATATGGATAGCTTTTTCAGGACAACAAGTAATTTTATATACCAGATTTCAAGAAAACTGCATCTCCTTTACTTGGCAACAGGCCTGAGAAATCAGTTTATGAAGAAACAATGTATTTTTGCCCTAAGACTGAAGTGGCTTTACTTTATTCATATGTACAGAAAGCAGTGATTAAAGAAACAGAAGTGGCTTTAAAGATTGTTTATACCAAGGGACTCAAATAGCTGCATAGTGTGGGACAAATATGTGTTTTAATGCTTTGATACATAATATGGCATCACAGCAATTCATTAAACATGGTGGAGTCTTGGTGCTGAAGGCACTTATTTTCTTTTGCTGGACAGACTAAAAGTAGACCCATGACTAGATCATACAGAATGAGAATTTTATTTTTTTTTCTGATTGATGCTGGCAATTACTACTGCATTTGTTACAAAGCAGAAATAGGCCTTTGGTCAAAGCCAGCTTTTTGCATTCCGTCGAACAGTCAGTAGTGCTAATACAGTATAAACTGAACAGGATTTGGCTCTGGCATTCAAGCACAAGCTACTCTTTCACAAGAACCCCCTTATGTTTCCTCATTGGTCTTGTGAGCAGTAAATCTTTTTGATCATTTCATGCTGCTTTCCCAATTATTGTTAGAATGGGCCAAGTACAACGCTTCAGGTTTTTTTTGGTAGTGCAAGGATTTAGCAGTCAAATATGGAAACAGAAGAAGCTTTTAAAATATATGTAGTACTTACATAAAGATATGAAAACATCTGAAAAAATGTTTATTTTTTTCTGTACATTATTCCAACTCCAATTAATTTATATTTGCTGCTGGGAAAATAATATTGATCATAAAAATGAAATGCTGCTTGGGAATACTTAGGCTTCTGTAATAGAATATTTCTTTCAGGATGAAATATGAGAATTATGTGCTTGATTTTGCTGCTGCTGAAGCCAGTGGCTGAATGCCCAATTGCCTTCAACTGGAGCAGAATTGGGTCTTCTCTTTTGCAGAAAAATATCTTAAACAGTCAGTAATTCTTAATCTCTGCATTAAAACACTTCCATTTGCTAATTTTTTAGTTCTGTTTCAAGCCTGAAGCCATTTGGCTGAAATTGTAATTGATGTATTTTCTGTAAGTCTGTTTTCTGAGTCTGCTTCAGAGTATGTTTCTGTATTCTCAAATGGGAAAGAATATATTTATTACAGTCACAACTCTAGATGGTTTCCCTATCATATTTGGAAACAAAAGAGGTTTATGTGACAAGATGCTGTTTCTATGAAGTGGGCTCTCCCACTTCAAAGAAAGTGATGTTCCTTTAGTGCAATCAGATGCGTCTGACGCAGATATATAAAAGGCCCAAAATGTTTGGAAAATAATGTGAGCATTTGATGATTTTTTTTTTTTTTAAAGACACGACATGTATCATCAGCATAGTGTGTGTTTCTTAGCTTGGATGCTGAGCTCTGAGAATGTATTAAAGGCATCTATTTTATTGTGACATAGAAAGTGAACCTGGAATCTTTCTGGAGGTTCGTCTATCTAAAGCGTAATAAATTGATCATTGGCCTCTTTTAAAAATGTGATAAAAAGAAAAGATATTATGGAATTTCAGATGTTTATCATCTACTTAGTTTTACTCTTCAGGGTTTTACTGCAGCCAGGAGGACACACATTAATTTTTTGATAGGGAAAAGTTTGGTCATCTCATAAGATCTCCAGAAATCAGATCACTACAAGTAGAAGATTAAGTATCATCAATTGCAGAAAGGTCATGAGGGATGAGAAGAGTGTATGTATCCAGTAGTGGTTTCCAAAACCTGAAGACTACCTCAGAAAAATGTGTAGGGTTGGGGCTTGATATATCAGGTGATTGTGAAAGAATTGTTTCTGCTAATTTCGGGTAATGGTCTTATGGTATATTCCAGGGCAGAATTTGCAATAAACTCAGAGTGAAATTATAAGTGATAACCAAAAAATTATTGAGGAAGTGGTAAATAATTGCAAGGAGTATTATTCCATGAAATAAAATATGGGCAAAGTTACAAACTCTTTGCTGGATCTTTACAAAGGTAAAATGCTGTTGAAATTAAGTCTTCCAGCTCTTCCTTCTAACCTCTCTGCTTTACCTTTTTCTCAAAGGCTGTGCTCAAGTTCTGAAACAGATGTGGGGATTAGGGGTAGACCATCACCCATTTTCCAGATCATATCTTCTTCCTCAGGATCCACAAAACGTCCTAGGGAGACTCTAAACCTGTGTGTAGAGGTGAACAGACCTGCTTCAAACAGGAAGCTGTTAGACCTATGACTCAGTTCCCTACAAACCTGGTAGAAAAAGTAATGTAAAGTTCTGCTTTTACAGAATTCCTGTAAAAAGATAATTGTAAAGTCATGGGAATACTAGTGTCTTATCTCTGAGTAAAAGCAACAGGAAGAGGGCTAAGGGAGTTACCAATAGAAACATTTTTCACAACTCTGCTTCTAGCTGGAAGTTTAAGGAGAACAAAAAAACCCCAAATCAATCCACCAAACAACAACAACAAAAATACCCCAAACAAACAAACAAACAAAAGAAGTTAAAGAGTTAGTGAGTTCTCTTGCTCTGCCATCTATTCTGCTTGTAACCAAAGGAACTATCAATATCTGTGCTCTGCAATAGATAATAATCTCCCACAGTTTTTTTTTTTTTTAGATCCTGTCCTCTTTTTCATAGAAACAAAACACCTTTGGCATACATAGAGATCATAGACTCTCCAGGTGATGTTAAGGTTGAAATTCTTTTTTGTATTTATGTTAAACTCTGAATAGTACTTAGAGCAGCTATTTATGCATCAAATAACTAAGTCTCAACACAAAGTTAGTCTCTGTTCTCTCTGCCCAAAGCCCTGATGCCTTCCATTTCCTGGTAATGCCCAGGGTTTTAAATCTTATAAAGTTGACCTACTAGCTTGTGTTTCTAGAGATAAACATCTAAGACTTTTTCAAAGCTGCAGTTTCTTTACAGTGCCTCTGCAGTGGTGTGCTGGAAAGCATGATGAGAATTGATGTTTTTGATGTCTGTGATTTTCCCTCTTTGCCTGCTGAAGATTTAATACTGTTTGCCTGCTTGTTCTCCATCTGTCCAGTAGGAGCATTTATGCCTTTCCTATAACAATGGGCTGAAGGCTACTGTGTTCAGAAGAATTTAGTATGCTGCCCATTTGGATTAAAAACAGAAGTAATTTCAGAAATGCATGTGTGTGGGGGGTGTGTTATTTTTGTTGGCAGCATTATGAGAAGTGTGAGGTCCCATCTCATGTTAGAATTTTGTCTTGTTTGTCATATCTCTCCTGATAAGTCAAAGTGAACTGAATAACTTCTCCGAGTCACCTGAAAATAAAAGCTCATGGGATTAGAAGAGTTTCTTTCAATCAATGGACCTTGAAGTGATGCACATTTCTAAGCAGCATTGTTGTACTTCTATGTCCTCCTGTGCATGAGGAGCTGTAATTATGATAAGCATGATGAATGTGTCTGACTGCAGTGCCTGGCAGTCCTTTGGAAATTCAGTTGTTTAGACCTAGAAATCACCTTCTGTGATTCAGAAGTTTAGACCTGGTGTGAAAGAGCCACCTGTCTTCTCTACTTTGTAAGTGGAGCAAAAAGTAAAGCAATAAGATAAAGCTGTTTTGGGCATAGAACATACACCCATTTCTCCATGCACCCCAGCCTTGCACCGTCCTCACTGTGAATGAAGAAAACCCATGGTGGCAGTGCTGCCTGGCTCTGTAGACCTCAGCTATTCTGAAGCAGGATCAGTGGAACAGATGCCACCTGTATCCCAGATAATTTGGTTACAGTAGTTACTGCTTCTCCTTTCAGTGTGATACTATTTCAAATATCTATTCCCTCCGTATCTCCAAATGTCTCAATTTTCATCTTCATCCTCGTGGTGGTGAAAACCAGAGTCCTGATCTTGCCATATGAAATCAATACATGAAAGAGATACAGAGACACGGTTGGCCGGTGCCTTACGAGCATCTTGGATGAGCTCTCAGGGGTAATGCAAAGGTGGAAGTAAAAATGTGTTCATGGAACACATCAGCTGTAAACACACCTTTACCCACATCTTCTGGGTAAAAGTGAGGGAGGGGAAAGAGATCATCACTGGAGAAAGCAATAAACAAGATAATCTGCCCAGCAGATTATTGTAATTAGTGACTGAGGGCGCTTAATGGGATAAGGGCAGAAAGTAGTAGAGATATGTGACACTGAAAGGTTTTATTTTCAGGGAGTGTGGGTCAGTGAAGCACTCTGCAGAGAATGCAGAAGACTCTGAGCAAGAGGACTGGCTGGTGGGAAGGAGCAGCATAAAGATACAGGAAACAAAGCTGAAAGTTATTTCATGAAAAAGGGGGAGCAGAGGGATGACTTGTGTAGGGAAACATTTTCAGCTAAGAAAAATGCCCATTATCTTTCACTGTATTTCTATTTGTACAGCTGTAACATGTTCTAAGCCAGAACTGTGTTTTCCTCTGTGTTTGGAAGGTCCCTTGCATGCTTTTGTATGCTAGAGAAAGCAGTGGATACAATACAAGTAGGCTATTATTGCCTACAGAATAACAGTTTGAAGTAATGTGTTGGTTTTTTTTTGTCTGTAAAGATTCTTCCACCAAAGTCTAGGATTTTTGTACGGGTAAAAAGCCCCTGTGAGTTTTTTCTTAAGTTGACTAAATCTCCAGCAGTGAAAGTCTTTTTTTTTTTAGTTTATTATTTATTTAGCCTTGCTTTAATGATGAGTTATTTCTTTTACAGTTGGTATTTGCAAGCAGGAGATGCTCCAGAAGAAGAATGCTGTTTTGGTGGATGGGGTCATCCTAAATGGTCCAATAATGGACTCAAAAGCAGGAGAGAAATTTGTGGAAGAGGCCTGTAAGATTATAATGGAAGAAGTTGTCCAGAAAGCAGATGATGTAACAGAAAAGGTAAAGCCATAGAGTGTTGTTGAGACTTTGTAGTGAAGATAATGAACAATAAATCAATTTTTTATAAGCTGTATTTTATTGCACTCTAAGTAGCATCAAAATTGCTTCTAGTCTGTGCTTGGCTCAAAAATAAAATACAGCCTTACAAATTAATAAAGAATGTATTATGAAACCTTCCAATAACATAATTAGCATACATATCTGCCAGAAAATGATGGTTTTTTTTAAATCTCAGAATACAAAGGTCATTTTCTTTGAGATCACAAATGGCTGTAGTGTTTTTCATGTTTGGAGTGGTTTGTTTGCTCTTCAGTGGCACTGGTATTGGAGAAGTAGGAAAGTAGGTGTGGTGCCACCATGAAAGGACATTATAAGATTGCTGTGGGTTCTGCAGAACCTGCTTAAGAGGCTGTATGGAAAGAGGTCCTGCAAATAAACCCTGCTTGCCTTTGGGCATGCACTGCTTTCTCCCACCCCTTGGCAGAACAGCATCTGCAGATTCTGTGTTTACAAATCCTTAGCTAACAACAGAATTTGAGCTACAGGCTTCTTTCTTTTCTGCCTTTCAGCATTTCCCACTCTAATGTTTATGGTTGAGTGTAGCCTAAGACATGATAAAACCATCATCCCATGAGGCCAGCTTACTGGATATATTTTCTAGTGGCACGCTGCCCTGCCATGGGAAGTTTTGTAAAAGCAGAGCTGAACGGGGTGATTGCTTTGTACTCTATAACCTCTTGCTCCTGGCTAAGCTGTTCACTGATGGTGTCTGCCCTGCTCCCCATCATTAGGTCTGTGAATGGCAAGCCCCTGAAAAGCTTAAGCAGATTCTTGACCTGGAAATGAGGGACACCGGAGAATGTCATCAGAAGATCCTGCAGCTCTGCCGTGATGTTATAAAATACAGCGTCAAAACCAGTAGGAATGGGATTTTAAGCACAGTTGCTCTGCATGCTAACGTAGAGGGGATAATGTTTACAAAGCTCTGTCACCTTTCAGGGAACAGGGAGTGTGAATGTTTGCTTCCCTCCTGCCTATACAAGGATGCAAACAGTTGTTTGACTGAATTCTGGTCACCATAAGTTTGACTAATGTAATGATGGCAAACTAATCAAAAAGTAATTAACGTAATGCCATTTGCATCAATAGTAGATTCTGTAATTTTGAAGTCTTGGGAAAGTCATGTAGACAAATGATATAACAGTCTAGCAAAACAGGTAGGAGAAGGACCTTTTTGTGTGATTTCCTGCTGTCTGAGTGATGAAATTTAGAGTTGCCATCATTGCCCTCATATGTTCTTAGTGATGATTACCTTCCATTTATTATTGTTCTATTCGAGCAATAGTCTTGTAGGTTGTTAATTTGCTGATAGACAGCAATTCCTGTTCCAGACACCATGAGAAGAGAGCCTGCAGTGTTTCAGAGACAGTACACCATAGCTCTGCAGGATTACTTCTCTACAGCTAACCTTTCTGCAGCATATGCAGGGTAATTCAATCTTGGTGAAAAGGGATGAACAACATCTGTTCAGGAAATAGCACTGTGAATTGGTTTCAGCTCAGGATTTCAGATGTTGTACAGCTTAGGCTGTATTTTGTCAAGTAAGAAAGACATTTGATACAGTTTGTTGTGCATTTCTGGGCTGCATTCCCTGCTACAATCACTGTGGCTGCAGAGTAAAACTGTAAAATAATTTTGAGAAGGAACTTAAGCTTTTGAAAACCATGGAAGAGTAGTGACAGTGATCTGCAGGGGTAGTGTACTAATAATACAGAGATGTAATTACTGAGTTAGTGGAAGGTGTTCTGTTTATCTTACTTTTGCAAGTTGCCTCTATAAGAGATGTTGTATATAAAAATATGCTGTGTAAGTAGTCTTTTATTTGAGTATAGACATTTATTGAAGCTCCAGTTATAATATAAATTGAGCCATACTGTTTACCTGGTTTTGCATGTAAAAATGCTGTGCTGTGGATTAAAATTTAGGTGGTGACCCCCCTGTTGAATGGAGTTGTTTTTATAGTCAGCAATAGTACAGAATTTTGTCAAAATTAGTTATATCTCAGTGTTTAAAAGAGGGTGAATAAATTCCTTTAACTTCTCATTCATTTTAAGTGTGCAGCAAATTTTTTCCAAGCTGTTAGACTGCCTCTCTCTCTCTCTCTGTGTTGAAAAGCTGGTGGGAGAAAAGGAACAGCTGCTTAGGATCAGCAGGTTCCTGTACTCTATGGCTTAGCAAAATTTGGCTGAGCATTGACTGTGGCCTCTCAAAACCTCTGTTTAAAGGCACTATGTATACTCAATTGTCAATCCCTTTTATTTTTGCTTTATAAAACTTGTGAACAACTCACAGTTATTCTGTGCACCACTTGCATTTCTCAATACATGTTTTGAAGTTTAAAAGTACTTATTAAATTTAATTTCAAAGGAATGTCTAACTTTAGGAAAGGACAGCAAATCCATAGAATACTGAGAGAATGGAGTCAATTGTGGTTTGCAATGATCAGCATTCAACTGAGAGAGAATGGGATGTATTCTCTTTTCCGATATATCCTGTCACTTGTTTCTCATCTGTATTTCCAGATCATCCAAGATTTTTCAATCAGCTGTATGCTGGAATAGATTATTACTCATTAGTGGCTCGTTTCATTACAGAAGCACTGAACCCCAGTGTGTAAGTGTGGTTCTTTGTCCTCTTGATGATGAATTAGTATGCTTTTTGGAATAATAGCCTTTTTTTCTTCCTTACTTTTGATTTCTGTTTTCAGTGTTACAGAAGAGGCAGGAATTGTGCATGACTTTGGGACAGAGAACCCTCTGATTTAGATCGGCTGAAGTTGGGGTTTACGAGAAAAGATTTTTTTTTCAATGCTAATAAACCTAGACTTTTATCTTACTTAGTACATAAAAATAAATTAATCTGAATTAATTTAGTTGTTCATTCCTTTGAGGCATTATGCACAGGGTTGAATGCAAATGGTTACCTGTCTTCTGTTTACTTGCAAATGTAAAGCTGAAATTTAAGCATATGACCTACATTAATAGAAAAGTCTGGTGTATTACTTTGAGAGTGGAAGTGTCAATGACATGCTACTAGAAACTAAGCAATTGCTCTGCTGTATCAGATCCATAATGTTTTTAGTTTAGAGTCCTGCTGCTGGTGGTGATCAGCTGCTGATAGATTAGAGAAAGGTGCAAGAAGCCTTTATCTAGTTTTAGCAATGCTCTGAGCCATGAGTTATGTAGTTTTAACACCAATCATCATGCTGTTATTTCTCTTTAGGTACACATATGAAGTATCCCCTGTGTTTTTGTTGGTGGAAGAAGCAGTCATCAAGAAAATGATTGAATTCATAGGCTGGGAAGAAGGGGATGGTATATTTAATCCAGGTAGGAGCAGTTCAGTCCTCAGGCTGAGTCATTATAAACTGCCTAATACCATTAATTCTATGAACATTGGAGTGATGTAGAATATTTGAAAATGCATGCAGAAGTGTAGTGATACACAAAACTATTTAATCTAGATTTATCTTATGTGTTTCTAGTAATAATTCGATGATTCTGACCAGCGAATGAATGAAAACACTTCTACATTAAATATAATTATATGGAATTATTTGAAACTAATTGTTTGTAGCTGATGCCCTTCCTGACCTTATTAACCATACCAACAGCCTCATTGGAAAGAGTCAACTTAGCTGACAGACAGGGAGCTGATTTATGTGCTAGATGCCAATCCATGGTGCCTGAGGGCATAGATCTGTGAATCCTGCCTGTGAACTGTGGGAGCAAGAATTTACATTATCTTAACTCCTTTGAATTTTTATTATTTGATTAAACGTTGTGATAAGGCAAGCAAAACAGATATTTCTTAAGCTTCTTGATAAACCATGTTTTTCAAATGTTCTGTAAGGCAGTGTTTCAGCCCACTGCACTGAAATAATGAAGTATAATGGTGATATTTCACATATTTTTTCACATCAAATTTGATGTGTATTTTTGGTAGATGCCTTTCTTTTGCAGAAGAATTTCTGGCTTAAAACTTAGGGATGTAGTGAGAGAAGATAAATTAATTCTCCTTTTTTTTTGTTCTAGTTTCATGTAAGGGTTTTTCTTACTGCTTTGGTTTAGTTCTTCTAGGTGAATAAAACGTGTCTCGAGTGAATAAGATTTGTCCAGATCTTACCTTGCAGATCTTTCAGTTTCCACTCACTGTGTTTATTTTTGGGTTTTTTTTCCAAAGACCTTTTTCTCCCTTGGTCCTCTGAGGCCTGGTTGCCCAAGAGATCTCCAAGGCTCTGAGCTTGGTGCAGACAGCTGAGCTTGCTCTGCTTCAGTGTGGAGGGGAAGGTGCTGTGGCAGGCTTTTCTCTGTCGGGAAGGACTGCTTGGGCACAGCTCTTATTCCTTAGGAAATATCCCCATTGAGCATCCAAACAGGCTCTGCTTCCATGCCTGCTGCAGAGCCCAAGGTTCATTTATGGATGTAGTCTTCAGGGGAGGAAATAAACGGTGATGGATGCATCACTAGGATGCCTGTGGGGTTCATTTTTCCCTTAATAGGTCAAGCACTCAGATGCAGGAAAGGTACTCACGCTGTGGCTAATACAATATTTGTATTTCTCTTTTTGCAGGTGGCTCTGTTTCTAATATGTATGCTATGAACTTAGCAAGGTACAAATTTTGCCCTGAGATAAAGGAGAAGGGGCTCTCAGGTCTGCCAAGGCTAGTTCTGTTCGCTTCGGAAGAGGTAAAACGAAAACAAAGAAAAGCTTTTTGAACTTTATTTTTTTCAGTAGCTGCAAAATAATATAATTTGCATATCTGATGGGGCACTGGTACTATAACTCTGACATCAGTGTATGATGTGGAATATTGGAGCAAAGTGAAGAAGTCTGATGGTAAATTTCCCTGCAGAAGCTTTTCTGCATTCAGAAAACAAACACAGATGTTGCTGCTTTGAAAACTGCTGATACAAGAATAGGTTGTACATGGGGCAAACCTGAAGCAGAATGCATGTGCAGTATTCTGGAGGTCTGCAGCATTTGATTTCCCACAGCATAAAGTCTAGCAGGAACTGTAGGTAGGTTTTGGATGTCAAAGGTTTTTTTCTGCATGTTTAATTTGAACTAAACTGAGTACTTGTGGGCCTGTGAGATGGCTCTCTGCAGCTCCCATTTTGCCCTATGTCTGAATACAGATTGGTTGTGGTACAGAGTCAAACCCACCATATGCCTCTCAGAAAAAAAAATTCTGGACCTTTAGACATTTTTTTCCTTAAATAATTGAAAATATGTGGCTAGTTTTTAAAGTTTTTGAATAATATCAGTCCAAAATGCCTTTGGGAAATTGAGTTACATTCATACATTTATTCTGAAGGTAGTTTTTGGAGGCTTTTTTCTCTTCCCTGTCCCTTCAGTTTTAAAAGTTTATGATTTGATTAGTGTAGAGTTGTTATTAATTCTGACTCTACTATATAAAAGCCCCAGTGGAAGCCTGCACAGAACCTTGTTGTATGAGAAAATACGGACTTACTAGGATAATTTTAGTTCAGACGTTTCCGCTCCAAACAGTGTGCTGTGTAAATAGATGAGAGGCTTATTTTGAAGAAGCCTGAGGGATGAAGGCATTGTGTAAGTTTTCCAAGATAACACATGTCTTTTGGAACTGAGCCCACATGTCCTAAATAAAGGTGGTTTGTTGTTTTTCCCCCCCAAAAATATTTTTTCTTGTTTGTTTTCTTTTTTTTTCCTGAAAAGTGTGTGTATGAAAATATATGCTAGTTCATACTTAATCCCTCATGTTACATCTTCAAAAAATAGTTAAGGAGGAAAAAATGAATTTGAAGCAAGTTCCATAAATGCTTTTGAAGTGAAGCCCATGAAACTTTTAGCATGAAGTAACATTTGATTTCATTGCATGGTTTAACTACAACGTATTTTTTTACTCTGAAATAAGCAAACATTTCATTTCATGTCAAAAGAGATTTTAATTGTCTGGCAGAATAAATTTATATGTATGTCTTTGCTTCACCAGGAAGACCAAAACCATAAAACATAAAGCTGACCAGGAAAAATAAATTGGTAAATTATTTGTAAGGCCATGCTTTTGATCTCTAATACTTTGTTTGTTTCAAACAACTATGTAGTCTTTATTACTCAATAATCATTTACTATAAAACTGATTCTTTTAATAGCTAGATAGTGTGACCGTTTTCTAAGATCACTAGTGTTTATTCAGTGTTAGGAGGGAGGAAATGGGCATATTCTTTTATAATTATTTTAGATCCACCTGTACTGAGTCCAAGCTAGATGACTTTTTGGAAACTTTTGTTCAGATATGCCATATTGAGGATATATGCAATCAGTAGTCCACACTTGAGACAAGTATAGAAATGCTGGTGTCATACAATCCTAGCTTTTTTATTATTGTTTTTATTTTGAGTCTTATTTAACATTTTGCACCTTCGAATCACAGAACCGAGGAATCATTTATGTTGGGCAAGACCTCTAAGATCATCAGGTTCAACCTTTGACTGATCACCACCTTGTCAACAAGACCATGGCACTAAATGCCATGGCTGGTTGTTTCTTGAACACCTCCAGGGATGGTGACTCCACCACCTCCCTGGGCAAACTTCCAATGCTTAGCCTTTCCTATGACATAATTCTTATTGTCCAACTGGACCTCCCCTGGCACAGCTTGAGGCTATGTCCTCTCATCCTGTCAGTGGTTGCCTGGGACAGGAGCCTGACTCCCCCCTGGCCACACTCTCCTCCTTTCAGGCAATTGTAGAGAGCAATAAGGTTGGTCCCCACCGAGCCTCCTTTTCCCAGGCTAAACACTCCCAGCTCCCTCACCCACTCTTCATAGGAATCACTGTCTAGATCCTTCCCCAACAGAAGCTCTGTTGCCCTTCTCTGGACATGCTCCAGCCCTTCAATGTCTTTCTTGTAGTGAAGGGCCCAAAATTGAACACAGGATTTGACGTGTGCCCTCACCAGTAGGGAGACAATCCCTGCCTTGATCCTGCTGGCTGCAGTACTGCTGATACAGGCCAGGATGCCACTGGCCTTCTGGGCCACTTGAGCACACACTGGCTTGTGTTCAGCTGGCTGTCAACCAGCACCCCCAGGTCCTTGTCCACCGGGCCACTTTCCAGCAATTCTTCCCCACTCCTGTAGTGCTGCCTGGGGTTGTTGTGACCCAAGTGCAGGACTGGGCACTTTGACTTGTTGAATGTCACACCCTTGGCCCTGCCTACCAATCCAGCCTGTTCAGATTGCTCTGCAAATCCTTCCTACCCTCCAGCAGATCAATCTCCCACCCAGCTTGGTGTCATCTGTGAGTTTCCTGAGGGTACACTCAATCCCCTCATCCAAACATCCTTTGTTTTTGTTGGATTTTTTTTTTTTGGTTGGTTTTGTTTTAACTGAAGAGGTACCTGGAGAAGCAAATTGTCAACCCCCCAAACAAAACAAACAAACAAAAAGTAAAACAAAACTTGGAGAAATTAACAACCTGGGTTTATCTTCATCATGAATCAGGCAAGAGTATTGGCATGGAGAAACCATGAGGCTATAATGACCTGAGTATTGATAAGGAGTCAAAAGACATGACTGTTCAAGGCCATTTTAGGGCTTGGCTGCGGTGCTCTGCTGAAATAAAATGATTTTTGTCTTGATTTGCTAAGCCTCTAAGTTTCAGTTTGGCACTTGTCAGGTTGAAAGAGTTTCCCTGCTGCAGAGCAGGGGAATGCACAGACTTTCAATGACTTATGTGATCCGGGGCTATGTATTTTTTGTATGTTCTTGGATAATATAAAGATGTATTTTTAATGCATGGCCCACCCAAGGTCCTCACATATTCTGCTTAGCCTTCAGGAATAAAAAGGCTCCTTGTTCCTGTGAGTAAATGCTTAGATATTTAAAACTGTGGTGATAGGCAGGGAACGTTGTTTATGCTGCTACTCTGTAATACTTTTGCTGGACCATTGCAGATTCATTCCCCTTGAGACAGTAGCAGCAGAAGAGTAATTCTTATATCCCACTTTCTGGAGGCATGATTTGTGGCTCTATAGGAGATAAATGCTATTCTAGTTATAGATATCAGCCCAGTTTTTTTATTCCCTTTTGCTATCTAAGTCCCATCTAAACTTTTTTCTGGCGCAAGTATGTGCTACATTGATCTGAAAGGTAGAAGTCTGATAAGTTTGAGGTAAGTAAGGGTAGAAGAGGATGTGGAAACAGTTGAAATGTACATGCTGATATGAGCAGTTTTTTAGATGAAATGAAACTAAATTCCTCCCCAGTGCAACTTGATCATGAAAGTAATAAAGTGAGAGAACACAACATTAACTTAGCATGTTGTCCCCTGTTGAAATTACAACAGACAAAAATGGGTAATGAAACAATCTCGTAATAATGTAATTGCTTTATGCAATCATGTTTCTAGGAAACTTTTTTAAATCAAGAAAATACCAATTTATCTTCTGTTTTAATGAGCACAGGTAGAAAGTACCCTGTCTTTGCAAACATTTTTGGAAATGAAAACTTTGTCTAGATATAGACAAAATAATACAGCAGCACATCTTAAATGCACCAATGTTCCAATTTGATCTTGTGCTCAAGGATGGTAGTTTCTTCCTACAAATGGCTACAGATTTAATAATTTGTCAAACAAACTAAACTGTTAAAGACATGGCAGGAGTAATCTGAACTCACAGGATTTAAAAGAACAATTTTAATCTGTATATTCCTTCTTCCTTTTTTTAATTTTTTTGGAAAGGAAACTATAAAAAAATAATTAGTTGGATGGAAAATGACTGTAGCTGTTAAATGTTCTTTGGTATATTTTTTCTTAAAATTGTGCAATGCAGTTTAGCTTAATGGCTTCTAGTAATGAAGAGGGGGAAGAAATTCTTATATGTTTTCAATCAATATAACTGAAAGACCTTTTTTTTCATCAAAGAAAGCATATTCCAAGTCTATGTAGTATTATGAGTCTTGTTCTTTTTCTGTCCTAGTGAAAGACAGAATTTTCCAAGAAGTACAGAGGTACTTCTGGAGGAAAACAAATTTATCTTGCAGCCTGTTTGTTTTTGTATTCCCTCTGTTCTTCTCTTTTCCTCTGCTTTTTGGTATAATCTCTCAGGTACTCAAGCCTCTTTTATCTTTCTTCCAGTCTCTCATGCCATTTTTTATAATAAAATATATAATTTACTGATTGTTTGCTTACTAGTATACTGAATTTGCAGGTCTTACTCAGTTTGGAAGGGTCTGATTATTCTTGGTGATTCATACCTTTCATTTGAAAGTAATGGCAGAAATCAGTGATGGAGGCAACTGGTATTTTAAGTGATTCACTAGTCAGTCAAAAAAATCTCCAAACTTCTGCTGAGGAACACACAGTCACTTACAATCATTATTACCTTTATTGATGTAATGTAAGACTAATTATCCACCTATGTATGTTATTATTCTTGTAACAGTCTAAATGACTGAGCCCTAAAGGCCTTGTGGATGTGTCATGTTACAAATTAAGCTTTCTTAAAACGACTCAGTAGCATCATGTCATTGTATGCCTTTGTTTAAAAAGTGGGTGATGGTGGAGGAAACCTCTTTGTCAAAAAGAAAAAGAGCCCTCTGAGATCATCCATCTCATCAAAATAAGCGTGACAGGCTTTAATACCCTTAATATATTCATGCCCACACATTAAAATGTTGTACATTTTTCATAATTATGTTCTGCAGTAACTGCATTTGTGTGAACTCTCAGGAAGAAAATGGAATTAATTAACCACCTGGCTTCACCTCCTGTATGAAAAGTTACAATTCTAGACATCTTTGTGTTTGCTGGAGTATGCGTTATTTTAACCCTTCAGTAATAATGTGTAAAAGAGACTATTTTATTTTTGTGAGGAGGGCAGTGATAATCCAAGGGCTGGATGGTCTTGGTTCTGAGAAGAACTGTCTAGTCCTACAGGATGAGGTGTACTCTCAAAAGTGACTCCACTGCTATAAGTGGGTAGTTTTGTTGTCTAAATATCTTTGGGTTAAGAAGGTTACTGTATCTTGAATTCCCAGGCTAATCTTGAAGACAAATTAAGCAGAGATCAGTGTGCTCTTGTTCTGGAATAAGACAGAGTGCTCTTGTGCTGAAATAACAGTATCCATAGTACAGCAGGTCCCTATAAAGGTGAGTGTTGGAAATATTGTTAGATAAACCATTAATATTGGTTGAAAAGAAAAGAGTTTGTAAAAAGTATATAGTGGTCTGTGGGCTTGAATAGCATTCTCACCTTAGTCATTTTACCACATTCTGATTAAATAAACACCCATTTCTAAAATCCTCTTTTACACTTCACAGGCTTCATAGACTGATGCCCTTTATTCAGTGCAAAATGAGAAGTGGGCTGCATGTGTCTGTGTACTCATTCAGATTTGTGTCTGAGATGAGACCTAGCTAAAATTCTTTGCTAAAATAGTAACTTAATTTTCTGAAAAATTCAGACTGGTCCACACTGGAACCTTTTGCAAAATCCACAGTAGAGTATGAAGCTGTGCTGAGTCCTGTCTAAAGTCTGCTTGCTTTCACAGTACTTTCTAAGGCTCACAGTCACGTGAACTATCTTCACACCACCGTGAATTCCAGATCCTTTTGCAGAGATAGGATTTTGAAAGCCTGGCAAATCCCCATTTTACCACATCTGAAGCTTTGGTAGGTCTTGGGACTTGACCTCCTTGATCCTGTGAACATGGGCTGCTGATTTAGGGCACAGGTTAGTTTAACAGAGTATTCCTGTCTCTGGAGTATCTTGTCTCTGGTAGTGGCCATCAGCTGAGGATTAGAGAAAGCATACAGAATTGTTACAAACATTAAGTAGTAGAGGCTTCAAATATACATTCTAACTAGGGGTCCAATTTCCAAGGAGTGGTGCTTTTGGACTTTCAGACCTAACTAATTGTTTCCAGGCTGTTGAGTTAAACAGCCTTTAGACCCTTTTTCTTAAGCATTTCCTAACTCTTACACTCATTGATACTTTTGACTCAGTTCTATTAAAACATTTTGAAACAATTAATAATTCTTCCCTGATGACACTTCAAAGCTTCTACTTTTCATTCTAATGCAGTACCAGCTCTAAGAAAAAAAGTATGAAATAGAGCTTCTAATTTTTTTTTCTTAAGCCTGCGTAAGTGCACAACTTTTTTTGTCTTATTTTCCCCAGTTTTCTGTGTGTATTAAGTACAAAATGGAATATGTGATATGTACCTTTTCAGTTTGCTTTTTGTGTTAGGATATGCTGGTGTCATGGCTGTTAGATGCTGTTGTACTTGTCGCTGTTCCCTGTGTTAAGGAATTTGTTTCTCTTGTTTAATTGTGCACTGTACTTTTTTTTTGTGCGTCTCTCACTTACAGTGCCATTACTCCATGAAGAAGGCAGCCTCCTTCCTGGGTATTGGTACAGAGAATGTGTACTTCATCAAAACAGATGAAAGGTAAGAAAGCAAAAGCTATGACTGATCTCTGATCTCTGATCTCATTTTAAAATGCAGTAGTGCTGTACATAACTAACCTGTTTGAATGTAACTGAAAAAGTTTTAAATCTGTGTCCCTTAGAGGTAAGATGATACCTGAGGAACTGGAGAAACAAGTCCAGCGGGCCAGGAAAGAGGTGAGAGGGGGAGAGAGAGTGTGAAGGAGAGAGGAGTGTATGGGGACTGTGTGCTTGTGTTTGAGTGAAAGGGAGGAAAATTAAGAGTGACCAAAATCTTAAAAGTAGGGCAGTTAATGTAACAATGTCTTTCTTACAGGTACAATCTGTTTGCCACAAACTTGTGGAACAAGCTAAGGCTTATGGGTTCTACACTCTTAGAAGGGAGGAAAATTCCACAGGGTGTTTACTGCTGATGAAAGTCCTGAGTACAATGCTGCTCTGATGTATTTAGCACATTTCTTATAGGATTTCTTTTGCCCTTGATCCTTTCTTAAATGGATGCAGTATGTTTTCCTAGAATGGTTTTTCAGTTAATTACAGCAGCTATTGCTCTATTGCCTCTGCAGTGAGCAAGAACTGTAACATGTGGCTTAGTCTCTTAAACTATCTTACAAGCTTCAAATGCTAAATTCCATCCTTTCCATTATTCTAGCGAGAGTGCAGAGATGTGCCTCTTTTCCCTAGGGGCTTTGCCAAGTAGAAAGTCGAAGGCAAGAATTTGGAAAGGCACTGATGTGTGTATTTGGACAACATTAACATACATTCCCACAATCTGTAAGACAGCCCTTACCTATATATATAGTTTATTTTAGAGAGCTTGAAGGACTGAATGTGACTTCCAAGAGGATCTTCTTTTGGCTTGGTTAGCTCAGCCTATTTCTTGCTTCCAGTTTGTGCATCAGAGCAGTAGAATTCGGAGCTTAGCCCTTAGTCCATGATGAGTGAATACAATGCAACTAGTGCAATGTCCATGGCATGGATGATAATTTCTGTGGAATTCTGTCTTGGGAAATCTACCTTTGTGGCTGATAGAAAAGCCAAGGCAGTCCTGTCCTCTCCTGCACTGGCATGGCCACAACAGCTTACAGTAAGTTCTGATTTGGATACATTTTCTGCCAAACAACCATCTCTTATTTGAGTTTCATGCTGGATAGCATTGCTATTGATACATGGGGGCCCTAATGACCTAGCAAACTCTCTTGCTTGCCTCTTTCTCTACTTTTCATTTTCTGAGAAAGACAATGTGTACTTCACTCATTTTAGCAAGCTGGGGAGGAAAAAGGGGCTGAAATAAAATAAAGCAAGAGGGAGCAGGCTTGCAGGTGAATCAACTCTTTGCTTTTGCAAAAACAGTATTCTTGTTTGTTCTTGTAACGGTACATGTAATGGTCACTTGAAAGAAATCATCTGGCATTTATGATTTTTTTAAAAAGGTCAACCTCAGTATGGTACTCCACAATTTAAAAACAAATGTTCTATATTAAAATGCTCTGCTTGCAGGAAAACATGAATTCACTTGCATTTTAAAGGAAGTTACAGCTGTATTGGAAGGTTTTCATTTCAGTTGAGCTTCAGTGTGTCTGTCCCTGACAAAGTGCTGCTTTACAACTTTTACAGAAGGACACTTCAGTGAATTACAGTAAATATTCTAATGACACTAGACAACAGAGGATGTATTTGCTAGTGATTGAAGAACAAAATGGTTGCTGAATATGAAAGGCATGAGTCTTCTCTTTTTAGAGAATTTAGGCAGGAAGATTAGTTTAACTATATTGTCAAGAGTAATAAAAATTTAATTCCTTTCTTTGTGGGAAAAGTATAATGGTAGTAATTACTGGAATTTGCAGATATCTGAGACTTGTCCCTGTATTCAGTTGTGCTACCAATTGGCTGCTTGAGAACCTTTGACTTTGACATAACTGTAAGGCAAAATTGCTGGCAACACTAATAGAAAATAGATGCATTGGCTACATCTTTGCCTCACTTGCAAGTATTTTGTACTCAAGATTCAGGCTGATTTGTAAGTTTGATTGACTATTATGGTAGCTTGTACTCAGAATAAATGACTAAGAAGTGAATTAAAGGCTGGTAAGTCTTTGTGAATGTATGAGACTAATTTAAGTTCATTCCAATGTTACTTTTCACTACCTTAGCCATTTGTAAAGAAAATCTAAAATACAAATAAATCATAATTATGCACCATTCTAACAGTCCCCTACACTGTAAAGAAATATAAAACTGTCAGAGTGTAAATGTGATATAAGCCTGTCTGTCTCTGTAGATGCTTAAAGTAGCAACACTTGATATCGGATTTCATTTGGGTGAAGATACATGGAAGACTTGTGTGGAGTTTGATTTTTCAGCTGATGTCTGATTTCACTAAAGCCCCATTGAGTTATACACTTGCATCATCTGAGAGATCTAATTCACTGCAAATGACCTTCAGTGATCCCAGCTTGTACAATTTAATAACACCTTTAGTGCCTCTGCAGTAAGTGTGTTGTCATTCTGTCAGCCAGATGCTGAACCGTGCAGAGCAGTTCTTTCAGCAGGCACTTAGCAGCAAGTGAGACTGCACAGTCATTGCTGGGGCTGATACTCTCAGTCTCATGGAGCTGTTACAGACTCCACCCATTCTTTTCGTTGTTGCAGTTTCTGCTCCTAAGCAGACCTGACACAGATCTGCAAGGGTCTGTGAGCCAGAATGCTGTTAGCTGAAGGGAAGCAAAGATGCATGGCTGTCAGTGGCTGTCTGACACCCCAACCTGACAAAAGTTTTCCTTATCCCACCCAACTGATCTTAACATCGTCTGAGATTTCCAGCGCTCTCTCTCCTAGCATTCAGTTCTGTCTACAGCCCTTCTTCTTTCCCAGACAGGAGTGGGAGCAAGGGAATAGCACTGAGCTGCAGGTCAGGCGTGGGATCAGACAGCGGTGACTGTCCCTGTCATGGTGTGCACCAGTGTGGCTGAAGGCAAATCACGTTCCCTAGCTGCAGTTTCCTCTTCACCAGGCAGAGAACAGGGGTGTTGTAGAGACAGTGCAGGTGGAAACCCTAAAGGGATGAGCCCTTTCCTTGCATGGGTAGTATGCTGGCTGAACTAATTGCTTTATTTTATCAGTCAAAATGACAGCATATATGGTAGTGAGATGTGAAAGACTGAGAACTGAAAATCAGTGTATAAAGAGAGATGTCATATATCTGGTATGTTTTGATTTTGACAAAACTAGCATCTGTCAAAACAGTCTGAAGCTGCAGAAGTCTGCCCTGGGATGGTGTTAACTAGAAATGGAAAACGTCTTTTTTTTTTTTTTTTTATGGAAAAAAAAAAAAAAAAAGAAAGAGATTCAGCACTATTAAATGCAGTGCCTTCTGCTGGGAAACTAAAATGTGGATTGTCACATCATTGTCCTACATTCCTAGATCTTTTTTATACTTTAGTTCTGCAAGTATTCAAGGAAGAGATGAGCAGTGCAAATGATTTTTTTTTTTGTTTTGAATCCTACTGCAGGGGTCAGCACCATTTCTTGTCTGTGCTACAGCAGGCACAACTGTTCTGGGAGCATTTGATCCTCTGGATAAAATTGCTGATATCTGTGAAAAGCATGGCCTCTGGCTTCATGTTGATGTGAGTTTGTATACTGTGTGGTTTTGTTTAGCACTGATTTTTTATAATTGCTATTTTACTTTGACTGTTGATATCTCTTTTTTAGAAGTTGGGCTCTAATAACATTTCTTTTTCCTTGCACAGGGAACAGAAATACATTATAATTTGACTCTGTTGCATATGCTGCAAAACAGCAAATAACTTGGTTCTGACAAGCAGCAAAGCCATTTTGTTATTGTCATGTTATATTTCAAAATTATTTTATAATCAATTTCTTCTCCTTGCTACCTCCTAAAAATGCTTCAAGAGTGATTATATACAAGCATCAGTTTTGATTCTCCCTGCATTCTTTTGGGGAATAGAACATTAGAATTGTGGTGTGAGGTTTGTACAGGTTAAAATAAAGGTATGCTTCTGACTCAACCAGCCATAAATTATTCTGTTTGCTATTTACAGATTTGAATTTCTTGTGTATATACTTACGTTTTCCTAAACTGTTCAGAAGTTTTTCTTTTTTTTAAGAAAATTCTTTTTAATTTTAGGTTTGGATATTAAAATCCCTTCATGAATCCTTTTTGAATAATTACTGTGCCTTTTTATGACTTGAAACATTTAGCTGTAAATGTATTTTTCTAAAGATAGGCCACTTCATATTTTCTAAAATTGCATTCTCTTTATAATTGCAATGCCACAAATCCAGAATGGCTAGATTAAAAGTTATGGAGCAATAAGGGAACCTGGAGCAATACTTGTGGAGATATCCAGACCTGCTCTAAATTTCTGAAATGTTTGTATAATGTTGAGTATCTAAAGAAAGATCACGTAGGCAGTGATGCATGTTTCAAATAAATGTTTCACAGACATTCATAAATAAAGTCACTGTACCTGGGAGCCAGAAGAGTTTTCTTATATCCTTGGAGACAAAAATGCATTATTTAGGCATAATATTTAAAATGTCTGCCAAGCCTCATGGCTGTGTGCTGCTAAGAAGAACTCATCAGATTTTCAGCAGAAGTGCAACACCTGCTACCCAACTCTCTTGTGTGTCTGTGTATAGGTGGGGGAGAGAGAGATGTAGCTGGAATCTGTGTTGGACCTTAGGTGTGTCAAATAGATGTGGCTGGAGCCATCTCCAGCGGCTGTAGAACACTGAGTAGTGTCCCTGTAGCTGAACTAAAATATGGTGGGATAAGCCTGGGTCCTGCTCTGAACCTTACTGAGTTGTTAGTGTTTTGGAAAGAACTAACTTTGTTCTTCCAATTTTGTCTCATGTTAAACTAAGGTAAAAATGTCCAGGAATATCTTTAAGATATTTTCTTATTTCTCTTTTGAAATGACTGTAGTTGTCAGATGTTAATTGTTTCCTAGTAGAAGGACGAATGCCCAGTAATAAATGGGGTTTACACTCTAGAACATCAATTGTTCTCTTAAGATGTGATTAATGTGTTATGAGCCTCTCAGTGTTTCTCAGAATTTCTATCAGTATTTTCTCTATCTTTCACATTCTGTGAAGGGTTGGGTGGATGGCTGCTTCTCTATTTTTTTGTTAGAAGTTTCTAGCTGTATTTATAAGAGAATAGGATGTAGGGAAAGACTGAAAGCTTTCCTCAGAAGTGACATCAGGCACACATGTACATACAAGTGTGCTATGGTAAAATGAGCAGACTGATTTTTAGTGTAACAGTTTTTCCCTCACAGCACCACTAGAAATAGATTTACTGAAATTGTATGTGGGCAGGTACAGTGAGACTGAGTCTCTGCCATTCAGAAGGACTATAAGAAACACAGAGAGGAGTTGGATTTTTTCTTTTACTTTTTTATTTTTTTTAAGCAAGCATACCTCTTACCACTATAGGACAGAATGTAATACTTTTGAAATCTTTGGGAATCTGGTCTGCTGGAAGGCCTGGCTTCTTGTTGAATGATTTTCACAGTATGCAGTCTAACAAGTGTTTAAAACTTGTCTAAACCTGTCTAAACTGCTGTTTAGACCTGCTGTAACTTTGAAGAAAAAGAAGTACAGTGCAATTAAAACAAAGAGTAAAACCCAGGTACAATTCTGTCTAATTTAGGACTTTTCATGTATCACTGATAGGCATCAGGATTATATACTGTAAGTGCTCTCACAAACTGTTACTAAGAATATCTTATATGAATGTCAGTGGTGTTGTTTCCAGATTTACACTGATTTATCTTATTTCAGAATATTTTCTGATCCCAAAAATTGATGTGTTTGCCTTAGGGAGACTCTTTTCATTAAGTATGAAATGGTAAAGCTTGTGATTCTTAGGAAGGGCAAAAGGGAGAATGTCAACAGAAATTCAGTATGCTTCAGGAAGATAAATTTCAATAAAGTCAGAAATAGTAGATAAGCTCTAACATGAAGACAAACCAGAGAGGAAAAGGGAGTTAAGGAAAATGTTTTGAGAAGATAATACCAGTAGGTCCAAACGGCACTAGCAGTCAAGCTGTTCAGTCAAGGCTAAGAGCAGAGGCTACACCAAGCTGATTTTGTTCACATTACAGCATTCCAGTTGCTTATTGTATTTTAACCTCCATCTCTGATGCCTTTCTTAATAACTTGTTTTGCATCATCAACATGCCCTCCAGCATTTGTGTATGTCATGTATTGTCTTCACATAGCTTTAAATGCTATGTATGAGTATTTTTTCCCTGATGGTCCTGACTTTTACTATTTTTTTTCTCCTATTATTAGGCCAGTAGAGAAAATCAGACTTGACCTATTAGCCCATGCTTAGGTAATTAGCTTAATCAGGCAGTGCACACTGTGATTCCCATCATTCAGCTGTAAGTGATTGGTGCATATGAAACACAAATTTTCTCGTACCTTGTTACCAATTACATTGTGTGGGACACAGGTTGATAAGAGTCATGTTTTGACCTACCCTGTGATGGTCTCAGCTGGATTTGTCTTAAACAAAATGTGTCATTCTAGTTTGATCAGTCTGCTCTCCTTCTGAAGTCCTGTGGGTGGAAGAGAAGCAGTCACCTTCACTGTGTCTTTGCAATATCTCATCAAAAAGCCAGAGAAGTGTGCCAAGCTGCAGTTCTAGTAGTGAGTGAAAGCCTGTCTGGAAAACCATTCCCACAGAGCAGTTACCAGTGGTTCACTGAAAGGGGAAAAATATTTGAGCAGGAGCCCTCAAAGGTCTATCTTAGGGTAGAAATTATCTGGTATTTTCATCAAATAACTTGGATGAAAAAGAATGTGCTGATAAATTTGAAAATGACATAAGACTTCTGACAAAAGCAGTGGGAGGGCAGGATTAGAAATCAAAGGGATTTTGACAATTTGGAGAAAGAAGTGGAAAAACTAGGCTACAGTTCAATAAAGATAGAATTCAAAGCTGCAGTAATCAAGTACACAAACACAGGTTGGGGAGTGTTGGCTAGATAGCAGATCTTTACTGTAAAGCCCAGGTCTTTTCCTGTTTTACAAATCAGTGATATTTTCAAATAGAGTTAAATACCTTTCAGAATTGAATAAAGGAGGTACATAAAATGATTCTTTCTCCTTCACACACCATCTGCTTTATCTAAATTTTGTCCAAATAAAAAGATGCAGTTCAAGAAGGCCCTACAGGAGAAAGTTTAGAAAATGGGAAAGCAATGTAGATAAGCAAAATCATATTTAGAAATTATGACCAATGAGGAAAGATGGAAAGCACTGATGTAATTTAAACTAGAAAAGACAAATAAACAGAACATAATAGTCAATAGAAGCTTTAAAAGGTGCTGCTGAAAGAAAAGGACTAATCTGCTCCCGAGACCATTGGAGATGTGACAAATGGTAACATTGTTTAGGACTGACACTTTAAATTAAAATGGTGCTATTCCTGTTACACACAAATTAAGTGATTAAATTGTGCAGCCTCCATCATTAAAGAGGCCTTTAAAACCAGATAAAGCCAGTAATTCTCAGTCTCCTTAAATGCCTTCTCATCCATGGTGTTTTGTGGTTTTTCTGTAGGGTTTTTTTTTTTGGTTGATTTTGTGGTTTTTAGATTTTTTTGTTGGTTGTTATTGTTGCTGTAGATTTTGTTTTGTTTGTTTGCTTGTTTTTTTCCAGCCCTGGATCCTTAAGCACTTCCTCTTTGAATTGGGTAAAGAAACATGGATCATAAATTCATCTTGTATTACTGTGGCTCAAGGAGTGTAATATAATTTCTCTAGAATTTATATTTAATTTCTAGAAATTATCTATAATCTAGATTTCCGCTAGTAATTTTTTTAAAGGCAGAAAGTAGGGCCAGTAATGCTGTGGAGGCAGCAATTGTTGGTCTCTCTCTGCATTTTAATTTTTACTTCAGTGCTAAGTACAGGTATAATTGATTTGTTGATTAATAATCTCTAAAAAAAGATGTGGTTGGAGAGAAATGAGAGGAGTATAGCTAACCTTGCTTTTGGGGGTGGCACACTATTGAGATGCCTCTCAAATGCCTTTCTAGTCCTGGTTTTCACAAACAGTGTGAAAATGTCAACCTTTTCAAACACAGAAATTTTTGGAAACAAATTTTGTAAAAATTTAATTATATTTTAACAGGTTGTTTATAATTTCTGAAAATCAGGGACTAACTTCGTGACTATTTTGACTTTATAGAATCAGAATGAGAGGAGTAAAGTTTGTCTCTAGGAAGTTCAGTTTGATTGTCATCCCATAGCATGGCAAATTTGGACTAGCTGGAGAAAAAAAGTTGCAAGTCATAGTTCTGCAGCACTACCATGAAGATTGAGGCAAAACAATTTCCCACCTTAGGTCCCACCTGTATTTTGTGCAGCAGCCCTTGTCTCAGCAAGGGTGTTGTGAGCATGACAATGTGAAATATGATGTGATCTATTAATGTGTGGCATTAATGAGGATGACTTTTTAAGACAAGTTAATAACTTTCATCTCCCTTGTGTGCCTTTGCCATCCTGTCTCCCAGAGATAGCTGATCTCGTTCCAAATGTATGGCCTGTGAAGCAAATACCAATGACAAATTCATGTATCAGCTATCACGTATTTTTTTCTCAAGGAAAGAAAAGAAGAACAAAAACCGAACAAGCATTTACTGTCTATGCTTAGGTCAGGAATCTTTACATCAGTGATTTTCTTTTTCTTTACAATTTAAAAAAAAAATAAACGGAGTCCAAATATTTTGTGGACTGATGTCTTTTGTGTGTCTCTGAAGAGCTTTGCTTGCTTCACAGGTAGCTTCCTTAAGTGCATTCTGCCTGCATGAATATTGAAAATCATTTTATATATTTATTTATCTAGCAGTAACTTCTCAAATGCACTGTGTGACATGTTTAGTGTTGCATGATCTCCTCACCTTTCCATTGTGGAAAAATGTTATTGTTTGGGAGCTGAAGATTCACAGCACCTGATGATCCTTGCAGAATTCAAGAAAAAGTATCACATTCCCTGATTCAAATTGTCCAGAAATTAAGCATAAGTAATAAAAAACTTGTTGTCTGGGCTCCTTCTATAGTCCCTGGAGAGACACATCTACCAAAGGTATCACCCAAATATGGGTGTCTAGAGTAGATGGAACTAAATAAGGGGTTTCAGTGGAGAGGTCCTCACTACAGAGAAGGTCTAAGTGAGTCTTGGAGCACACAGTTCTTAGATAAGCTGAGGGAGTCTTAAGTAATTTTAAGATCATTTGGGTTGCTGGTGACAGAAATGCTGCTATTGCCCACTGACAGACTTTACTTTTCATATCTCTGCAAAATCTGAGGCTGGCCTTTGCAATTGCCAGAGATTATCACTGTCCACTGTTTCCCCTGTGAAATTCTCAGAAAGGAACTGGCTAGCAGGAAAAAGATGTACAAAGTGGGGCTTTCTGCTGTCATTTGTAGTTGAAGGCTTGGGGAAAGGAAGCAACTCTATTTGGTATCAGAAGTGAGACTGGTTATGCAAGGACATTTCAGTTCATTGCCTTTGCTTACACAGAAGGGCCACTCTGGTTTGTGGCTCATGTTCTGGTACAAACTACAACCTCCTCTATTTCAGACATAACCCCAGGCTGCTGTCTTTATTTCAGGAGATGTAACTAAAGGCAGAATTTATCCCACTGACTGTATAGTAAACTAAGTTTTAAATGAGACAAGACACCTTTAGAAATTATTAGTTGTAGTATTATCAAAATAACTTTATACAAATAATATTTTCTTGGCTCTATAAATGTTCCAACAGGCTTCTTGGGGTGGCTCAGCTTTGATATCAAGGAAGCATTGCAGACTTCTTCATGGTATCCACAGGTAAGTCAATTTAGTCCATGGGCTCACTTACTAGGGATTGAGGTGGAAATTATGTGGCAGTTGGCTTCCATAAGTGCTGCATTTTTAAAAATAGTTGGAAAGATTTCTGAACCTGTGGTGAGGGTATGGGAAATCTGATTTTTCTGCTTGGATTGTGTTTGGTCTTTTTTGATTCTAAAGTACCCATGATTATAGATGCAATTTTCACCTCCTTTTCTCCATTTATGATTTTTGCAGGGCTGATTCTGTTGCCTGGAATCCCCATAAAATGCTGTTGGCAGGAATCCAGTGCTGTGCTCTTCTGGTGAAAGACAACTCTGTAAGCCCTCCTGATATTTTTTTATTTCCTTTTTCTTTTTTACTTTTTTTTTTCGTATTCTAATAAGCTGTCATTGCTGCAATATGAAAGTGGAAATAATTAGGAAACAGCTGAAAGTCAGTTTTACTCTACTGCAGTACAAAGGCTGAATTATATTATTTTGAATTTCACCACTTAATTAATAAGGGGTGAAGAAAAGAGAAGGATGAAAATGATCCAAGTCACTGTACTCACAAGTGGTCAAATTTTGCAGCTGGTGCCCTTGCTAGTTAACTTCTGCACATGATTTGCATTCAGAATGGAGTGTTTTGTCACCTGGGCCTGGCACTCTTAAACACTGAGCTCATCAAAGCCCTCAGAATAGCTGCCATCCATCGGGACTGCAGCAGTGCTGTGTCTGCTTAAGGCAGGCAGAGCTCCTCTGCACGTTCCCTTTTACGGGAGGGAGCACCAGAGTGGGAGACGGATGGGACTCAGGGCATGTCCAGGTAAAGGTGCTGTGCCTTCTGTCCACACTCTACCAGTTCTTCCTCATCAGCAGGATGATTTAGACTTCCCAAAAGCCATGACTAATTTAAAGGTCTAGCAAGAAAACAGCAGAGCTCTGATCTCAAGATGACTCTGCAATGTAGCAAAAATCCCTTCTTGCGTCTCTGTGGCATTCTTTTATCTTAAAAAAGCCTTCAAACAAACAGTGAGAGGTTTATTATTTCAAACTTCATTTAAAAGTCAGACCTATTAAAACTTATGCCAACTGCCCAGCATTATGGGTGTGTTTTACTCCATAGGTTATAAAAGACTGAACATCATGAAGATATTGAGCCCCTGAGATTTGCCTCAGTTTTTTGTGGCCATGGTTTGTAAATTGCTTTTATAAATCTCTGTCAGAACAACTGATATTTTCTATTCAGCTGCTGGGTTACCTATCCATGTAATTTGTTATGAACTTCTGTTAGTAAGAACTGATGAGGACCAAAGAGCATAGCTGCTAATCAGCTCTCTCTTGGAGCTGATTGCTCTAGGTCAGGGGTGAGACATGGCAGGACAGCAAGGAGAAGTGTGCCACCTTATTTCCTTAGATTAGAGACTGTGGGATTGAAAAGGATTAGATTTCAGGGTTACCATCCATCATTTTATCTTTATTCCGAGCTGAAAAACAAACAGAATAAAGCTATTGACTAAGATTAATGTAGTGTCTTAATTGAAGGCTTGGGACGATTTCAGTGCTGTATTTTTTAGCTAATTTAGGCCCAGTACATAGAGATTGCCCCAGGTAATGATTACGCTACTTGGACTGAATAGTGGAAATTTCTTAGGAAGAAAAAGGAAAGAAATGTAGAGGATTGAACTGTTCTAGCTGATCTAGCCTTTTGAGTCACTTTATGAACACTGTTCCAACTTCAGGGCTCTGGCAGCCTTTTTGTGGTTCCCTTCTGTGCAGTGTAAGGTCTGGTAGAGTGATCCTATTCCACCACAGCTAGACAATATTGTGTTAGAAATACTTGTAAAGCTGAATCTTAGGTCTTTGAGGGGTGAAAACTGAAGTATTATGGATCACAGCATCAGATCCTCTTGTATAGTGAGACTTGTTCTGGAACGCAGATTTGTCTGTATTGGGAAAAAAGGTTTTTTTGCTCTGTGTCTAATTCCTGGAAAATCGGCTCTTACTCATTCTGTGTATGTGCCAGAGAAGTCTTTATATGCAAACAGGCATATATGCAAACACATACAGATTTGAGTACTTTCTTATTAACTAGCTGGAATATAAATCCTTAAGAAAAAAAGATCAAATGCATATTTGAGACACTTTGACAGAAAAGTGTAGCTTCACTTTGATCCTCTCTATACCAGAACAGGCAGCTGAATCCAGTTTCCCATTAAAATGCTATTTTTGCACCAGTAAGAGAAGGGAAAAGTACATGTATCAGTTTCTCACTTGGGAGCTTGTTCCACTTCTCCTAAAGCACATAAATACCTGTGGCTAAAAAGAAGCACATGTTTATATGTGAACATAATTCCTTCACACTGTGGTTAGGATGCATCAGCGAGAACTGGATGCTGAGATGTGAGTTGGAAGAGTCTGGCACACATTGCTCTGCTAGGGAATGTTCAAGGAACCTCAGGTAGATTCTGAAGTTCTGAATTCTGCAAGAAATCAAAGCATCAAAATGTTAGTAATGAATGTTAAGTCCCGTTTATGAATTACCCTATCTCCCTTTGAAAGGGATTAAGGAACTTTTGTTAGCCCATCTTCCCATTTGCTTTGAGGTCCATTTGGAAATTGTGGAATAGTTTAGAATTAGGCTTAGTTGATTATAAGTAAGCAGATGAATCCCCTTCAGTTTTTCTTGTTCTATTTCATACTTTCTGTATGAAAGATAATCTTTAGAAGATGTCATCGCATTTCAGTTGTACTGGTAACACTGTAGTTTCCCATTAACAAAAGTAATAGTGGCTTTTTTTTTTTGTTTTGTTTTGTTTGGGTTTTTCTTTTGTCATATTTCTTCAATGGGGTTTAGTAGTCTTAATATATTTAAGACACTACAATTGGCTTGTCAGAATGAAACATTGTAATTAAATATTTTCCTGTACAGATTTAAAAAAAAAATGAAAAAAAATATAAACTGCAGTGAAATGCTGATAAAATAGTATCTTCCAGCCTTAGTGAAAAAAACCTGGAATATTTCCAAGGAAGGGTGACATAGAAAAGAGACATAAGTGTTTGACTTGATTAGGAGAAGCAATTTCACCAAAGGGAAAGAAAGATTTTGTAAAATCCTTTGTAAAAGCTCAGATCAATGAATGTAGTTCTGCAGTGCTTAAAGTACAAAAGTGCTCAGCTATTCCTTTTTCACTGTCATGCCCTGAGTAACTTCCATAGCTTCTCCAACAAGGTAGTCTTAGCCAGAAAACACTGGTATTGCTGAGTTATGAGTTGCAGTGACTGTTGAAACACAAAGCTAGATGAACCAATAATCTCAAAAGATTGGTGAGTCAGTTTTGGTTTTATATGTTCTTAAAATGCCAGGAATTGGTGTTGGGCTGTACATACTCCCTTAAAACCACAGAGCTACTCCAATTTGTCCTTGCTGTCATCCATATCCATAACTGTGTGAATATTATCTACATGTAAACAAAGAAGTACTGTTTATCACCAAAGTTCTGTGACTTGTGAGTGAAGTTTAGATTTAATTTAGGTAATTAAGAATCAGTTCTAGGTAATAAGCAGAATTTCAACTTATTAGTTAAGAATAAAGTCTCAATGTAGCTAATGAAATCTCATTTTAGTAGAGAATATAATTGATTAAGGTGATGATGGTAGCCATCCACATGTAATCTCTTCCTCATCATTAGTAATATCATAGAGAGATCTATCTCCCTGATTCCCCTCCATCTCAGCTGCAGGAAATGCTCTATTCTCATTGCTTTTTCTTGGGTTTAATACAAATGAGAGCTCCTTCTCACCTCTTGAAACACACTGCTATAGTGTCCTTTAACACTGCACTGCTTTTGACAATTTTCAAGTATGCTATTCAAAAGATTGTCCTTATTGCCTCAGAAAAGGCAAATCAGGGAGAGGCTTGTCTTGGGGAAAAAGATATTTTATTAATGAAATTGGAATTCACTTTTAACTATCAATGGAAATGGAAAGAGATCAGAAGACTTGCTGTAGGTAAGTCTGTTCAATGAGAAAAATATATTGAATTATGAAACTGGAGCTCTTGCTTTCAGTATCAATATTTTTTCATCAATTTACCATTAATTAGAACTACACAAAAACTCTACATAGAATTCATCAAAATCTCTTTGAAACTTCATAGTGGACTGGGGCCTCTATGAATATAGTACTTCCATTTCCTAAACTTTAACAGACTGACGATAAGGCTGAGAACTCACTTTAAAAAGGGTAGAAAGATAAAAGATGTTGAAGAAAGAAACTCCAAGTTGCCTGATGGGGCAGTTCTAATGAAACTTTTGCAATTCTTCTGAGCAGATTTAGCAGCTCAGTTACTGTCCGGAAAGCTTGGGGTCTTGTTGGGACTGACAACACTGAGGTAGAAAGCGTATTTAAAGCATATTTCTTTCCTTTCTTTTTCCTTTTACTTTTTCACCATTTGACTAGGAAAATTGAGATTACTTTTTTGTCTTCTATTCCCTTTCTTTTCCCTTCTCTTTCTCCTCCACCTTTCTTCTGGAATATTTCTCTTTTTCTCACAAAGGATGATTTTTGTTTCTTTTCCTCTCTGCTCTAGTGACATGCAGGAGGATGTCAGTCTACTTGCCTCTGGAGATTGATAGTATCAGTATCTTCAGCAGGATTTCTTGAGCATGTCTCATTCTTAGTAAGATAAGCAGGTGGAAAAAGATCATCAAGCCACATGTATTGTCAGCTTCAGATGCACCAGGAGATAAGGACAGTATCTCCTTTTTTTTTTTTTTTTTAATGAACTACATTACCATCAATACAACTGACTCAGGGCTGTAAAATATTTGTTGCATTTTCACTCTAGAGCATTTAAAAAAAACTGTGTAAATCTGCAACTGCCCTGTGATCTTAAGTGAACTTCTCAGTCTTTTGGAATATTGCAAACTGTGTTTAGGTTTCTTGTGATAAACAGTGGTTACTATTTATCAGATGACAGGCGTGAGGGGAACTACTATTCTGTGACATCCTCTATTGTGCAGCTGCATTGCATTCTGATAAGGCAGAAGATAGTGCCACATTGATCAACCCTGCTGTACACACACTGCAGATACATCATTCAACATTTTAAGTCAGTGAGAGACAAAGCAATTAGTTTAAATTTCTGGATGTTGCTGCCTTTTTATTGTTTTGTTTTTTTTTCTTTTTTTAAACACCATGTCTAGTAGACTTGCTATTCTCCTGAAAGTAAAGGTATGAAGGTCTAAATGAATAGAGCACAATGTATTGACAGAATGACTCTTGTTTCTTGTTGTGCAGCTGCTAGCCAGAGGAAAAAAAGCTGTAAAAAATCACAAAAGTATGGATGCCTCAGTGCTTGACTATTCTGTAATTTCTATTGTCATCTTCTTGCCTTTCTTTATTTGAGAAAATTGGAAAGTAGGTGTTAGAATCTTATATGCTGCAAAACACTGCATCCATCATTGCCTTTCCAGCTGTGGCTACCCTGTGCTGCAGCTGCACGTTATCACGCTGCAAAGGGAGAGCAGACACTGACCCTTTTTTCCCCCAAGCTCTCATAAAAACTGTCTTTTCACCAGGCTGAATGTGCTGCTCCTGTGACTAAAGAGTTCAGACCAAATTTGCTGTACTTTTATCAAATATTACAATGGGATTGTCAAACCCTTACAGAAGTTGTGGAGAAACCTTGATGGTGTTCCCCTTTTGTGCTCTATAAATAGGTGTGCGGGGGGGGTTTATTTGCTTTGCCTTTTTGGAGGGAATTCAAAAGTCTAGGAGAGAGGCAGAGTTATTCTTGTATGCCAGTTCATTAATTATCTTTTTTTTCCTCTTTTTTTTTTTTTTTTCTTGGTCTTTTTTCTCTATTTTATTGCCAGTCCCAAAGTCATAAGTGGGGTATTGGAATGTGGATCAAGAATTGTACCTCTGTTGTGGGAATATGACACTTATATCAGACACAGTACCATTTCAAAATCTGACTTGCAGCAGATGCAGAGAAAAGGGCAAAATGAGAAATGCTTTTTTGTTTGTTCAAATTGAAGAGTGAGATTGAATTGGAAAATGAGTTGTGCTCTTCTCAGCACTGACAGATCTGTGTTTTCTGTCTCCTGGGCTCCTTGTAGGACCACTGTCATCTCTGCTCTTGTAACCTGCTTTCTGCCAGTCCTTCTCTCTACTTCATAGTAGAGAGTATATTTTGATATTTCATTATTTAGCCAATGGTCAGTCCTATGTCTCTTCTCTTCCTCTGCACCTTTAAAACTGTAATAGCCTCTGTGCTTTTAGGTTCCCAGCCTTGTTCTCTGCTGGAACCTGCCACATCACTCATTAATCTTTGCCTGTTTTGTGCTGCTTATCTCTGCCCAGGTTGCCCTTCAGAAGCTGTAGGCTGGGGATTGCTGAATGAAAATAATTTTATTTAGAAATCATGATTAGCATATATGAAAGTATTTTTTCTTAGGTTTATTTTCAAATGTTACATTTGTCTGAAATGTGAAAGAGAAAGCAATTGGGTTGTACTAATCTCCTTGTGATTTTTCTGCTCAAACAGTCAGCCTATGCTAAATCCACAGTGGCTGTTTGGCAGTAAGGGCTAAACATTTATTTCTTTGGGCTAAAATCTTCCCTACCTTCAACTAGCCAAATCAGGAACGGATTGAGCCATTTGTGAACATGTAGGAAGTTCCTCAGGGGTTGTTCTTGATCATGGTGCTTATAATGCCAAGACTGTGGGTTCAGTCCCTGTATGGGCCATTCACTTGGATTGGACTCAATGATCCTTGAGGGTCTCTTCCAACTTTAAATACTCTGTGATTCTGTGATCTAAAGACTGGAGCAGAGGACATAGGTGTCTCCTTCTTCTCTCTCTTTCACATCCATATATGTTTTAGGGCAACTGTTTCTGTGGTACCCACTCCCATGATTTCTTGAGATCTGAGTCAAAATTCCTCTTCCACCTGCCACTATGAAGAAAATAATCATAAATAAATGTTGGTTGACAGTGTGAATTCACTGACTTTAGGATCATCCAGGGTTCTTATCCACCATAAGCTTTGGATGGTATCCTGCATATCTAGATCTGTTTTAATAAGCATTTGATACAGGCTGGAAAATAAAGGCTTTGGCTTGTGAGGAGGTCTGAAAATGCTTATCACCAATCAAAGTCTCCATTGTGTTTCCTCGCAGGGCCTCCTGAAGAAGTGCTACTCTGCTGAGGCTGCCTACCTGTTCCAGCAGGACAAGTTCTACGATGTCAGCTACGACACCGGTGACAAGTCCATTCAGTGCAGCAGGCGGCCGGACGCATTCAAGTTCTGGCTGATGTGGAAAGCATTGGGAACTACAGGCCTTGAGGAGAGAGTGAACAGGGCACTGGCTTTGGCGAGGTACTGCCTCACAGTTTTGAGTGTGTCTAGTCTGTTTGATTGGCTGAAATGTTGGCACTGCTGATACTCCATATCCTGGAACAGACCCCATTGTTACATTTTGCCTCTATCCTTTGGTTTGTGTATAATAGGTGGAACTAATAGCAATAATAATTAGTATTATTACATTTGCTACAATATTTAAAAGTAGTTATTAATTTTAGCAATAAGCATAAATGTTGGTAAGCATGGAAGTCAAAGTCAGGCTATCAGTCTGTATTGTGGAACATTTATGTTACCTGAACTACACACATAGGACAGAGCTACTAAACACTTTCTTTTAGTTCAACTGTGTGTTCTGGTATTGGTGTAAAAGAAGTTTTATGTGCCAGAATCCAAGCTGTGTCTGGCAAGAACCAAATTTTCCTGTTCACATCATTCCTGGTGAAAGAGGAAATGCAAAAAAACTGATAATGGAAAACTCATATGAGGACACTGTGTTAATAGTAGGATCTAGTAAAGGTGTATGAAAGCAATATTGCTCTGACATACTGAGTGGTTTTTCTCAAGTGTGCTGAAGTTCTTAATGCTTACAGTATGTTCTGTTAGGGACTGAAACGCTTTTTTCTTGTGATCTTCCCCACACCTGTCCTCTTCAATTTCTTTAAGTTTTTGGTCTTGCAGAACTGAGTTTCACAAGTGAACTCAGCAAAATTATTGGTAGAAGTTGTTTATAAAGTGGTGATGATGTCTTGGTTTCTGGGAAGAGACTTCAATACACAGGTGGTTTTCTTTTCTCTTAGATGAAATAATTAAAAAATAAGATAATGGCCCATTAAAAAAGGTTCACTTTAAGTAAAATTTTGTACAGAATTTATACAAGACAAAGCACAATGAAAGCTACACCAAACTAGCTGCACACTGCCTTAAATCAAATATCCGGTATTGACTTTTTAGTTTTTATATGAAATAACAATTAGAAAAGAATGGAATGTTTACTTCAATCAAAATTAAGGGACCAGTCTGACTCTAATAAAGTTACTTAAAGAGAAAATAAAAAAAAAAAAAAATGTCCCTGACCTAAATCCAGAGTGGATTTGAAAGGAATAAAAAGAAAGAACCAAAACCAGTGGAACCAAAAAAAGTTCTTACTTTTTTCCTCTGTTTTATTTCTTTAAAGCCACTCAGTTTTTTGGCTGGTTATGTCTTTTTTAATATGTTCTGGTTAAATTGCACCTTGTTTTTGTTGTAAAGCATTGTACTGTTCTTTGTTCAGAGTCAGTAATTCTTTCCACTATCAGTAGGAGAATTCAGCCTTATCAAGGTCACTGGGCAAGGTCATTAGACTGACTGTGCAGTGATTAATGACCTTTCTGGGATCGATATTTCTGTTTAACATTAGGATTCAGATGGTAACACTTATAAGGAGTGACTGGCTTGTCTCTTCTGGTTTTTGGTTTGTTTTTCTATTAGGAAGAAATTTAATTTTTAGACATTATCTGATGAAATAGATTCTTCACAGTGGTGGCATTGCCACCATGGGCACTGTACCAGCTTTACCAACCACTCAGCTGTGCAGCCTTTCTCTTCATTTGTTATGTTAGATGTTTCTTCAGTTGCAACGTAGTATTTCAGTATTTCAGTGCTCCTGAACACAGACCTCAATTAATTCTGGAATTAGTCCACTGACTATAGAATTTAAGGGTAAGATTGCTTTTTTTTTTTTTTGCTTGTAGCCAAGCAGAGCTGCAAAGGTTTTATGGTAATTGCAGGCATGTGTTTCTGATGCAGCAAACTTTGCCTATTGGCTATTCCAGTAGTATCTTCTTGTTCTGGAGATGAATCATGCTTTCAGGGTATTAAATATCCCGGGAACATTGTGATGCTATCTATTTGGAAAGGCTTGTTTTTTAAATATGTAGAGTAGAACATCCAGCTGATTACTTCAGAATTTTTTGCATATTTTCCTCCCCTCAATTATTTTTAATGTAGGGATGTTGCTTTATGAAGTACACTAAAAAGAAAAGAGAAGTAAACTGCTTTTACAATACAACTATAGTTACTATATAAGCACTTCTGCATTTTATGCTTCATTTTTTTTGGTATTTTTCTGCCTGTATCCTCTTCTGACATCCACTGTTAGCAGACATATGTCTACTTGCACAGCAGATCTCCACCCCTCATTTTCTGCAAAGCTTAATCACAGCAAATGACATTTCTCTGTGTACTTTGGTCTTCACTAAGACTCAAGCCCATCTAACGTACTACAATTGTGACATGATAATAAAACTTCACTGTCAGCTAGGGAAAGATGCACAAAGTAAATTGCTCCACTGCCATCAAATGATGCCGGTAAGATAAATCATGGGCAATGGATTTTCTAACAGCTGCCTTCTTAGGTTATTGGCAGTGTAGTTAAGGACATGATTAACAGGATTTTGAACCTGACTGACACCAGGTAGCCTACGTCAGATTTTATACCTAGGTGACATGAAATAAAGTCATTTGAGGTAAGAGGGAAAGGTGTTAAGCATTGCAAAATTGCTCTAATGATTCAAGACCTTAAAAAAAAAAGGGTAAGTGATTTTGCATAGGTTTCACTTTCATAATTTATTAAAAGAAAAAATTATTGAAGGCCACTGCCATATGAATATCCTGATGATGTTGCTGAATATTGGTTTTATGGCACAGACAAGTATCTTGTGATAAACAGGACAGAAGCAGCAAGCTTGTTTGACATAAGATAATTACCTTACAGATAATCATGTCTCTCAACCTAAGCAGTAGTGTGGACATTAACAGCCAGATAACAAACAAGTGCACACGGGAGGATCTGAATGATGGCAAAACCAGCCAGAGCTGTGGCTTGTTCCAGGGAGAGGAAACCCTTCCCCAGTGCAGAGCACAGCTCCTGAGCTGTGTG
This sequence comes from Peucedramus taeniatus, assembly GCA_013400575.1. NCBI lineage: Eukaryota > Metazoa > Chordata > Aves > Passeriformes > Fringillidae > Peucedramus > Peucedramus taeniatus. The sequence goes on from WBNO01024519.1 coordinate 164,499, forward strand.
CTGTGGGCACTGGCCCTCCAGTGCAGCAGTGCCTGTGCTGGGATGTGTGCTGGGAGGCAATGAGTCACAGGCACAGCACTTGGTAATGATAAACAGTGTGACAACTCCCCAGGTGCTGCTTGGAAAAATGTTTGCCATCCAGGGTATTGCTTCTTGCTTGCCCAGCCAGCCTGTTTCTGCAGCAGATCTGCTGAGGAGAAGGCAGTGCAGAGACAACTGTGCCAGAGGTGTCCCTGCTGGGGACAAGTTTCAGGAGTGTGGGTAGGACCAAGGGTCCTATATTTTCACAATATTTCTCTTTCTCACTGAAAAGAATTACTAGAGTGATGACCAGTAATGCAGCTTCAGACAGGAAAATGCCAAATAGTGAGTGCAAGAAATAACAGATTTGTGCACAATCAGTAGTTTAACCGTGTCAGGTTTATTAATGTTAGATTGCAATATCTTCATGTAGAAGACTAAAATTTTTTTTGAATGGAAAAGCAGTGTGAATTTGCAGCGAATTTATTGAAATTTTTGTTTGTAAGGCTTTGAACGGGGGGAGAGGAAGAGAGAATTCCCATCTATGTCCTCTTTTCTTCAGAATTCCTGTGTGATATGTGCCATGGCAAAGTTGCAGTCATGCTTAAAAAAATTTCTGTAAATTGAAGCTGTTTTTATCTCAAATTTTGATTCAAATCCACCTTTCCATTGAAAGCTTCTGTGGTTTTTTGTGCTCAGCAGGTGAGAAAGAAAAGAAATTCCCATTTTAATACCCTGTTAGCATAGGAGGTCCAGGGATTGTTGTACATAAGCAGTGGCCTACTGAATGGAAAGTTGTGCTGTTGTACCGTGTGGAAAGTAGACAGTACTGGGAAAATTGCTAAGCTTGATGTTCAAATGTTTAAATTCTGGGCTAAGCTAAGAGATCCTGGTGATAGTAGAATGCAAGAGGTATCAGAGTGACCATGAAGTAACATGGCAGCCCAGCACTGGCACTTGAGAACAAGGGATGGAGGTATTAATTTGCAGTGGGAAAGTTCACAATCTGATGCAAATAGGATCAATTTGTGCCAATGTGGCTCTGCTGAAAATCTGTGCCTGAGGACAGAATTTGGCTTCTCCTCAGTGCTCCTTGGCTGGCTGCAGCCTTCTTTTGTTTCCAGGATCTGATAGCTATTGCATTTTCACAGCAGGTAGAAATGAGGTTTAACTCTGTTGTTTTCTAAGTGTGGGAAAAAAAACCAAAACAAAACAAAAACCCAAAAAAGAAATACGTGTTTAAGACCCAAATACGTGTTTTGCTGTTGTCTCTGTGTATTGTTCTATACTTTAAATCCCTGCTTTTTTAATTACAGATATCTAGTGGAGGAAATTAAAAAAAGAGAGGGATTCCAGCTTCTTTTAGAGGTAAGTGAAATGAGAACTGAGCTGCTGTTGTTATTGTTAGGAAGTGTCAATTGTTTGATTTTGTTCTTTTTAGTTAATTACCAACTTGTATATAAAGTATCTAATCCAGTAAGTTTATGTACTGGAGATCCACAGATATGATTGAACACACATAACATGTGCTGTGTTCCCTACCATCACTCTACCTAATTTCCCAGGTTCTGGTCCTGTATTGCCTCAAGGGGTGTAGATGGAGCACTTTTCTGTGAGAGCAAAGAGGCTGGCTGTAAAAAAAGCAGTGCTTACCAGACCTATGGATAAGACTGTGTGCTGGATAGAGAAATAGTGTGATCCTAAAAATTGACTTTTCACTGTTAAAGTCCATATTTTTTCCCTTTCTTCTTCTTCAACTCCCATCTTCCTAAACGCTACCCAGAAGTTGTGTGTTTCACTTGTTTAATGAAACCTGTCAGCTTGTTTCCTGTTTGGAGATCTTGCATGGGGGAGAGTGAGTGAAGGGAATAGAGCTTAAGAACTGTTTTTCCACCTGTCCTCAGCTCTTTGGTTAATGAGGCTGGTATCTGAGGATGTTGCAAAGACCTGTCATTTTTATTAAAACCTTTTGCATTTTTGGAAGTGTACTTGTATGAAAGACAGGCAGCTGTGTGGGGTCAGGAGGAAGAGAACACATGGAGAAGGATGGAAAATGGAGTAAGTGCCACCATGAGCATTCCAGGTTAGGCTAGACAAAATACAAAATATGAAAAATATTTTATGCTAGTCATACAATGTAACCTTTCCCCTTTAACTTTGAAAACTGCTGATCAGTTGAAGAATTTTCGGGCAGCAGCAGAGGATGGGGTTAGTAAAGTGGCAAGTCTGTTAAAAGCTGTCCTTTTCTTATTGTAGACCTTAGCAGAGAGCCCAGATCTGCTGTAGATGTGAAAACTCTTGGTAAGAGCAGAGGCTGCTGTGTAGTTCATGCAGGAATGGGACACCTGGGTTTAAAATGGATTTGAAAGGAGTGTTGTATGGGCTATGAGAAAGAAGTTGGGCTTTTTGAGTTCTATGAGTTTTTGTATGAGTTGAGAAGTTGAAAGGGTTAAGAAAGTTTTCAGGGGGATAAGCAATGAGAATTCAAAGAAGAGATGCTATGAGGCAGCGAGGCCCAGCTGGGCAAGGCCTCTCTGAAGCGGAGATGGGCTTCAGACAAGAATCTCAGGAAGATGATCCTCTGATACATGCAGTGAGGAAAAATCTGTCATGAGAATTGCTCTAAGGCCTAGAAATGCCACTTGTGCTCAAGTCATCTTGAACTCTTCTGTGGTATAATTGCTTACCTGCTTGGGTAAGACCTGTGACAAGATACCCAGAAATAGAGTGTGAGGCATGGCTGGAGGTAGTTTTCTAGGATTAATGGTATTTTCAGAGGGTGATAATGTATTTGATGTGTGAAAGGAAGCTGAGATAATCCAGAAGGCAATATAGGCAATGGCAATATGGTAATGTATGCCATCTATCTGCTCCTGCCATTTGATTTTTGATAGTTTTGCAATAAACCCTGTAACACTGAGCTAGTCCTTGTTCTTATGGGGAAGGCACTGCCTTTTCAGGGTCTGTGTTTGCATGTGTACTCAAAGCAAGCTCTTTGGGGGAAGAAATGGGACTTTAAGAACTGATCTTTATTCCATTCAGCTGCAGCCCATGGCAGGTTTGCAGCTCAGTTCCTGCTGACAATGATATTCTTCTTGATGATTTCATTGTATTTAATGCATTCTTTGAGTGGAAAGTGATATCAGCAGCTCTCAGTGGCCTTTCATGAAAGAACATGTCCCAGCTGGTGGGATCTCCTCGTTCAGGAGACTGCCTGGGATTATAACAGCAGCCACATCCACAGTGGGGCAAATAAATGGTGTGACTCAGCTACCAAGCTCCCAAAAAAGCAGTGTTTTTTGTTTCCTTTGGTACTGATGAGGATGGCATGTGGGAGAGGAGTGGGGTGTGTGAGTTCACAATACAAATTATCAGAATCCATATTATAATCCAGTTGCCATCTGAATGCTGTGCTGCAAATAGTGGTGGGCAAGATTGACTTAGTGATTTGTGGGTTGTGTGGGATTGATCCAAAAGGTATATCTGTTCCTCATATTATTGTTCTCTATACAGGTAAACAAAAAAAAAAAAATCCGNCAGGTAAACAAAAAAAAAAAAAATCCGAATTAGCAGGAAATGTATAGACATTGGGCTGGCCTGCTGGGAACATTTTCTCAATCATATATGACACAGAAACCTCATAAGCACAAAATGCCTTATTTTATAATGCATGGTGAACAGCCACTTTTGCTGGGAGCCTTGCAGCTAACTCTGTTGAGTTTAAAGGCAAAATTTCCCTGGAGAGAAGCAGACATGTGAAGTCTCAGTCTTCACTCAAAAGGCCTGCTTAGATATTAGACAGGATACATTCAGGATATGGAGCACACCCTGCAAGAGTCTTGAGATTCTTATAAAATGTGGAAATTGAGAAATTCAGCATTAACTCCAGCACTGCATAGTGTGCTCTATGATGTGAGAGGAGATTGGCATTGTTCAGTAGAAAAATGACGAGCTGTGAAAGTGTTAAATGGTCACAAAAACTGAGTTTTTGTGTTTTGTATAAAAGGCATTATTGGAAATTTCCATTTAAAAACCCCAAAACACTAAAAAGGAATTGTATTCTTTAAAGTTGCTTCAAATATGAGTTCTGTAAGTTGCCTTTCTATGCCTCTCTGGTACTTCTTCTAGCCAAAGTGTTTTTACTGAGTAAAACAGAGTTAAAGATGGATATAGGAAGAAGAAATTAAAAAGGAGCCCCTGGCAGCAGGAAGAGGAATGGATGATATTAAAAATTATTTCTAGTTTCAAAAAAAAAAAAAAGAAATGAAAGGTGACTTGGAAAAGGAAGTTTTAAAGGAAAGGGTATAAACTCAAAGGCTTCACCCTCACAAAAATAAAGCAGAACTCTTTGAAAAGCTGTAATATATATATCCCTTTTGCATCTCATAAACAATCACTTGTTCTCTTGTTTAGCCGGAGTATGCAAATGTCTGCTTTTGGTACATTCCACCAAGCTTAAGAAAAATAGAGGATGGACCTGAATTTTGGCAAAAGCTGCACCAGGTGAGTGTCAGGTGTTACCTGAGGCTTACTGATTAATCTCTGTGCCAGGTAAGAATGTGAAGTAGCCCTCAGCTTTGCTCTCTATTATAACCAATCAGTAGACTGGGGATTTAATCCTTAAATAGATGTTGGTAAGAATAAAGTTTTTTCTTGGTTTAGATAAATCTAATTTATTTCTTTCTTACTATAAGAAATGTAAGCATTGACAAGTATTCAGCTTGCTATCCAAGCTGTTAGCAGCTGGCAGAACTGAGAGAAGAGGAACAGTGCTGGCACATCTCCTGTTTAGACAGATTATTCATTACCTGTTTCATATACTTAGTACTGTCCTTGGAACTTGGCTTGCATTATCTGTGATAATCTATGATAATGCAAGCAAAGAAGTGCTTAAGAATATATTTCTGACGTTAAACATAAACGGCGACAGGAATACAATGGGAAAATACTGTGGGAAAAGCTTCACAGATGAGTGTTTTGGTAACTCTTTGCCATCCTGATAGAAAATTACGAACATCTTGGGAAAAAAAGCAGCAGTAAAATTTTGAATTTACTAGTGGAGAATCATTAGTTAAAACTTAATTAAGAAACCACTAGACATTGTGGTATTATGTTTTACTGAGTAAGTTATTCTGTGAGGAATTGAACGTAATTCATCGTTTGCTCATCTCTGGAAGAGCTGTGCTGCTCCGTGTTTATTTTTTCATAGGATTTGCTACTAGAAATTTGAACTAGAATATAGATGTGTATATCATCTGCATACTATGTAAACAAGCATACGTACTTTATATACATGCTTCCTGTAACATCTGCTCTCATTTCAGCAGCTTTCACAGGAATTGCTTTCAATTTTTGCTGGAGTGTCTTTAGGAGAAATATCTTCCTTAACCCTATCTGTATTGTTTTGGAAAGTATGCCTTTGTAGTACAGATCCATACATAGCCACAGTATGGATGCAAGGACTTGGCATTTACCATCCTTTCACAAAGTTATGTTCCTCTTGTTTGGGGCTTCCCGTGCTTTCCTTAGAGTGGAAGGCTTATATGTGAATATGTATGTATATATATATAAATATATATATATGTGTCTATGTATGTATACAGAGCTTTATAACAGCTCATCTACTCATGGAGGAGTGAGGGTTTGGGAATGAGCAACCGGAAGGCATGGAAGAAAAAATGCTGCAACTGTCACTGTTTGATTTATGTGGCTACAGATGGGACCAAGGAGGGAGGGGATAAAGCACAACAAATGGCTTTGAGCACGTATATTTCAGTGGCTTATGGAGTGTAACTTACTGGTTCTTTGCTCTGTTACTCTATGGTGCTTCAAGTCAGAGTAGGGAATAGAAACCTGCCTTTATTTTATGTGCCAATATAGATAGATTGATTCTGGAAATACAGATTTCCTAGCCACTGCTTTTGGAAAAGAACTTGGAGGGAAAGAAGCTTGCATGCAATTTCTTCCAAGAACTGACCACTGCTGCAGATCTCAGCCACTCTTTACATGGGCAAGATGACATTTTCTTGATTCTTTTATCTCCTCTGATGAAAACCTAAGAAATCCCAAATTTTAAGACATAAACTATTTCACTCTTCCCCATAAAAGCCTGAAAAAAAAATCTAGTTCAAAACAGACAAAAGCTTCTAGGAAATGGCACAAATTTCTCTCCTGGAGGAAACAAAAAATGATGATTGTTAGCTGCGTTATTTTAGACACTGCTGGGAAGTAGTTTGACACTACAGAAGTGAGCCTGTTTCACAGTGAAAACATGTTATTTCACCTCCCTGATTCTCTACAGGGATAGGTCTGGGATTATTCTGCTTTTTGGATGCTGAGGGCCAGTTTGGGGAGCAACATGTATCAGTGAGCAGATGAGATGACAGCACTGGGTCAGAAAAAATAAGACTGACTTGACTTTTTCAGCTAAGACAAATTTGTTTTAACATTGCTGATGCAACCAGCATGGCCATTATATTACATTGATCAATACAAATAAATTGCTGGACAGGAAGAAATGCATCCTGATCAGCAAGGTGTAAATGATAAGAGCATTCAGGCTGGAGAGGTTGTTACATGGTGCTGTTGATGGACAGATGAGGCTGTGACAGTTTCTTGATTGCAAGCAGTTCCTGAATATTCTCATAATTAAAATGAGCATTAAAATACTTTCACTTATAATTTCTCTTTTCACACTACATTTTAACGTCACAGTTATTCACAGGAATCAATCTTCCTTTTTGTTGACCTGCATAACTGACAATAATTAAAGAAACATGTCTTAAAAATCCCTAGGGCAAGTAACTGATTTTATTCAACTACTTTTAGCAATATTCAACAATGTTTAGCAATATTGTTCAGAATAACATGCTGCCTTCTAAGGCTAGTTATATGAGTTTTAGTGCTGGTGAAAGTTGTTAAGCAAATTGTTCAGCTCTAAAGTCCTCAGCTTTGTGAAGAATTGGCATAGTCCTGTGCAAAATAACCATGGAGGTTTTCTGCTGTACTGGCTCTTCTCCAGTATCCATGGCCCACTTTATGTGGAAATGTGTCGGGACTGACTGGATTGTAGCGTGATATCTGATTCTGATGTCAGCCTTCTTGTTGTCCTACATAGAATGTGTCTCTCAAAAGCTTACTCGGTTTTTTTTTTGGGTAGGCTGTTTGTTTATTTAAAATTCTGGAGCCTTCAACTTCAGTTCTGAAATTTGCACTCTTCAGAGTCTCCTATATTCAAAACAGAAATGTGATAGAAGCCTGAAAGATTTGGAACAGCCACTAACCGGTCATTTGATTCATCACCTGAACAATTTAGGGAGTGAGAAAACAACACGATGGTGGGGGAAGTAAAGAGCAGCATGAATGGTACATTCCTCTGTTATGCGAAAATTGGGAATTCTGTGCACATCCACAGTCTGACACCACTTTGATCTTTTGGGATTACAGCAGCAGTTGGCTGTGTAGTGAAACTAGTTCTATAAACAGTGCAGCAGGGCTTTGGATGCAGTCAGATGGTCCAAGACAGTCCATGCCCTGAACACTGAGCAGCGCGCTGAGGCAATGCAGACGGTACAGCCCATAAACGATCCGGTGTGAGGTGTTTTCCAGTGCCATCCTTCACAAGTAAGGAGAGATTTCCTCTTGTAGAAACCCTGCAAAAGGGCCCTCTGGGGTAATTGAGGAGTTGCTGGTAGATCCAACTGGAAGTATCTGTCAGTGGTGTTATTTTCTCATTGCAGACTGGGGGCTGCTGTCTCTGACCTGGAACTGAAATAATTGTCGGGATGAAGGAGCGATGGCTTTGCTAGTGCTGTGTGCGCCCCCCAGTGGGAATTTCGCTCCTTTTCCTTCGGTGGCACACCGTAGGATTTATTTTGTTTGCTGCTGAGAATGGTCGGTGTGTCAGGGGTCACGGTGAGAAAAGCTGAACTGGAAATTAAAAGCCAGAAATGGGAGTGAGGGAAGAAGTACAAACACATAAGCAGATATAATTTCAATTTTCGTATTTTCTCCATACCTACAAATATCTATGCATATCCTTTCTTGTAACCATCTTCTCTTTAGAAAAGTCAGCTTTCTCAGCTTATGCTGAAATGCCTGCAGATGAGTAGAATAAGCTGATTGTTAGTGATAGCATCTCTGGAGAGCTTCCTGGCAACACAGAGGATGCTAGGGCACAAGGAAGAGTTTGGAGGGATACATTTGGAACTGTCCTGTCGCCATTCTGCTGCTAACCCAGTCAGCTAGCCATGTCTTACTCATTCTGGATCAGTTTGTAGTCTGCTGAAACTCAGACTTTGGTCTTGCAGACTAAAAGACAACACAGAACTAACTGTCTTTGACAGACCCCTCCTCCTGCAGGACCCTGGCCTTGCTAAGTGATCCTGGAGCATAACTGTAGGTAGAGTACTATGTAATGAATATTGCTCAGTAAAGAAGGCTGGTGGTTTATTGCTAAGTACCACTTTAGACCTCAAAATCTAGGTTCAAAAAGCAGCAGTAGGTTCCTAGTAAGCCTTTTGTGATTTACCAAACTTTGCCTGCTTTGTAGTTCTAAAAAACATATGCTGGAGTATTAGATTTCCAATAGCTCAGTAAGGCTTTTATACACAGTTTCAGTAACTCAAAATTCTAGCATCTCAGACTCAGACTCTACTTCTGTGGTGCAGTTGGTGTTTTTTGGTTTTGTTTTGTTTCCTTCCTTTCCTTTTGAGGATTTTTGGCCAAGTAATACAAAATTTATTGGCTGTAATACACAGCTCAGGATGCAAACTCATATTAAAGTAGTAATGTCCTACTAAAGCCTGTATAGCTCGGAATGCCACTTTGCCTCTCCTCTCTTTACCTTAGTAAAAGGTAACCTTATTCCATGCTCTCTCCCCTATTTAGGAGAAGAATATATCCTTTATCTGAAGGCATATTTGTAAAATAGCCTGTCATGCTGAATGGTGTTGTGATACATTTGCGTAATGAGAGATTTCATATCAAAGCATTAATGTAAGGAGGCTGAAGAGGTGTTGCCTTGGCAACCCCTGAATCTTGTGATCTTTGTAGTATAAATAAAAAAAAAACACTAATCAAGGACCAGATTCAGCAGTATTTATGTATTCAAAATACATATTGATTATGATACAAGATTTGAATGGGAAGGAAAACAAGACTTTCCATTATACTAACAAAGTTTGTCCTCTGCATTCTGGAAGAACAAGAGAAAAACTATGTAAGTTATAACCACTGTATTAAATGCAGTGAAATTAAGTTTATGCATAAGAAAGGTCCTAAATATGTCACTGCAAGTGTATTTCTACTTGAGATTTGTGTGCAAAATGTTATTTCACTGGCTGGCATCCCTGTTTACCACACTGAGTTTTTCTTATACATGAACAAGGAAACAATTAAACAATACTTTAATGTGTGTGTTTGAAGAGTAATGACAGAGACAGAGTTCTGTGAACTTTCCTTACCTAAGTAACTTTTATGGTAGTGAGCAGCCTACTGCCTCTAGCATCTAGCTCAGTTTGACACCAGTTTTGGTGGAGGGCCACAACAAATGACAGGGAAACAAATGGTAAGGTTTGCACAGAAATATACAGCAGTTAGATTGGCCAAATCATTGGCTTCCAGGACAGGCTTAGTGAGGAAGGAAAGGCTGTGGGTATTGTCCCTCTAGACTTCACTAGTGCCATCCCTCAAGGTCTTCGCTTTCTCTTAAAGCACTCTTCAAATCTGTTGTGGACTTCAAGAAACAAAAATCTGCAGGTGGAAGAGACTGCTTTGGCAATCTTTCTTTAAGACAGGGGATTGGTGGATTGTCATTTCAGCATATAAGATGGGACCTCTGAAGGGGCTCTTTGAAGAAATTTGATTTGTCAGGGAAATCAAGGTCAACAGAAGCTTCGGATTCACCCTGTAAAAATTTAGGCACTTACCCAAGGAAGCTACCTGAGGAATTGGCTGTTTTTCCACCATCTTTAACATGGAGAACAAGAAAGGGAGCTCCCAGATCATGACTTAGGCAACCTGCAGTCAGAAGCACCCTTTGGAAAGACTTCATTTTTCAAAAGGGGAACCTAAGCATGCTATGATCCTTGATTGGCTCCATGATTTATAAATACTGGTAAAAAGAACCTAACACTTAATCCTCAGCATGCTGTGTGCAGTTTTAGATTTCTACTTCACAGGCTTCACGGGAGAGAAGGGCAGCAGAATCTCCTCCTGATTGAATGAACCTAGCTGCATTCTCAGGATTGTGTTCAAGAGGGGCAGAAATGCAGCATTCCAGGAGAGGTGAGATCAGGAGGCCCCATGGAGGGAGGGCTGCGGGCAAGTACCTTAATGGAGAGAGGCACAACAAGCACTGAAGCCACAAAATGAGTAACAAGATAATTATCAGGACTTAGGTTGTAGTGTGACCATTCCTCAGCAGAAGGTGATGCTTAGAAGTTTAATAATAAAATAAGCATTGACTTTTTAAAAAGTAACGACATCTCTTATTTTGCAACTAATACTGCATAAGATACTGCAGCAGAGGAATAAATTTTTTTGTAGTTTGGCTGCATATAAATGACTGTTATTGTTAAGAAGAAAGGTCTAAGATTTGATAAATGAGACAAAACAGTACAGTACAATATAATAGCAGAGAAAAATTATAGCAGTGTTTCAATACCTCGTTAATGAGGGATTTGCACATTTTCCCTTTTAATATGTGTCTTTTTCTGCAGTTTTATATAACTCCTCAGTACAAAAGTGACTGTAGCTGTTAATTAAACAAGGTATTTAACATTGCTTTGTTTTAAATGTATCCTCCATAGAACTGGGTTATAAGAATACAAAAATAACATGCTTTTAAAGAAATTGTTAATTCAAAGTAAATTTTTTTGGTTTCTGACTGTGTATCTGATTATAACTGGAATTAATGTTTTTGTTCTCTTTTGTATTTATTCTCGCATGATTACTGAAGTAGTAGTGTTAGTCTGAATTGGCTGGTGAAGTCTTCATTAGGAGAAGTAGGAGTCAATGCACTTGACAGTGCCCATTTCACCTTAGGACTCCACCCAGGTGTTAGGGTCACTTCAGTTCATATTTTACATGGGTGAGGTACACCTGCCTTTCAGCCACATATAATGGGGTGTGAGAGTGACCTGATCTCACACATTCTTTCGTGGGATGTCTGGCGTAGAAGGTGGGTGTATGGGGCTAGAACAGAGGTATATTTGTATGATTGTTTTGTAACTTCAGTAGCTGTAATAAGACAAGGCAAGGCTGTGAACTGCTTCCAGCCTGTGCTTTCTATAATAGTCCTAAGTGATACTGTAGTAATTCATGATATGACAGTCGTAAATATTTATTTTCTAGCTTTCTACTTTGCCCCTTATTCCAGACTGACTTTACAGGGGTGTGTTGTATCAGTTGGGCTCCAGTTAAAGGCAGTCCCATTCTGGCAGAAACCTTTACACGTGTTAGGCCAGTGGTACCTGTCTCAATTGATGCAAATAGGCAACAATCAACATCACTAAATAATACATCTGGCAGCAAAACAACTCTGTTTTAAAAGCATTGCTGCGCAGCTGCTAAAACTACACCTCAATTCTTGGGAGAAAATAAAAAAAAGAGAAGAAACCCCAATGATTTTGATGCTGAATGGTTTGGTAAATGAGAGTGCAGGGACACTTTTATCGGGGACTTAACATTGAGCTGTGCACGTTCAAGGCACACTGGGGACTGAGGTCTATTGATCCCTGGTGCTCAGCCTACTGAAACGATCAAAGCTGGTGGGAGGGAGTCTGCTGCAGCTCCATATGTTGCATTCAAGCTGAACAAGGATTTCATCTTCCCCAAGCCACCTGCAGAGCAAGACTGCTCAGATCTCCAGAGATGAAGTAGGTTTCACACTAGTCGTTTCTTGCTTGAAGTGCTTTTAAGGATAATGGAGGGTCCAATAATTTCTCCATGTGGCAATACACATAATGGCATGAAATGAAGCTGGGGGCAACAGACAAAGTGGTGAGAAACATTGTTAGGAAATAAAATCACAAGAGACGCACAGATTCAAAGTAGAGGACCAAACCTTCCAGGGAGATGACTGCAAGGTGTGTTTCCATCACTGTATGTAATGCTCTGTGACGATCCCTTAGCTGGCTCAGGTACTAGGGGCCATATGGCCACAGGTTAATATGGTACTTAATTCAGGTTACAAAAGGGACAGTTGGCATGACTATTCTTTCAGGACCAAAGCAAATCACCTATGGCAGTGGTATATGTTTTGTGTAGGCCTACTCCTTTCTTGCAGGGAAAGCATGGGTTCCAGTTGTCCAATATCTTACAATTTTTGCATGTTGCCTCCCTAGACCTGAGGGTCGTTCTAGCTTTCAGTTCAGATATTGAAAAGAACCTGTTTTCAAATCTTTGTGTGGTTAAAAGCTTCACATATAATGAATCTTTCTGTTTGTATACAGGAAGCTTCTAAAAAGTCTTATTTTGTAACTGATAGGTCGACAGAGGTGGTGGAGATTCAGTGGAACTGCACTCTCTGCTTTATTGCACAGACTCAATTTACTAAAGGGCACTTAAGCACTGCATAAGAGCTCCTTGCTATTTCTGTGTGAACAAAGACAGTACTTTTTAATTTGTATGGCTTTCAAATAGATACAACCTGTTACCCAGAGCAGCAGATGTTTTGCACCCATTGTTAAGCGTCTCTTAAACTGTGGAAAGACCAAGAAGGTAAAACAATCCCATTTCTTTTCCAGAAAGGTGAATGTTTGGGGGGACTACATGAAAGCAGTGCCATTCATAGAAATTAAGCAGCCAATTGACAACATGCCTCAGAAAATTGTTTCTCTGTGCTTGGGCAGAATTGAAAAAGCTAATCTGAAAACTATGTCAACTATGACATTTTTAAAAAGCAAATATTAAATTATTTTCTGAGTACAGAAAAAAAGGGAATTTATAAGGAAAGTAAGGGTTTATCATCACTCTTTGTTTGTTTGCGTTAAGAGCACTTCAATGTCATCCTTGTTAGTACCTTTCATCATTTCCCAATAGCATAACAAAAATAAGTGCTTCTTACTTGGAGTCATGTTGCTCCACAGAACAGTATTGCATTTTTGTTCATTACTGCTACAGAAATGAAGAAAAGCTCATATTTTGTAATGCAACACTGTGAAACTCTTTAGAACTGTCCATATGCAGTGTTTCAATGTAAATGCATGTGTGCTCCTATGCATATACATGTATATGGGTGTGTATTTACCCCCTGGGATCATATAAAGGATAATTATTATTAAAAGGGAGAGGATGGAATAACCTACAGTGTTACTCAAGTAATTTCATTGTAAAAAAAAAAACTTGTAAAAGGGATCACCGAACAGTTGATGTTTGAAGGGAGCATTGCAGGTCTTTGAGCTCCTGACACCTAGAGTCAGTTGTCCAGGACAATGTCCAGGTGACTTTTTAATATCTTCAAGGATGAGACATTTTCATAACCTCCCTGGGCTGGTGTTTCATCACCCTGACAATGAAAAAGTACATTCAGATTCCTGACTACATAGCACTTGTTTGCCCAATTAGCATGTATTTTCCTCTGCTTAAATGGGACTAATTACACTTCCTTTGCTTCATTTTGGAGTTAGAACATATTGGCTAATATTTTAAATGGCCTTTTGTGCCTCTCTGTGAAGCGAACTGCTTTTAGCAAGAAAGCAGAATTTGAAGATACTCAACACATTTTGTTCTGCCTGACCTTATGGACTTTGTTCTCCTAAAGCAGCACTGTGCTCCTGAATATCTGTGCACCCCTTCATTCTGCTCTCTCGGTGCCGTATGCACATTAATAATCAATGAAAGAAGAAAAAAAAGTTTGAGTTACCGGTTGAACTCCGAACTACTGCTTTTCTGAAAGTATCATAGATCATGTTTAATAGCCTGTGGATCAAAATGAAATCCAGTATATATCACAGGGGGACTCAACAATTGAAGCGTTCTGGGAATGTCTAAGTACTGGAGTGCTGAGGTCCCTAGAAGCTTCATTCTGTGCTGTTTTTATTTGGATAAGGCCCTATCATCTATTTTTTTATAACAAATTGTAATAATATTTTAATGAACTGACTTAAATTATTTTATCTGATGTTCAGGGGAACAATAAACTCCTTTTTCTGCCCCTTCCACCTCCTAATTTTCTGCAAATGAGAAAAACAGTCCTTGAGAGACATTAGCATTTCAGAGTATCTCCAATACACTTGACTCATGGCTATCTCATCTCTGTCCTGGGTGTCTGCAGAACGGTCCCTCAGGAGCACTGAACATGTTCTCTGGGTCTGTGAAGCTGATCTGTCTGCCAGCTCTGAATTTACTCCTTTCATATGAGAAGCCTCAGGGGCTCTCTGAAGTATCCTAACTGGTCTCCTGGTGATGGGAAAGCAATAATTTGCAAGCCTGAAGCTGCACAGGTGGTACAGTGTGGGTATGAGGAGGATGTATAGTTTTGTCTCAGAAAAACAGCAGTAACAGAAGGGTTTTGTGGACTTGCTGCTCAGTGGTTTGCACAAGGGATAAATTATTTTCCTATTTAAATGTGGTAGAAAGAAGGTTGACTTTTTGCAGCACGCTGGAAGAGAAATAAATTTGGGATGAAACTGTAGGAATCCTGGCAAGATTGAGACCCTTGAAGCTTTCTTGACTGAGTATTACAGGGCTGGTGTGCCAGGGCTGCATTGTGTGGCTGTGGCAGAACTGGGCTGGTGCAGGCTGTGTTGGCTGATCTGGAGCCCTTGGGGCTGGGGCAGCCAGGCAGTCATGCAGCCTGGGTCAGTCCCCTCTCATGGTGTTTAATGATGCTTCTCCAAGGACATCAGGTTTTCACTGCACTGTTTCACCTTGTGCCTGGCTGCTCCTAGAGCTGCCTTCCTGCAGCTGCCCAAGCTGTGGCTCCCTGGCCCTGGGAGGATTTTGGTATGCAGTTCAGAGGATCTGTTTTACAGTGGGAGTTTGAACTGAATGGGGTTGATGACTAAGGTGATTTTTAGGTTAGCATTTTAGGGTGCACTAGGGACTGGTAAGGAACTGCCCACCAGAGCCACTGGCTTGATACATGATGGCTATATATCTTCCTTTATGAAGGTTATATATACTCATTAACCTCAGTAATAATTGGTATTTCAATACTGAAGGGTACGTGTAGGATAACAGTTATATCTACCCCTCCCCTTGCTCCTGTGCATAGGATAAATCTCATTGAGAGTAAAAGTAAAGAGTATGGCCAAGAAAAATGATTCTTAACAGTTGTTTAATTGTTAATTCATGATTTGTCTTGCTTTTGCACCAGTTAAACTTTAATGTGGAATGGAAGGCACCATTTCTTGGCGCCTTCTAAAGTGCTGCCTTTCCCTCTGCAAGGGTGTGGTAACAGGACCTTCTCTGAGTGCTTTAGATATAAAGGTACTTGAATATCAGAAGTTGCAGGTGGATTAATGAACAGTGAGTAGTAGTGTGTTCTGTTGGTGGTGTTTTTTAAAATGAATCTTTTCTACACTACTCAGTAAAGTTCCTTCTGGTTACAAATCTCTCTGGTGGGATTGGTGGTGGTATCAGCCCTGCCAGCTGGTACCTGCTGTGGTTTCTGAATGAAACAAGTGTCTTCCAGCATTCTGTTGGGTTTGCATGTTTAATAAATAGCAGCAGTGAATTTACCATAGTGCAATGATAGTGATCATGAGATAAATAGCACAGTGATTTTTTTTTGGGGTCATTTTCTAGTGAGTTGGACAGAAGGAAAAAAAATCTTTGAGTTTCACCCTTAATTAATGGACTGCTACAACATGAGTTACTAGGTGTTTGATGGAAAATAAGATTTTTTTTTCTGCTTTATCAGCCAGAAAAGAACAGCTGCTGAACAGGGTAAGTCTTTATTTTTCCTCACAGTAAAGGTAAACTTCCACTGCAGTCTGAAACATGGGTGACAATTTCACCACTGGCTTAGCCTATCTGGGGAAATATTTAATTCTATTTGTTACATCAGGCAGAAGTGGGGAACTCCCATGTCAGTGGAGTTTCAAAGGATGTGGGCAATTGGGCAAATGCAACATCTCTAAAAAAGAATTGCAACCATAATTCATAGTTCACAAATATTCTATCAAAAAACTGTTTAGAGGTTGTTTTAGGGTGTGATCACTGTCTACTTAGCCAGCTCTGTATTTTGGGGACTCTTCTTTCGGTAGACCAGTGACTTTTGTATAAGCACATATTCTAGAAAGGCATCTATTCTTGACTGGAAAACATCAAGGAATGGTAAAACTAACACATGCTTTGGCACCTCCTTTCAATTGCTAATTAGTCTTCCTGTAAAAAATGGTGGTGAAAAATGCTTATCCACACTAAAATAGCCTTCTCTAATGTGTTTTTCCCTTTTGCTCATAAGTTATCATCAAGTCACCTCTCATTCTTCTATTTATAAACTAAATAGATTCATATCTTTAGGTCCTCATTAGACATTGAGTTATTTCTGTGGCTGTCATCATCATCCTTCCCATTTTTCATTATTGTAAAAAACTCCAACAAACATCTGAACTATATATTGTTTGCCAGCACCTCTGTTTCCACTACTGTATGTGGAGATAAAATTGTCTCCCTGATGCCTGTGCACTTGTTTATAAAATAGTGGATCATATGACATTTTTTCTTCTACTGTGTTTCTTTGGGATGCTCTGTAAAATATTTATATATATATATGCATGTGTAGGTGAAGAATGCTGAAATGAAAAGTTTTCTTGTGTCTATAAATTACTCATTTGAAAACAAAACAAATTGTCAAGACGTCTTGGGTAGTTTGGGTTATTTTCTCCATTGGCCTATGGAAAACAAACTGACATCCCAGATAAACCAGTGAACTATGATCTTTGAATCTTTGTTTAAGAGCAGTCTCGACCATTTTAAAGCACTCACATAAATGACTTAATTACAAAACTTTGTAGTCTGCCTCTTGACAGAACTTTTAAAAGCTGATTTTGTCTTGAGTGTAGAGTGAAAACAATTGCAGAGAGGTCAGTCAATCCAGGAAGGATTTTTGGCTTCTGATGTGTGACCTGGAAGCTCATATGAATTTTGTTTTATTGTTGACTGCTATAGTCTTTTCAGAGTCACTGTTTTTAGGGTAGTTATCCATTTTGAGCAGTCTCTGGTTTTCTCTCTGCATGCATAACTTACCTTTTGAGTGAGTTTCAGCAGTTCAGGTCTGTGCAATGGCTTGTCTTCCTCGTTTTTCTCCCTTTGTGATTCTCTCACTTTCAAATGGTATCAGCTGTCATTTATTGACTTTCAGAAAACCTACAGTGAGGATCAGCATCAAGGTTAATCCTGGTCTCTGTGGAGCCTCACTAGCAGCAATGTTTGAGTGACATTCTGTTTTTCCTGTGTGGAAATATGCTAGTTATTCAAATCTTACTTGGTTCTGCTGCATTCTTATTGTGTGGTCCTAATTTTTTTTGTGCTGTTCCTGTGTGAATTGTTCCTGCTATTTTTCATTTAAATGGCTTGTGTAAGGCTTTCCTATTAATGCTCTAAGTGCAAATAAATCATCAAGGAAACTTGGAATATCAGCAAAATAATGAAGGTGGGCTGACCCAAAAAAAAGGTGCTTGGCAAAGATACAAATATAGCTGAACACAAAAGACTACATTTTGAATCTGTTTCTATAAATTTTAGAAATTCTATGTATTTTTACCTTTAACTCATTATAAATTAAATCCAGCATGAGCTTTTCTTTTTTAACTTCAGGTTCATATTGACTTAAGAAACCTTATTTCAGTAGGTCTATCTCCTTACCGCTTCAAATACTTTTGCTTGTTTTCTGAAGTTGCCACAGTATCCTCAAAAATTATCCACAGTTTCAGTGAGCTGTTTTTAATCTTAGCCATCCAGGCCTGTAGACCTAAAAATTTCTCTTTAGTAGATCTTTAACATCCCAATGGCTGCTGATGACTTGGAAAGCTCATCAGGTTTATGGTAGGAATCCCTCCCAGCACAAAAAGAAAACTTACTGAACATTTCTGCCTTGCCTGCATTTTTAATGATTTAACCATGCATAGGGCTTCAGTCATCCCTAATGTACATACTAAACTGCTTCTTCTTTCCTTAGTCCTGTCAATCAAGGTTTCCTTTTCCCTCTGATAAATTTTCTTCATGTCACATTTCTATTGATTGCTATCTGATCTGCTTCCCTCTTTCAACTTGTTAAATATTGCTTTGCTGTCTTCCCTTTACCAATAAATTGGGATGGGCTTTTAGATAAAGCTGTCTTCTTTCTTGATTGAAGGATTGCAGCTTTTGGCCATCTAATCTCTTCTTAAAGAGCTTTAAGCCTTTATCAATCTTTTCCACCTGAAGTTTTTTGGAAATTAAGTCTTTTAAAACAGTCTTTGTGATTATGACCATCCTTTTCCTTAGGCATCACTGAACATAGGTTGTGATGAGTTGACAGGGGGAAGTATTGATTTATAGACCAGTGGGTAATTTCTTTGGGCCACAATATGGTTGGAAATGAAGATGTATCATACTGGGTCTGCTGGTGAGTTGGAACAAGGTGTGCAAAACTGATTGTTGTATGAATTAGAGTCTGTGGATGTGGTGGGTCAATGTGTGGTGATGGGATGTGGTGACTGCTGGGGAATGAAGGTAAGACAAGGCCAGTGCTGGGTATCCATGTGTCTTGGCTGCTTGAATGATGCCTCAGTTTCATTAATATAATGTAGATTTCTACAGCTATCCCATCCCTGGAAAGATTCAGGGTCAGGCTGGATGGGGCTTTGAACAACCTTGCTGTGGTTGGAGGTTTCCCTGCTCGCTGCAGGGTTGTTGGACTAGATGACCTTGAAAGGTCAACACAAGCTATTCTGTGTAGCGTTGATGCTTGTGAATCAGGTTGTTTTTCACAGCCAGCAATAGCTATGAGGTTGTTGTGGTGACTGCAGGACTCACTGCCAAAGCTGCCAAAGTGCTCTGCTGGAAGTGGTTAGGGATGGTGGGTAGGACCCGGCTGGAGGGGCTGCCCCGGATGTCCCGCTGTGGATCCCAAGGATGGGAATTCTGCTGTGTCCGTAGCTGTGTCAGGGCTCAGGGCTCGGGTCCAGCCGGCTGAAGAGCTACACGTGCAGCTGGGGGTCGCCTCTGGAGCGCGGTTTTCCAGGAGGATTTCCAGCCGCGGGCAGTAGTAGAGCCAGGTGACCATCGGGGGGCACCAGAACGACAGCGATGCCTTGGAGCCGCTAATTAGCGCTCAGGCTCTTAAGACATTAGGCTCATGTCTCTGTGGTGCAGCCACGGAAAAAAAAAAATCCCTGGGTTTGAGGGGGGCAAGGAATTTCTTCCACTTCTTAAATCAACATAATTTCCTCAGTAATACTGCAAGCTCTATTTTGAAGGCATGAGCTGTTAAAGAATAAACTAGCAAGCATGAGCTATCTCCTACTTTCCCAGCAGCACTAGCTCTTTTTTTTTTTCCTTTTTTTTTCTCTGTTTCAGTCCCTTGTTTAAAGTTATATATTGATTTCCAAGGTATAGACTAAAGACTTATCTTGAATAAGATGTATTGAATAATTATCATCGAGAGATCAGTGTCTAATAAAATATGAAATTTGTAAGGATTTTACAGTTCTTCCTACGCATTTGAGTGTCCTATATGGAGTCTGAACACAGTAATATTTGAGGAGTTTGTATACATTTTTAACAGTAGTTGAGTGCTTTTTTTTTTTTCTTTTTGTTTTGTTGGTTTGTTTTTTTTTTTTTTTTTTTGGTTTTGCTTTTTCCCTGAGATTTCAGCTGATGGTCTGAATTTCAGATGTAAACAGATCCTATAGACATTATTTCTGGCTTGTTCCTGTATGAGGTTTATAGCATGGGTAGATATTTATAACAGTGACTATAGGCTACTGGTAAGTCATGGTGTTGAAGCATCTTTGACTGCTTCTTCACCTGGCCTCATAAGAAAATGGACAGAAGGAAGCTTTTTTTCCCTTAAAAAGAAGGCTGTTCTGCTGTCTACAGGCAAAGTCTTCTTCCCACTGTCTCCTGAAACTCCTGCTAATCTTTGATGGAAATTCACAGTATTAATACTTAATATTGAAGGTATAAACCTGTTTTAGTAAAGACATATTTTCTGGGTTTTTTGGTTCCTGAGGGTGAAGATACTGAGTTTCTGTGAGTGGAGCCACAGTATGACTTCTGGAAAGGGAGTCTGTTATCCAAGAACTGGCCTTGGTTGGCCAGTGCTGTTAAAAAGCGTAGTCCAAGTTGTCCTGAGTCATCTGCAATGGTCAACACTTAAAGCTGCCAGGGGCTTTTATCCCCAGTGGTACTGATAGTCCTCCTCTATCCAGTTATCCTACTGATTTACCAGCCTTGAAGTCCTCCCCATTGCATGGATAAATGTTGAAGTGCAATCAGAATGTGGGTTTTAGTTATGACAATGCACACAATTAATTTTTGTAAGTGAAGAATTTTGCAAATAGTGTTTCTGACTTGACAAAAAATCAGAAAACAATGAAATGAATGTAGCATTTAAACATATGGAAGAGGCTTGGTGAAAGGACTCCTTGCTTGAAACCACATTGCTCCTTCTCACTAAGTAAGCTGGACTGAAATAGACACTATTTCACTATGCAGCTCTTGCTTTCTTTATGTCCCTGGACCATCATAGTCAAGACTACTAGAAAACAGTATTTTCATGAAACATCTGACTTTCATCAGGCAGCTAGGGGCATCTGGAAATTCCTGCTTTTTCAAGTTCGGTAAGCCTATTTGAGGTCTTCTAGAAATGATGAAAAGAATTGTTAATCCTGCTGCTGCTTAGCTTTAAATCAGTAAATCAGTCCTTAAACCTGTGCAGTTCTTTAATTCATGCACTAGGTGGTAATCAAAAGCAGCCCAAGTTGTGTTCTCTCTTCTTCTCAAAATCACAGCTGACATTGGAAAATGAAAGCACAAGACTGACAGTTTTTCCTGCCAAGCTTTTAAAGTTTTCTCACTGTCCAGTAATGATAAATTTATTTAGTAGAATCATCTTAGAGATTAAGGTAAAGGTGCTGCTAAATTAATATATCCTGTTCTAACTGTGATTTTTTAAAATCAGTCGTTGGATAAAAGCATAAGAAGTGCTTCCCTCTGTCAGATCGTAAAACATTCATCAAATATTCCATGACTTCAAGCTGAGATTAGTGTTGTTTCCACAATACAGGAATTCAATTCAATTATACTAGTTCTTGAAATAATTGCTATAGACTGAAACGTAAGTCTCTGAATTTACAGACTGATTACCATTAGCTAAGACAAGGTAGTAATGAAAAAGTGGGGGGGCATTACTCTGAAAACATGATTACAGTTTTTTATAAGATAAAAAACAAACCAAGGAAAAACCATTTCAGTACTGCCCACCCTGAAATTATAAAACCTGCTCTAGTCCTGTACTTTCAGATTACTACTGGCTTCAAGGGGAAAGACTGCAAAGGTGTGTTTTGGATTCTGTAACTGGAAAAATGCATTCCACTGAAGAGAATCAGTCAAAAAATATTCTTTTACTGAAAAAGGCAAGGTATAATATTCAGGAATGGAGGCTGATAGGTGGACCCAAACAGATCTGGGACAAGGGGAAATCTAGTACAGTACTGTGCAGAGTGACTGTAGGTAGGAAATATCAATGGTGCAGTGTTTACATAGCAAGAAGGAAATGTACAAAACACAAGACTGTAAGATGATGATGTACAACACACTGGACTGTACCATAGCTATTATGGGCCAAATAAATATATTTCAAATAAACAGCTAAAAGAGGGAGTGTGTCACATGAACAGTAAATGTTAATAGCAAGGGAAAGATCTTTTTTGTTCTCTGTGTAAATCTGTAAGGAAGCAGAAGCCTGTCTTGTGACTAGTGCTCAGAGCCACTCACACGCATACATCCTTCCTCTGGCAAGGTTAAAAGCTGGTGGAAAAAACCCTCATTCTGCTCCATGTGGGAGGAGGTGCCATGGGTGATGGCTATGGCAAAAGATGCAGTGCTCTGGAGCCACCTCCATGTATGGAAAGATGGATGAGATCTGATGGTTCATGGAGCAATGGCATGGCTTAAATTAGGCTTAAACTGAACATCTGGGTTGTCTTTTTTCTTTTTTTTTTTTTTTTTTTTTTCCTGAGCAGAACACAGGCACTCACTGCAGAGTCTTTATCCCAGAATCTGGATAAAGAGATCCCGCTTGGATTTAATCTCAGTGTAAATATTTGTAACTCTTTGTGACTTCTCTGAGTCAGGTGGTGAAGGCACAGATCATCAGTGGTTAGGAAGCTGGATAGCAGCAAATACGTATCTGCTCTCAGGCAACTGTAGTGTTAAAAGAGCAAAGGGAAATTTGATGCAGCTACAACGTGTTTTACACTGGTGATCTGTGTAGCAACGAGGAAATGTGTGGAAAAGCAAAATTCCAGACAACTGAATTGATGATATGATTCATACACTGACTTTTTCACTCAGCACTCATCCCAGTTATAATGAGAATCATCTGAGTGAAGTAAAATAACCACAGTTTGAAGCTTGTAGGAGGGCAGTAGCCTATAGCCATGCTAGATGTGAGAGTCATTTGTTCTGTAGCCTGTTGGAAAGCTGTGCCACATACAAGATGGAACTTTTCCTTTGGCTTGTTTTTTGTGTTTGTATTTTTTGGAGGTGTCCACTGCAACCCTGACTTTCATTCTAAATTGGTCCTACGCAGCTGCATGTATGCATATATGTAACACATGCATGCAAATAATCTGTACTTTCAGGAAAAATTGATCTTTGCATGTACATATGGCCAGCTTGGCAGCAGTGCACCAAAGGAATTTGTATGTGCTAAATTTATAAAAACTGGCTCCAAACATAGAAGGGAAATAGCGTCAGGAGAGCTGAGGCACACCCTTAGGATGGTGTTAGCACACATTCTCACAACTGTTCTTGGTTAAAGATGACTCTCGCTCAAACAGCATCAGAAATGCAAGCCTCACATTGCCTCATTCTGTGCAGTTTAAGTTTTTGATCTTAGAGAACTTAACATATGATAAAATAATGAGGTAAAAACATATGTGGATTTAATCCTAGTCTGAAGTTGCATTTCAAGTTCATGCCAAATGAAGCTCCACCCCAGAGTTTTCTAATGATCAGTGTGCATTTGTAGGACCAATGGGATGCCCCTGGGATAAAATGCAAATTATTTCTTACATACAGAAGGTTATTCAAAGCACAGATCCCTACCATTTCAGTGAAAACCACAGAATCATAGAATGGTTTGGGTTGGGTTATCAGCCACCGAAAAGACTTCAGAGCAGCAGCAATTCAGTATAATGTCAGAAGGTGGCTGGTCTTGGGACCCAGCAACATTCCTCCTTTTTCAGCACAGTAGGTGTGATACTCCTGTGGTTCCCTGTCCTCAAGTGCAGTGAGCACACAAATTCCAAGAGGTGCCCATGTGAACGTGTGTGTGCATACACATACACACACCAAAAATACATGATATACACACAGCTGGCTGCAGAGATCAGCACAGAGAGCAGTGTCTTTACTGGCATCCCCATGAACACATCTAAAATCATGTCATACTGACATGGACACTACAATCAGATTCTCTTCAGCTGGTAAGGACTGAAGTTTTGAAGTATATGCACATTCCTGTCTCTCTAGTAGCTGGTTTTGGAAGTTGAGTCTATCCAGTTGCTGACACCTTGGTTGCAGGTATTCAGACCTCCTGCTATCTGGCTTGTCCATCTTGGAGTTTATTAATGCTCACACACCCACACAGAAGAAAGAAATTGGATTTAATAAGAATAAAGGATAGTCTGTAGTGATTAAGTGCAGGGCTGAGATAGGTAACAGTGCTGACCATCTGTCTGTTTGTATCTGCCCTGTTAATCTTATTTTCTGTGTATTTTAATGCACAAAATCACTTAGGTTGGAAAAGACCTCCTGACCTCTCTCTGTTCACACCTTTGGTTCTTCACTAAGCATCACATAATGCATTTTTCACACTTGGTTTCTCTTGAATCTTGTACTCTGGATATCCTCCCTCTTTGTTTTGTCCAGTGCAGCTTTTGGGCCAGTCCACCTTAGATTACAAACAACAGAGGAACATGGGTTTTAAGCAGCTTTGATTCAAGATAAACTGTTTGCATGGACTTCATCTTACCTTGCTTTAGCCAACTAAAAGTTAGGCAGAGGTCTTTCGCTGAAGCCCATGTAGGAGGAGAGAAGCTCTTCCAAACTAAGCCGGTCTATCTTAAGGCCTGTCTTATTCTAGCATGAGATGAATCACTCTCTAGCAGGGCCTCTTTTTCTCCTTTAACTAAAGGCAAAGCCTAGATGGCTAGGATAGGCTAGATGTCTAACCTTTAGACTGCCAAAATGATGGGAATAGAATCCTACTTCCACATTTTATCCTCAGAGCAGAAGGCTGTGTCTCTGGGTAGCATGTTGTAAAGTTCAACCTACCTAACACTTCCTCTCAAGCTGTTGCTCCCCTTAATGTGCGAGGCTCTTAAAAAAATAACCAACTACAGTCTGTAACAGTGTGGGTCCTGAAGAAAGAATACTGTCAAAGATCAATCTAAGTCAATATACAGAGGTGGAACTTGGGAAATGGCAGTCTGTGTTAGTGATGTGAGGGGTATAAAGAAGATGGAGTGACCAGGATTTGATTTTCTCTGGTCCATCACTAAACCTTCACCAAGAGTGAAGCTCACAGCAGTCAGCAGCCCTGGGTGTGCACTGTGGAGTGCAACCCACTGGAGGAGCTGGCACCTGCACTGCAAGGGGAGCACTCTGCACTGCATCCTGCTGCTGCTGTTCAGCTGGGGTTCCTCCAGGAAGGAAACCTCTTTGACCCAAATTGGATGAGTTTATGTGTATTCTGCAAGAGTATTTGCAAGGCCAATTTGCACTAAAAATACTGTGTCCTGCTCACTAATGTACCTGAGTGACGTCTAGCTTTGGCATATAGTTGTGATTAAGATCTCAGTCATTATTTGCTTTCTGTGTGACTCAGTTCCTTTCAGAGATTGAAGTGGAGATAATAGTATTTCTTCTTATCTAAGAAGTACATTGAAATATGAGGATGGAAAGCTCTGTAAAACTCCAAAATAGAAGGAATTTTTCACTTAGGAGTATGGCTCATTTTCCTTTTCTCTTTTTCTTTCCCCTAACAGTAGCTACTTACTGATTTGTGTCTCTCCTTCTTATCTGTCTAGAGCATGACAAGTAGATGGTTGTGGCTTTAAGAACATCAGGTTTTTAAGACAAATGAAAAGGTTTGAAAAATGGCGTAGTTCAAATAGAGCTTTTGATTCCTTAGCTGTGCTGGTCCTGGCAGGAGAATGTAAGAAAGGTCTATAGCAGCATGAAAGAGGACCTAGTGAAATGTGCAACAATATAGTCATGATAGAGAAAAATAAATATATCTTTCCCCATATATTTAATTTTATTGAATATTATATGACTTAATTATCAAAGCACAGTAATAATGACCCATGCAATACTAATGACTATTGGCAACAAGGCTCAAGAGGACACATAGTCTAATTAACTTTAATAGGATGGATTTAATAATACATTGGATTAACATCTGTTAGAAGGAAGTATAAAGATTTATTGTTCTCTGAATAAATATTGACCTCTTGCTCTCAGGTCAATAAATCTTAAGCTTGTGTCCACTTAAATTAGTATCTACTTATTACGTTAGCACTCTTCTGTTTCCTATCACCAACTTCGTTAGGAGGAGAGGGGAGCTGCACTTCTCTCCTGCTGCATCAAACACTTCTTCCAGGAACTGAAGGTAAACATTGAATTTGCAGATAGAAGAAAAAAAGTCTGGGCCCCTAACTGTCCTGTCTTCACATAAAACTGTCCTTCCATGCTGTTGCTTCATAAGAAATTTCAGAAATGTTCAGAAAAAAATCAATTACTATTAATGCCACAGGAAAGGTGTACAGCTTGCATTATCTGCATGATTAAGCAGTCTTTATACTTGTGTGATGTGAATGGTGTCAAAAATATTTTTGGGGATGAGTGGGAGGAAATCCTGCTCCTTCATGTGTAGTGAAATACAAAGTTGTTTCTAGGACTTTGGTGTTCATTTTGTGCTTGAGGTATTTAAGCACAGATTCCTTTCTAGCTGTAAGAGTTTCAAGAGGAATGAGATGGAATTTATTTCTTTTTCATGCCTACAAGGGAGGAATTTCTTGTTACTCTCCAAAGGGGTCAGTATGGTTAGAATTATCTAAGTCTAAAAAAATTATAACTGAGAAGCATTCCTCTAAACCAGTTGAAAATCTTTGAGACTGATATCCATTCAGCAGATATTTAGATCTTCCTTTCAAATTTAGTAGATAACTTAATGGGTGATATTTATAAGGAAACATGAGTTAGTCTAACTCTATCACAGGTGAATTTAGCCATAAAAATCTCTGTGACTTCAATGGCAGAGTTCTGTAGGGGAATGTTGATTAATGCAGAGAACATTTTCCAGACACACCAATCAGAAAATGTATGAATTTTGGTAGGAAGATTATTTGTATTTATAGAGTTCTGCAGAACTTTTTCAATAAAGGAAGTGGATTCTCTCAGATTTTAATGGATGAGTTTTGTGTAGCAGATCATAATTGCTTTCAAAGCTCAAAACGTTGTTCTTGCTCTCTCTCCTTCTCTGTAAGAATATCTGTGCTGGTGCAGAACCCTGACAAAAACATGCAAGTACTTTACTCTGCTTTTATTTTCTTTCTGATTGTGTGTGATTTATAGGTAGATGTGGCACTATGGGAAATAGTGGCATTTACCATTGTAAGTAGGGAATACCTGGTCAGACTGGTGAAAGAACAAGGTCCTCAGAGCAATTTGGTGTACAGGATTAGAAAAATTCATCTGTGCCGCTGAACACTGACTGAGCCATATCTATGTCTCTAAGGGTTTAGGCCCAAGGTTAGCAGATCTTTTATTTTGTGTATTCCTTTGAGGTAACAAATCCTTGGAAAATGGATTCTAAATTTTGTGCCCAGTCTGCTGTTCCCCCTTCAACTGACCTTAAATTGGGATTGAGTGCAGTCTAGTTCTACTTACCTCAGACTGTTATTAATCATCATTACCTATACTCTGACTCTTTGGTTTGCAAATACTCCTAGGTGCAAATCATTATTTTCCTTTCATTTTTCACCCTTTCAGGCTGCAATAGAATTGCACATTTTGACACCCTAGAGATCCTGCTTTGTTCTTTCAGTTTCCTGGTTGTCCATGCATTAATCACAGAGGTTTGTAACATATGTTGGGTTTCAGTTGGGGATAAAAAGAAAAGATGAAACAGCTCACTGGGAACGAGGAGAGGAGCAAGGCTGAGCTGGAGTGAACATTGTCTGGGGGCAAGATGTACATGGGAAAAATGTTGTGTTGACTTTGATAGGGCTTGGTGACTTTTATTTCATAACCATATCAGGCTTTACAAAACGGAGTCTCAGGTAGGAAAGCAATTTTGATAACTAGACAATTATTGGTCTTGTATTTCACTGTGTGGAGGGGCATATGAGATCATTTACATTGTTAAACCAGGTGTTCAAATTAGACAGCTGCCTTGCTTTTGTGTTAGCATTTTGGGTCATGGTAGACACCATCTCCTCATGCTCCCCAAGGAATTATATACAGAAAGCCAGAATGATGACTTTAAGGAGAAAAAAAAGGAAGACATGGAGTTACCTAGTTTTGTTGAAATATCTATTTTTCTTTAGATCTGGTTAAAGAATATGCATTGCTGGTCTGCAATTCTTACTGTACTGCAAATACAGAAGGTGCTGATAACTTATACCAGAAGCTGACTTGTGCAAATAGTAAATAAGATCTTAACAGTGGGGAATAATTCCAAGTTTCTGAAGTGACATTCCTTTTTCTACACTAGAAGCATGTTGAGTTTCTGAACTTGTGTCACCACATAATGCAACTGTCTGCTGTTGTAAAGTGTTCCTCCCAGCCCCAGACATTCACATTGCACTATGATTGCTTTATTCCCTCAGTGGAGTAGAAGGGAATCTCAGCTCTGTGTGTGCAAACCAAAAAGGATAAGTTTTTTGTGTTACTCTTGCTTTCAAGACAACATGCTACCCTTTCATCCTGGATGGAGAAGGGGAGCTTTGGCAGGGTTGAAAGACTGGAGATCCTAGTCACTAAAATGGGAACTTAATAAAGTGGTGCACAAAGAGCCTCGTGTATGCTGTGAAAGCTTTTAAAATAATTACTTTTATAAAACCAGTAGAGCTTAACTCTTTTGAACAGATCAGAACACTGGAATCATAGTGTTATGAGCTAGCCTCTGGAGTTTTCTTAATGCCTGCACTTTCTACATGGCTTGTTAATAAGATCTTGGTAAAGCAACACAGAAATTACAGAAAAATAATAATAATTCCATGTGAATTGTCTTGAAAAACCACATGTGTTCAGGCAGAAGGAGACATGGGACTGTGCACCTGGAAAACCATGTTTGCTCACCAATGTACTTTTTAGCTGTAAGTAAAAACACACACAAACTTGTTAAAGTGCTGATTCTGTTCTGGGGGCTATTTGTCCTGGCTCCTCCTTTTCAGAGGCCAAGACTTTGTCTGAAGGCTATTTTCTCTTGCCTCTTTATATATAAATCTCTTTATAAATGACCAGCCTAAAGAAGTCACTGAAGACAATAAAAATCTGAAGCCAGCCCACCATCTCCTATTATTTGGGTAATTTTCAGGGATTTGTGGGATTCATAACAAGTCCTCTGGCAAAAAGCAGTGGATGGGAAGATGATGTGCAATAAAAAAATATCAAAAATGGTAGCGTGGACATATTGTGCAGCCCTGAGTGTGAGTTGAAGGTGCACAGAGAATGTTGGTACTGGGACAAAAATGCAGCAGCATCTGTTCTTCTTTGATACGTTAGCTGCCCAAAGAATGTGGAAGTGGTTACTGCTATTTTGACAAATGCACTTATTTCTGCTTTTGTTGCGTGGTGTGGCACAAGGGGAACACTGGCGCAATAGTGTAAGGCAATAATTTATTAGTGGTTTAGGGATGTGGGCCCAGAACAAATTCTAGACAAAAGAAAAACATGTTTGGGTTTTACAGAGAGCCTTGGCTACAGGAACAAAGCTGTGATTGGGTGTGCAAATATTTGGTATTTCGATTGTCTTGGTTGCTGTGACAGCTGAAAAATGGTCTGAGTTTGTTTTTAATTATCACCAGGAGGGGAAAAGCCTGCTTTAAAGCCAGCAACTGATGTTGCAGCAAAAGGCAAGAAAAGATATTTAGCAGTGGGGAATATACTTTCTCGGTGTTAAAATATGATGAAAGCACTATTATTTCCAAATATTTATAGTATTTAGCTAGTTTTGTGATTACAGCCAACCAAGCAAAGTGTTTTGTTCATTTGTATTGCATTCAGTGATGGATATTAAAATGTCAGCTACTGTTCTTACTTGATACTGACTGGTATAATTGATATCAAACTTATCTTCTGCAGCCACACTGGGAAATGCAGCAGGCATGTTGTGGCAGGTCTTTGTGAGACTTACTTAACACAGAAATTATAAAATGCATATATCATACCTAGTGGATGCTCTGCCCACTTGTATCAGGGTGTAGTGGGTTGGCCAATTGCAATAGATAGATCATAGAATCATGGAATCATTTAGGTTGGAAAGGACCTTTTAGGTCATTGAGTCCAACCATTAACCCAGCACTGCCAAGTCCATCACTAAACCATCTCCACGGCTTTTAAATATACCCAGGGATAGTGATTCAACCTCTTCCCTGGGCAGACTCCTCCAGTGCTTGGCAAACCTTTCAGTGAAGAAATTTTCCAATATATCCCATCTAAACCTCCTTTGGTAAAACTTGAGGACATTTCCTCTTGTCCTATTACTTGATACTTGAGAAAATGGACCAACCCTCACCAATGGGTGACCACATAAAGACTTCACTGTTCTGAAGGGTTAGATAGGAAAAAAGAAGCATGTTACCCAAAAGAGATGTAGCAATTTGTAGCCTCTGGCAGGGTTTGGGACCAGTCCTATTTGTGGAGTATGTATCCAGTACTTCAAACCCTTGTTCTGTCATTTAAGCAAGATAAGAAACTGTTCTGTGAAAAACCCCTAAAATTGATAGATCATTATGTAAAAATTTAAGATTGTGTCCAAATACTTCATCATTATTAACTTTTTTTTTGGTGGCAATTACTGTACAATAGTTGTTTTGTTATGAATATGCATCAATTCAAATGGGTCATTTCTAGCAGTAAGAATAGCTTGTCAGACTTTGAACAGCCAGCAGTTGCCTTTTAAGTAAAAATCAAGAACTTCCAAATGAAAATTTGCCCCTTCTGGGGGAGACAGAATAGATTTTTGTGGTCAGATGAGAGAGACTGTTCTGTATAAACTTGTCTTCCATTGCAGGGAACAATTTAGACAAGGACACAAAATGTGTTTCCCATATCTGTGAAATCGTGAGAATGTGATCTTTCCATTTTGTCAAAAGGACAGCTTTTTTTTGTCTTTTAGCTACGAATCTTCAGCCAGTTTCATGTGGTATTCTGTACCTTGGAAAATTTAATCAAGGCTGTATTTGAGGAAGAGAAATAGTTTGAGCTGCTAATATGCTCCTGTTCTTCCAAAGCTGTCTAGCCTGCTTTTATGGATCCCTAGAAAGGTTATTGATTTACTGTGAATGTGGCTTTCTGTAGTAAAAGCTGAAGGCTGTTTGCAAACTGCCACCTGAAACAGAGGCTTAAGCAGGAAATTTAGATAATTGCATTCTGCTTCCATTGAAGTCTGTGGCATTTTGGAAATTAATATCAGGAGAAGCAGAATGGGGTCCCGTGACCGGGAGTTACTGCTGCCGGCTACTGGAATAGCTCTTCAACTTTATATTGCAGAGATGCTCAACCACCTGGGACCTGTTCAAAAGATTTGGAAAAATGGTTTTGATAGCAGTTGCCAATATTAACACTAGTTTTTGTAGGCGTTTTGTCTTTGTAGTCCTTGCTGGGTTAGCAAGGACTTAGACTCATCCACACTGCTCAAAGCTGTTCACATGGGATGTCCAGACAGGTTTTGCCAACAGAATGGGGAGTCCCATGAGTCTTCTCATACTTTGTCTTTTCTGAGGGACAAAGATTCTACAGACATTTTATTTAAGCAGTGTCAGCACTTTTGATCCCACATACTATGGTTGTAAAAATAATGAATTTCTTTTTTGCTTAGCCATTCAATTGAGAAACTGGAAGAAATTCTTGGTTTTAGTGGATCAAAAAGTTGTTTTCAGGCAAGCTAAAATGAAGCAATTTGCATAGTTTCAATTTTCTCAGTCCTTTTCTATGGGCTTTAATAAAAATGGGTCAATTTTCAATTGAATTTAAGTTTTAATTGAAAACAGTATTTTGAAACAAATACTCAAAATATGTTTGTTTTCAAAGTTTAGAAAAAGTTTAGTCTTTTCTAGGTTCTTTATTTTTCTGGCTGGTTATATCTTAGACTATTTTTCAAATTCACTTTTTTTTTTCCCCTGAAGCAATATATTTTCATAAAATCATTGCTTAGCAGAATACTTTTATCCAGCATTGTTAGCAATTTTGCAACTCACTCCTTTTGCCTTAGTGTTTAAATAAGAAAAAAAAACCCATAATGTTGCTTTTAAAGCTTATAGACTCTAACCTACAGTTTAGAAAAACTGTTGTGATATGTAACATCAGGCATAGCTAGAGAAATCCAGCTGGAGTCTGTGAGTATGAGGGAAGTACCTGGTAGCATCCAGGTAACAGATGTGTCAGGGGCAGGGAATATAATTTTTGATGGGACAGTTTGAAAATACTCAGGTCTAAAATGAGATAACTTACAGATTAAAGGAGGGTACTAGAGAAAGAAATTTATAATCAAGGTTGACACAGTCTTCTGTGATCAGCAAGCCAGTCTGCAGTTGTCCAGCCTGAGCTTTCTTGCACTTCCAGCATATCTGTTAATTGCAATTGTCAGGGACAACATTAGCGCAAAAAAGTAGGGGGTTAATTGAGACCAGTAGGTGCTGATTTCTTTGTTTCAGCAAAGAAGAACAAGATAGCATATTTTTTGGGAAATTCTGCTTCTCTTTAGGGCATTTTATTTAGCTATCCATACCCATCAGTGAGACATAAACTTTAAAGAATGTAGAGATTTTAGAGAAGCTAAGATTTTAAGTTAGAGATAAGCTTCATTGGAGTTAATTAAAATAGATGGGTAGGCCTTGATGAAGTTAAGAGTTAGTAGTTAACTAATAATTGATTGCTTGTCAACACAATGTTTGGTTAGCTGGGTTTATAATGAAGAATACAGAAACTGATAAATATCTTTTAGGAACATAAAACAATTGTAGGCCTCCTCTGTTCTGAAACCCATTGAAGACCGGAGTCAGAGTTCTACCAAGGGTTCATTTGTCACATTTGCATTGAAGAGGTAGAAAGGTCAGAAGGAGGAAGACTTCATTTGCTTCCTCATTTTGGGACCCCTCCCCATGAAAAGGACCACCGACCCATTTCAAAGGACAAACTATGCATGCTTAATAACCTTTGAGCTAATTACCATACGAAACGGGGAATGGGATGTACCAAAGTTATGAATATGTATTTGTATTTTGGGTATTCAATGCTTGTGTAGATAAAAGGACTCTGTAATCACCTGTAAATTGTGTGTGTATTTTGGAGCTGTCCCACATGCTGCCCTGCCGCAATAAACATAGACTTTCTAACTTTAAACTGTTAGAGAGTTTTTGTCCGTCACAGTTGGATATCGATACTAGATCAATATCCATATTTTTTTAATAAATCAGCAGCACCAGTGCAGTTGGGGCTGGGGGCTCGGTGCATTTACCTCATATGAACAAAGGAGCCAGATTAATCTGTTCTGTTCTTTCACATTAGAAGGTATCTGCTATTTTGGACTGAGTGTACAACTTGAACTACAAACTGGTCATAGTGGGATATGTATTTTAGAAGTCAATGAGATTATGTGCTTTGAAAAAATTAAGAACTTTATCTTACTGTGGTTTTTCTTTTTTGTTTTGTTACTAGAATAAAATTTACAAACCAGTTCTTTTTACAAATGTCCATAATGTTCACCAAAAGGCAGCTAAGAGTGATTGATTTCCAAAGCATAATACTTTGCCATGACTAATGGAGTGACAACATTACCTATTTAACAGAGCTGCTCTGCCCGTTTCCCTTTGCACAACAAACCCATGTGCTAGAAGGCTGTTCTTGGCTTAAGAACAAGGCTTGCATAGCTTGACCAAGGTGAGAATGGTTTTGGAGGCCTTGCTATTTGGAAGAAGAAATTTTCTCAAATAGAGGTTTCATCAAGTCCTCTGAATAGATTTTTATTGTCCAGATTTGGGAACTAGCTCTTGGAGACATTGGGTATGGGATTCTCCTGATAAGAATGTTCTCAATCCTTTTGTTGAGTCAGACTGTAATGGGGCTTGCTGAAGTTTGTTATACTGTTATAACCTGAGCCTGATGGAGATTCTTAAAGTGTTGGAGAAATTTGGATTAAATGCCACTGATGAATCAATTATTAGGACACAGTGGTTTAAAGGTAAAAAATGTTGCCCTGTGGTGTGACTGTGCAGAATCACTTTTCTCATGGATACTTGAGATATGGAGATCTGTTGCTCTTCTGGTCCCCCTGATGCACTAGACACTTCAGCTGTAGTGTCTAAGCTGATCCCAGCTACTTATCATCCTGCTCTGTGTGTATATGTGCTGGGAAGAAGTATTGGCATCTTCCATGTAAATATGTATGAGGATCAGCTGTGTTCTGGACTCTTGATAGAAACAGCTTAAAGTTTAGGGCTAAAACTTTTTATTGTTGGTAGTGTGGCTGTGTGCTGGCTGAGAGTGGGAAAAGAGATTACCCTGTCACTCAAGTAGGTAGAGAAGGAGCTAAACTACTCTGCAATCTTTGGTCTATTTTAAAAAGCTCTGCTATCAGAAGTAAGGGAAGTATGAGCTGTTACAGCCGTTGTGTAGCTCTACACAGGCAGACTGTGATGCACCCATCAATCCTTAGGAAAAGCTCCCTGGGCTCTGGCTGCACAGTGCAATGTGGGAAACTCTGGTGTAGAATGGCCTTGCACACACAGCACCTCCTCCCCACATTCCAAGGTGGAAGAAGAACCTGTCTGATAGCTTTTATTCTGCTGTAGTGAATGTTTAAAACAATAATCCCCAGGGTAGATTGGCAGAGGAGGCTAGCAGTGGGAAGGAAGAGGTGAAGGGAGCAAAAGAGAGAAGAGACCTTTGGGTTTAGGATATATTGAACTTAAAATTCTGAGACTGCTCCATGGATGGGCCACATAAAGAATTAGATTTACAATTTGAACAAAGTTCCGTAGGAAAATAATTGGACTGGTGAAGCAATCTCACTCTCGCTAAATTGCTTTCCAAGGAGCCTATCCTGAATGGGGCTGTGCTGCTCTTTCTGGTATTTGAACATCCTCATTTCTCATTGACTTCAGTGAGAGTTAAACTCATTGAACTCCTCACTAGGCAATTAGTTTCTTACAGGTCTATTTTTTCTGCTGCAAAGTGGTAGCTGCCTTTCCCTTCTGTTGGCAGTCATACCCTGTGCCACTCAAGTCCAAGCCTCAGCATGCAGGTATCATTTAATGGTTCTTTTGTGAGACACATGCTTAAACATTTGAACATAGATTCTGCTCCTTATTGTTTTCTGTGGATAGGATCCTTGACAGTTTTGTTACACTGACTGCACCACTTTAGCAAAAAGAACATGTGAAATATGGGATGGAAAGTCTTTCCAAAACTAATCCCATCACAATCTTATAAATCAGTTTTTTGTTTTATTTTATTTATGTAGGAAGAGTTTTTTTTTTTGCTTTCAGAAAGGGATGAACCCATTTCAAATTAAGAGAACAAATTCATTACCATGGAAGATGAATGAGATAATAAAAAATCACGAAAGTGAGGTTTTTCTACCTTTCCTTTCCACGAGAGAAGACCTACTGAAATGCAGTATATTTACAGTCCTCAAATTACTGAAGCTGTAAATGTTTTTGCTTTCATGGCCTCTGTTTGTACTACTGCACATTTTGGGATGATGGATTATGGAGCACCAGGTGTTGGGATGAAGAGAATCGATAGTGTGATACAAAAGATGAAATAACTGTGATGGAACATCAATAAAGGCTAAAAGCTGCCATAGGGATTTGAATCTTAAAGAAGAGCCTGAGAAAGTGTATTAAAAAGAATTCACTTTTGCCCTTGCACTTGTAGTGTCTTTATTCCATGAGCAGAAGTCACCTGGGGGCTCTGTCAAGGACAGAGGTGGAGGAATTTTTTCTTTTCTGTGTGTACATGGTGCCCAGTACACCACCTCTGGGGCACGATGTCGTAGTGTCAAGTTAATGTCAGGACACAGCTGGTGTAGGTGCAGTTTGGAATGTTTGGTCTGAAGTGGAGAGGATTTTATCTTATTTTTTATTAAATAAATAAAATTAAATTTGTTATTAATTTGCATGCTACTCCCACAAGCAAACTAGATGGACACATTTAGAAGTAAATAGTTACAGTTCGCATCTGAGCTTTTGGGACGTTGTTCTGAGGAAATGGCAGCTGCTCCTCTGCTGCTGTGACCGGTTCTCAGGGGACTTGGCCACTAAAGAAACAAGTAAAGCTAGGCTCTTGATGTTGAGAACTTTATCTATTTCTATCTAAGCAAAAAAGACTACTGAAATATGTCATGTAAAAATAAAGCTATTAGATAAGTTTGGCATCATAATTTTCCTTTTGCAAATCAGGCACAAAGTTTTTGAGCTGAAATAAATTAATGCAGAAAGCAAGGTTAGGTCACACACCTATTTTCTTAGTTCAAAGTCACGCCATCACAAAGAGAAGGAGAGGAATTCACTCTTCTGAAATACCTTGATGTTATTACTAATATATTAAAATGCAAGATCTTTTAAAAAATCCTCATGTCAAAATACTTAGTTCTGCCTTCCAAGGAATAGTCCAGCAATGCAATTTCAAGCATGACAATGCAGAACTATTCACATGCTTTAAGCTATGCACAAGATTGATTGGCCAAAGTTAACAGCCCTGCTGGGATGAGATCTAATGCTCTGCTATAAGGACCTGACTCTGCCAGTCTCACTCATGGGTTTTTTCTGCAGTAGGACAGCTGTGAGATTTCATCCCACGCAACACAAGACTGGTGTAGCCAAAAGCTACTCACGTTGTAAATCTACGAGATGAAATCTTAAGCGCCAGGATCAGGCCTTGTCCTTTAATATTGCATCACACTGACTTTTTTGGCAACTTGAGTTTCCCAGGGGTTCAATGCAGAATGTCCTCTAGAGACAGCTGCTTTGCAGATGTGGTGGAGAAGGGTCATCAAGGGCAAGAAGTCATGCTTAGCCTGGTTAGCACAAGGAGACCAACCCTGCCTTTAACCAGCTGCAGCTGATGTTCTTCCTGAGTTCAAACCTTTGATCTAAAGCAGGAAGACTAGGGACCTTAACCCAGCCTTTCCCATGTCACTGATGAATGCCTCAAGCACCAGGGTTTAGATCTTGCTCCAATTCTTTCAGGAACAACAGAACACAAGGGTCTGAGTGCTTTAAACCTGCAGGTCTGAACTTGGCTTTCCTTGGGGCAGGCAGTGGGGAAGACAGGCAAGGAGTGCAAAACTCAGTTCAGAAAACCTTTTTAAGTCACAAAACACACTTCCTGCCCAAACATGCTGTATTTCTGAGAGTGACATCAAACCTTTTTTTTGTCTCTACTTTCAGGTTGCTCCTATAATTAAGGAGAGGATGATGAAGAAGGGCAGCATGATGCTTGGGTACCAGCCTCACTGGGGCAAAGTCAACTTCTTCCGCCAGGTGGTTATCAGCCCGCAAGTCAGCCGAGAGGACATGGACTTCCTGCTGGATGAAATCGAGCTTCTCGCCAAGGACTTGTAGCTGTAGCTCCACAGCATCAGGTGCTGCTCACGTGTGATATTTATGGAGAGAGAGTGGCAGCAGCATTCTGGTGCTATTTTGTGAAAGGTAGTAAAAAGCTTGACATATAGTTTGGAAACTGTCATTTTACAGATTGGTGTTGAAAACTTTGCAGGTAGAACACCCCTTCACAGGAAAGTATTTGCTGACAGGGGCTGGGGAGCAGGCTGGTGCTTCCAGCACCATTGCTGACATGCTGGGAAGTGTTTCCTCAAGAAGGGAGCACTTCTGAAAATGGTGTCTATGCCCCAGGAAAGGCAGCTATTTACTGGGTGCCTGTGCACAGTGTAGCTCAAACGGGTCACTTATGCATGCAGGCAAAATTCCTCTGAAGTTGCTATTACGAGTGGATTTGTCAGTGAGCCTTAATATGCTAGTTAATTCTCTTATCTACTCTGTCAATATTTTAGTTTGGTAATTAACATTATAAAACTGGAAATTGTGAACTTATGTGAAATGAGTTCCTCAAGGCCACCTAACCAGGTGCATTGCCCAGGTTTTCTGCTGTGAGCACAGCAGACAGTACAATGAGGCACAGTGCAGTCATCACACCAGGAGGTTGGCAGGAACCTCCTGCACAAAGCCCTGAGTAACCAATATTGACCCTGCTGGGAGCAGGTTGAACCAGATGACCTTTTAAGGTCCTTTCCAACCCACAGGATTTTGTGATTTTGTTAAACACAGTCATTTGTTCCAGTCAGTGTTTGCCAGTGTTGCCCATCCAAAACATCACCACTTTATTTAGGAGAGCTGAAAATATTGGAATAACATTTAGAACTTCTTACTTTGTTAACAGGAGTTACCTATAATTTCCGAATTGCTGTTCACCTCAATCTATTTTTAAAGTGTAAAGATTTATTTAGAAGCTTTTAGATGCACTTTGAATTTAACAGAGAAAAAAATATATATTTACCTGGAAGATACATATTTTTTATGCATGATGACTTTATATTAATAATATAGCAAAATTGCTTATTTGTCATTGTTTGTTTGTATTTTCCTACATATTTGAGATTACTTGATCTTATGTTATCAGTGTATAATTTGTAATTTTACTCTGCTGTTACAGTAGTGGTGATCAGAAAAGGTCTTCCTGTGATTTTAGGATATGAACAGTTTGAACATTTTTGGTCAATCTTAAATTACAAAATTAAGTTCTGCACTTTGTGGTAAGAATTAGACTATACTTTTCATCTGTTTTTATTCCATAA
Source organism: Peucedramus taeniatus (assembly GCA_013400575.1). Lineage (NCBI taxonomy): Eukaryota > Metazoa > Chordata > Aves > Passeriformes > Fringillidae > Peucedramus > Peucedramus taeniatus. The sequence continues at coordinate 202,789 of WBNO01024519.1, forward strand.
AATAATCCCTTTTATAAAAATAGAAATGTATTTCTTGTGATAAAGCTGTTGCAGCAAACCAATGGAAATAGCCATGTCTTTCACCTTGTAATCAACATCTGCTCAGCGTTAATGTTTTGCTGTTTGTTCCTTATTCTGTGTTTGAGGTAGCACTGACCACTATTAACCTTTCTGTTATAATGTTTTATGTCCTCCTGAAAGCTGTTTTTAAACACAAAGCTTCCCTGTTTTCATTTCCTACATTGTACTAGGATCCAACATTGCATGAAATTCCTACTTCCAGTCTCCAGGATGATGGTGTGCAAAGCTTAACAAGGTCATGATAACCAAGGAGGTCACACAGAGCAGTAGTTAAAAGCAAGAGTCACCTGCAGCCCTTAACAGTGTCCTGGAAGTGGATATACTTGTGCTATCCTAGTGATCCACCAGACTTTAGGCAAAACCCATATTGATAATAAAATGAATATCACAACTTGGCCCCTGGATTTTGCTCTTCAATACCCCACAAATCACTCCATCATTTGTTGGTGGAGTGTGCTTCTGGCTATACCAGTTATCCTGATCTTGGAAAGCCTAAATTCAGGGGCCATAAGGCTTTTTTTTCCTCCCAGTCACTCAGGGTGGAGTGCAGAGTGCACAAGGAATGCTGCATGAAGGGGACGACTTTGCTCTTTCATCTTGAGTTAGACAGGACCATTACCCCTTCTCCTTCTCTTTTTTTGACCTTGAAGGGAAAGACAGAATACAGTGTCAGGATGTTTTGTTTATGGTCCAGATTCTTGGTGAGTACCTGTTTTTTTGGTTCATGGAGAAGTTATGACACCTTTCATCAGCTAAGAATCTGGTCCATGGTGTTTTGTGACACCACCTCTATCAAAAAGTGTTACTGTCTTGTTTCCCTTCGTGTTCTCAGTGCATTTCTCTGTTCCAGACACTGTGACACTTATGGCACATGTCAGGCAGAAGTAACACAGTTCCTTTCTGTAGCAGCAGTGCCTATAGTATTTTTAAATGACAGTAACCTGGAACTTTTTCATAGTTGCAGAAAAAAAGTGTCTGATCAACATGTACACTGATTTCTTTGAAGCTATAGGTTAACTTTCCAGTGTGATGTGAGTACCTTATCCAATCTCCATATATTTTCCATTGTTTCTGACCCCTTACCATGTCCCAGGTGCACAATATGATGGTTACATTTCAGGACTAATGTAATTTTCTCATAGTTGCTTATGTAGGAGTGGTATGTACAAAATGTCTATTTTGTAGCTGATGGTTTTAATAAAAAGTGAAGTAAATGACACCCTTATAAATACAGGCTGTCTTTGTCATTTGTCAATCTATGCATATACAAACATAGAAGGTACCTCTAAGTACTCCAGATAAATAACACTTCAGCTTTAAAATGTGAAACCTAGTTTAACCTGGCTTTGAGATGTGGTTTATCTGTGCACAGTGCCCACATCATCTTTAATAAATATTTTGGGTGAAAACATGTCATGATTTATCTTACTCCTGCTCTCAAAAGCAGAAGCTAAATTGTCTGTGCAAAAAGACATTTAATTTTTTTTTTTCTAGCTAGTTGGGATTGGCCATGAGCTCCCTCTCATAGTTATGGGCAAGCTCCATCACTCAGGATGCTAAACAAAGTTCTGGAAGTAGTGAGGTATATATATATAAAACTCAGTGTAGAAGCTGATCCATTTGTTGCCTGTGATTTCTTGTGTCTACCTCTAATATTTTTTTTCAATAGAAAAGGAAAGAAATATTTAGACAGAAGGGATACAGAGGTAGATTTTACTCTTAGTTGCGTGGCTGCATCTTGTGAGAACTTTGGGCATTTTGTGATAGGTCCATGTGCAAAATCACCCACATAAATCATTGTGCCTAGAGCCAGCAGTCCCTGTCTCAGGACTTCTATTATGATTTTCTGTGATAAATGAGCACTAATCATCAGAGTCTGGTTACATACGATTTTAGTGCTTCTAACTCCCACTGATTTAACCCTTGCTGGATTGGACCCTGGGTCTTATCACTGGGATCTCTCATTTCAACACCAGTTTGGCACTCTGGACAACACCTCAGTTTATCTGCTTTATGTTCATGCCTAGATATTCAGATTTATCTTTATTTTTGTGACATTTAATTGGAACATATTTTCATTTGTATCCTTCAGTAATGCATTAAGATGCTTTTCAAATATCATTTGACCTGTCCTTAAAGGACAAGAAATGTCCTTTAAGAAAAGCCTAGTAGAATCAGTAGAGTTGCATTCCCAGAATGCCAAGTAAGAGTATGTAAAAACCTGTTATGTGCATGTGGCTTCCTCATACACACAGCCCACAGCACTGATTCATGCTCAAATAATTTTTATTTTTAAATCTCCAGGTGTTGTGATACGGCTTAAAAAACTGATATGAAATGTTGAAGGCAGAGAAGACTAACTCAGAATTACTAAATGTTGAGTTTGCTCACTTCTGTTAGGTTGTACGGGAGTTCTGTGACAAGCCAAAAGTGAGCTAAAAGTGACATTGGAGTCCCACATTTTCTACAGTGCCAAATCTGCCCAGCCTCTCTTCTTTGTAGGCTACTTTCATTGTTTTTCAGTGGCTGAGTAAAGTATGGAAAATCAGTTGTTGGAAATCAGATGTTGCAGGTGCAGCCCACTCATTCCTGTCCTCCTTTCTGTGGTGTAACTGGTAAATGCTGGTAATTATTTGAGCTTATAAGAACTGTATCTAGTGCAGTAACTGCTAAATATTGCTACTGTTAAATCCTGAAATAATGCAATTGCACAGGTTAATTTTGTCTTAATTGCTCATGCTAATTGCAGGTTAGATGCAATCAAAGCCGCACTGCCTGGCAAATGCACTGTGTATACCACAAGAAACCCTGGTGGAGGGGATTTCTTTCTTTAAATTGAATCTAGTCTCCCACAATTACATGTTTTTTCTTCAAATGTACAATTAGATGTTATTACTCTAATTCTGTAACTGCACAACAATCAACCAAAAAAATGACTTTGAGAAATGAAACAAAGCAAGGAAATTCGCTCTGCTAGAGGAACAAAAAAGAGAATGTCAAAGGTTTCAAGGCAAGCCCACAGAATGGCTGTGTGAATGATTAACCTCTGCTAAGTGAATTGCTATGTGCCTGTGCTGCAGGAGTGGAGCAGGGAAGCTGTTCCAGTCATGGGGTCATCAAAGAACTTGTGCATGCCCTGGCACAGCAGCAACCTGCCCCAGCATGCCATGGCCCATCCACTGTCGTAGAGAAGCCCTTCCAGAAGTCTGGACACTTTGTAGTACATTGTTGATTTTTGTATGTATAAAGGTAAAGTTTGTTTTGAAGAGGTCTCAGTAAGAAAAGTGACACTGAAGGGGTAATCTTTAAAAAGTCCAAGAGAGAGGACCACTTTCAGCCTTGGTAGCTCATGTACAACTAAAGAACAATAGATTACATTTCTAAAATTCCTGAAATAAAACTTGTAGAATCTTTAATTTTATCAAGGATGAAGGTGAATAATAGAAAGTGAAAGATATGGATTCAATAATTCTGTCAAATACAGATGTTCTGTTTTGATGAAGTAATTTCTTTCTTATAACTTGTGCAAAGCTATTTAAAAATGGAAAGTATGATGAAAGCACTTGCCATGAAATAGCAAAGACCGGTGGAAAGTTACATTTTTCTTTAGGACTGTGCACAACCCTGTTCTTCCATGAAACTCTCACCCATCTTGTCATTCTGGGAAGTCACTCTTTGAATCTGTCACCGGTGTATTTGAGGCATCCAAAATGAGCAATGGAGAACTCATGGCAACATGAAAAATTCACTTCCCTGATTCTCAGCCACCCAGGTGAGCAGTAATTCCTTACCCATGCTTTTTACCAAGGTTAAAAATGGAGTTCAGGAGTATGCAAACCTCTTTTAAGTTGTATGTTTTAAGCATGCTCAGTTTCCAGGCTTGATTTTATCAAAGAATTATAGAATAAGCTGAGTTGGAAGGGTCATCAGGATCATCAAGTCCAACTCCTGGACCTTCACAGGACACCCCAAGTGTCACATCATGTGCCTGAGAGCATTGTCCAAACACTTCTTAAATTCTTTCAGGCTTGGTGCTGTGAGCACTTCCCTGAGGAGCCTGTTCCAGTGCCCAACTACCCACTGGATGAAAAAACCTTTTCCTCATATTTGACCTAAACCTCTCCTGACCCAGCTTCATGCTGTTTCCTTGAGTTCCATCACTGGTCAGGAGAGTGAAGAGATCTGCAGCTGCCCCTGCCTTTTTCTCTAGAGGATGCTGAAGACCACAATGATGTCTCCCCTCAGTCTCCTCTTCTCCAGGCTGAACAAACCAAGTGGCCTCAGCCACTGCTCATCAGGCTTCCCCCCCAGATCCTTCATCATCCTTGTGGCTCTCCTTTGGACACTCTGTAATAGCTTAATGCCTTCCTTATATTGTGGTGCCCAAAACTGCACCCGTGACTCCAGATGAGTCTACACCAGTACCTAGTGGTGCAGGACCTTTATTCTGAAGCAATCCAAATGTCAGGGTTTTTTTATATTTTCCTTTCTGTGAGAAATATCAGTGTTCTATAGGGAATTACAAAAGAGGATGTCTTGCCCCCATGCTCCAGAACATTTTGCAATTTCCTACAGAACAAAATTTCCAGCTTCTTGGCCACTCTGAACTCAGACATTTGGAGGCATTGATTGAACACAGCACTGGAACTTCTGTGGCAGGAAAAGATCTCAAGATCTCATTGAGAAAATATGACCTCCATTCTGAAACAGGATCAGTGATATCAGAGAACTAGTTTCCAACCTTTTCCTAGTCGATAATTCATGACCAAAAATTCTGGAAAATCTGCAGCCTTCCTGAGAGGTTTTTGTAATGGATGTTTCAGATTTTTTCTTATGTCCTTGATCACCACCATGATTAGGGCCAACAAGTATTTTTCCCCTCTGTGTTTTCTACATCTTCAAAGATGATAGTCTTATTAGCCCTTAATTGTCTTCCTTTCTAGTCCTGAATTGTAGCCATTGCTCTCATGTTTCCTCAGAGGCCATGTTTTAAAATCTTCTGATTATTCTGTCCAAAACAAGACAGAAGAGTCCTCTGGAACCTTAGGTTTTAAAAGAGTGGCAGGATCACTCTGTACATCTCTCAATGACCACTGCTGTTTATCCATCACAGTGTGATGTTCACCCTCTTTTGTAACAGCAAGACATGATTGATTCTTGCCAGGTTTGTGATCCTCCCTGGACATTAGAGCTTCTTTGGCCAACTGCTCTAAGTGGCTTTTCTCCATTAGATATCTGTACATTTAATTAGTCCTTAGTAAGTGTTTCAAATAAAGAGAATAATGTTTTTTCAAAATCTTTTTTTAATCTCCCAAGAACAATTTGAATTGTCAGCCAGTCTGTCCTGCAGCACAATTGCAGCCTCTCCATGATGCAGTTTGCAGATTTAATAAACTGTCCATTTTTGTCCATCACCTAGGCTATTACTTAAGACATTGGATAGGAACTGGAGTTGCTGTAGAACCATATTCAAATGCTGCCTAAATCCTTGTTTTCTCCTATTCTTCTCTCACTGATTTCCAGTTGTCTATAAATAGTTTGATTCTTCCCACCCCTTGTAATTATCTGAGAAACAAGGGACTGAATGGGTTCCCCAGCCCCTCTTGCACCCTTTCCAAGGACAAGTGCCAGCTCTGCCCCTTGGACAATATGGGAGCAAGATGTGCAGCTGCAGAAATCCTCTTGGGGGCATGTTGCAGCTTGGAGCAATTTGGTCCTGAAGTGGTTGAACCTCAGGTTGGATGTGGATGGAGCTGAGGTTGGCAGGTGCAGGAAGGCATATTGAGGCCATGTGCCTGGCTGCTGACTCCATTGGAAAACAAAGATATGGGAAGGAGAAGATGAGGGAACATTGGAATCTTGCCTTGGTACGTCACAATGTGGTTGGGAAGTGCATCTGGATTTGGAGCCAGACATGTACTCTCATTTTGTGCAGGAAAGTTAGAGTAGTCAAAGAGAAGATGGCTAGGTAGGAGATTGTGAGGATGATTTTCACCCAGATCAGTCAGGTTGAAACAATAAAATACACTAAGCATTCTTCACCTTCTTGTTATCCTGTGCTATTTCAAAAATTAATCTTTTATTGTCTGATTGTAGCTAGAGGGAAGACTGATTTAGCCAAAAAAGTGCAAAACAGTTTGACCTTTCCAGATACTTTTCTCTTTTTCAGTTCTTCCAGGTGGTTTTTTTTTTTTTTTTTTTTTAATTTTTTAAATGTTTTTCTTCATAAAGCATGCCCTCAGCATTTAGTTTGTTAGGTTTCTTTAGAACTGGAGGACAAAGATGTTGCTCTGGACCCGAAGTGTTGAACCTGATGAGACAATCCCGTAGGAGATATGGCATTAAAAAAAAAAGCTATTCCCTTTCCCAATTAAGAGCTCTTTCCCCATAATTACTGTCTTAATGAAAGCACAACATGCAGCTCACAATACCTATGATTTCATTTTAATTACTACTGGAAGACAATTAAAGTAGTCATTTAAAAATGCAATTCTGCACACCATGGATGGGACCCATGCTGGAGCAGTTTGCGAAGAACTGCAGCCCACGGGAAGGACTCCTCTTCCTGAGCAGTGGCAGGAACAAGCTGTGGTGAAGTGACTGTAACCCCCATTCCCTGTCTCCCTGGGCTGCTCTGGGGGACAAGGTAAATCCTGTGAAGGAGGAAGGAGTAGGCAGAAGTTGTCTTAAGATTTGGTTTGCTTCCTATTACACTGCTCTGATTTTTATTAGTAATAAATTAAGTTAATTTCCCCAGTTCAAGTCTCTTTTGCCTTTATCATCTTTTTGATGATAATTGATGAATGGTCTCTCCTGGTCCTTATCACAACTCATGAACCTTTCACTGTATTTTCTCTCCCATCCAGCTGACAAGGGGAGTGATAGAGCAGCTCTGGTGGGTGCCTGGCATCCAGCCAGCATCAAGCCAGGACAGTTTAATAGGGAAAGCAAAAGCCACACACACAAACAAAGCAAAACAAGGAATTAATTTACTGCTTCTCATGGGCAGGCAGCTGTTCAGCCATCCCCAGGAGAGCAGGGCTCCATCACATGTAATAGTGACTTAAAAAGACAAACACCATCACTCCAAATGTCCTCCACTTCCTCCTTCTTCCCCTACTTTATAAACTGAGCATGATGTCCTAAGGTCTGGAATGTCCCTTTGGTCAGTCTGGGTCACCTGTCCCAGCTGTGTCTCCTCCCAGCCTCCCATGCACTCCCAAATTCCTTGCCAGTGTGGCAGTATGGAAAAGAGAAAAAAGGTCTTGGCTCCGTGCAAGCCCTGCTCAGCAACAACAAACACAACTCTGTATTATCAACCCTGTGTTCAGCACAAATCCAAAGCGCAGCTCCATACAGGCCACCGTGAAAAAAACTACCTCAGCCAAACCTAGCACACATCCTCAAGTTAATGATTTTATGATTGACAAGATATGTGGCTCAAGCAAGAAGTGTGTTGCTATGATGGTAAAGAGAAGGCATTCACTCCATAGCATTCACACATTCCTATTGCTAATGTGTTGGCTGCGCATACGGAAAAGGAGATGAAAAAGATGAGCATCAGCATTTGACCTTTCTGACCCCGTATCCAAAGCTTATTTCATATATTTGTCCATGAAAAAAATTTCCATCTCTTCTAGAAGCTAATACGATTAATTTTGAACATCAGGACAAGTAGTGCAAAAGTAGAGAGCTCCAGCCCAGCCATCCCACAAGGCAAACTGGACTCAGCAATCATTGTCAAAGTGCACACTGGAAAATTGAAAGGCAAAATTTTTTTGTAAAAATCCATTGTATTTCTTGCTTGTATTTTTGAACTAAATACTTTGTATTATTAGCATTCATTTGAAGGCCCCTAAAGGATAGAACAGCCAGTCTTCAAGCTATTTTGTGAGGACTCTCCATGTGTTGGTGGGCAAAGCATGGTGTCAGTGCTGAAAACCTGCCTGCAATCCATAGACATGAGAAGTCAAATTGCTGAAGTCAAATTTGCTGGCCTGATCAGTGTTGGTGAGGTGAAAGGATGGTCCCAAAGCAAGCCCATGAAAGCACATGGAGCAGGCTTCTCCTCTCCAGGCTTCAGCTGTGGGACCATTTGCTGCCCATGCTCAGGCTGCCCCTGGCTCCCTGCACAGCCCTGCTCCAACCTGGCCACAGGAGCCACATTGGGGCCAAACTGTTGATGTGGTGAGGATGGTGAGACTGCTGCATCGCCTGCTTGCTCTCAGGACATTTTGAGACTCTTTCACATTGAAAAGCAAACCTTCTTCTGCCAAAATGTTTTCATCTAGGCCTAATAAAAGCAAATAAGACTCTTCCCCAGATCAGGAATTAATTTTGTCTGGTTGTGTGTCATGGCTAGAGTAAACAGTTTATACTTGGGCAAAGGCTGTGTTTAAGTATGGCTGGATCCTGTTTGGTTTACTGTGATTAACCTAAACAATTGAGAAATGTTGAAACAAGTTAGTTTAAATTATTTCTTCCATTTCCTACATATTTTATAAGGTGAGGTTCTTAAAGCAACTATTCCAGAAATTATTTCAAGGCAAGAAAATTATTATTAATATTCTTGCATTAAAATGAAATTATGTGGTCCCCTCCCCCTTATTTCATAAGGCTTACATGTCCTTTCCAGATGTACACAAGCTAAACAACCTGCTGCTTAATGGGAGATGTCCCAATGCTCAAAACACAGGAGCATTCCACTATGGCATTCTAAGCATTACAAGAAATACTTGGAATCATAGAATCACAGAATAAGCTGAGTTGGAAGGGACCCATCAGGATCATCAAGTCCAACACCTGGCCCTGCACAGACCAGCCTCAAGAGTCACACCATGTGCTTGAGAGCATTGTCCAAACACTTCTTGAACTCTGTCAGCCTTGGTGCTGTGAGCACTTCCCTGGGGAGCCTGTACCAGTGCCCAACCACCCTCTGGGTGAAGAACTTTTTCCTGTTATTCAATCCCTTGCAAGTCGCTTTTGCAGGCTCTTCCTCAGTGTTGGGGCTGAAGTGTCAGTGATGTCACGTCACAGAAACACTGCTTCTGCTGCTCACATGGGGATTAGATGAGCAAAAGGGGTGGTAGCCAAAGTACATGAGGGAGTCTACATAGAATTGTACAGGACTTACCAACTTGAAAATTAAAAATCTTGGTATGAGATTTATTCCTGTCTAAATTTTTTAGCTAATTAAAGGTATGGTCTATTTTCTTCTGCCTCCAGAAGCACCAGATGGCTTATGGAAAGCAAGTATTTTTGTTGAAGAGAATCAGTAGCTTGACTTTAATTTGATGAAAGGAGGAAACCTCATCTTTTCAAAAATGTCTGGATTCAAGTATCAGCAGTTATTATTTTTAACTTGCTTAGTGCCTGTCTTATTGATGGTCTGCTCCTGTCTGCTAACCCATGTGCTGCAAATTGTAATTCTCCTTGGTGGCAGCAGTTTTGAGCAGATGGGGTTTGTGTTCTCTTTCACTGGATCCTTTCCCTGACAGCCTTTATTTCAGTTTTGTTGGATCAAAGATGAAACACTGTTTTTTGTCATTCTAGGCATACAAAAAGCTTTGGTCTTTCAAAAAGTAGTATTTTACTTCAAATGATTCTCAAAAGGTCACGTGAGAATGCACTGAGAGACCCCAGAATAGGCCTTGTATTTCCATCTCAATCACTGAAGCAACAATCCTTGGCACTTCTGGTTCTGGGGAAGCATTTCTTATATGTTGCCAATGTATTCCCAATTTAATATGGATATCTTTTAAATCCTTTTAAATCCTTTTTTACTGAGTAGTCATAGCATAGACAGCCTTGATCAGTGAACGCAGAGATCCTCTCAGCACTCACATACATGTATAAGGAAGTCAGATAAAGCCCTGCCTTAAGAGCTGAATATTTGCAGCCACAGACAGACAGATGTTTATCAAAGGAGAAGTTTATACTGGCTTCTGTTTGAGAACTAGAAAGACAGTTTTCACCTTCAAGCAAAATCAGGAATTAGATGCAATCAATAGATTCTGTAAAAAAATTTCTAACCCTAAATAGTCTTATGAAAGGTTGAATCATGAAGACCCTGGCATATTTTTAAAAGAAGGGAATCTATTTCTGGAGCTCTTTGTGCAGCACAGGCTTTATTGAGGTGGGGGGTGGGGAAGCTGCATTTCTGTAGCTCAGCATACAGCTCTGATAACAGGTCCTGCATCTCAAGCTGGTTCAGTTCATCCAAAATAAAGCACTTGCCTGTGCCCCACACACTGCCAGCTGGTGGCTGAAGCACTCTGTAAAAACTGGGACTTTTCAGAGAGCCTTATGTTACACTGGCAGGTGGCTGAGCTGTTAAATACAGAAACCCCTGCTCCAGCAGGGCTGGAAATGTAGTAGACTGTTTTCATTCCTGGCTTAGCACCTGGGACACATGGGGGTGGGGTTGAGAGTCGAGGGTGAGGCTGGGGGGCCTAATGCAAGTTGCTCATGTGTATTACAAACTGATGGAAGCTTCACCCCAGCGGTACCAGGAGCAAATTATCTGGTTGTCCGCTCCTTCAGAAAGAGGAAAAGACAACTGTGGTCCAGGGGGCCTCATGCAACCACTCATGGGAGCAGAAAGACAGCAAACCTGGCTAGAAACCTGATCACCATGTCTGTGCAAGCCCGTTAGATACACATCTGATGTGTGGTTCTCTTGGGCTTTGCTTCCTCTCTATGGCTTCTGCCCCAGGTGAGCCAAGGGGCAGTGTGTTAAACAGGGGTATGCAGTGGGCTTGCTTGCTCAGGTCTGGAGGACAGACCCTGGTGATCAGGGCAGTCTCTGCTGGGGTAAAGGTGAGGCTGGGGGGTAGAGGGGTGCAGGAGGAAGGGCACAGCTCCAGACTGATCAGAAACAATGGTGAGGTGCCCTTTGGGAGGTCATGCAATATCTGCTGCAGGTCTTTTTTTCTGAGACACAAACACAGAGGAGTTTTCATGAGAGAAAGACCAGCACCCTGACCCAAAACCAGAGGCAGAGGGAGGTCACTGTGCAGCCCTTGTTGGGCATCTGAAGGTGCTGGGGAAGAAGAGTGGTTGGGAGGGGCTGCTGGCAGCCTGGGCTTGAAGCCATGGATGAGTGAACAAAGAGCAAGGTGAATTGCTTTTTGTTCTTCTTCCACAAAAAATCCTCGCTGCAGAGGAGAAAGAAAAGAAGTGTTTTCAGCTGTGAGTGCTCCCCTCTGTGACACAGGAGAGGGCAGCCTGGTAAGAAATGCCAGGGATCTTTACTCTCCCAGGTTTCACATGGCAACGTTTTTATGAGAGAGACATTTCAGCAGAGAGGGTTTAATCATGCCAAACTTGATCAGGTGACTGTCTAATCTTTTTAAGAGTTTAGCTACCTAAATGAAACTGTCAGAAGAGATTGTTTTATCACCATTACAGCTGAGCAAAAGATTCACAACAGATAATTTATGAGCTGCCTCTTGCCTTTGCCTCTTCATGAAGTGATTAGATGGTGCTCAAAGCATTCATTAGGCAAGAATTTAAAATTTATTTCCTGGGCTTGGTCCTCTCAGGAGACTCACAATTTGGCTGTATTTCAACAAACCACTGGTTGTCTCCAGCTTTCTGCCCGTGAGCAATGCCATTCAGCACCCAGAGGTCAAAAATAGGTGAGAGCAGCCAGAAGGTCAAGGCATGGAGAGGAAATGGGGTCCAGACAACCAGGCTGGGGCACCATGGGCTCAGGCCAACTGAGTCTTGTGGTTCGGGCTGGGAAATGTAACCCAGTAAGACACAGATGCCTGAAAGAAAAACAATAACCGAGCACCAAAATCCTGCAACGAGGTGCATCACTTATATTGACCCAGGCTGAGACTCAAATTTTTGCCATCCCCCCACAGCAAGAGCCTCCTCAACAAGCACATGGTGTGCACTGACTTGCAGAAGTGTTTGCCAAGTAATAAGCAGCATGAAGGCAGCCAAACTGCATTCAGGAACAGGCAGACAGTCTGGAACTGAACTCACTCCATCTTCTTTGTGGCCAGAGGGAAAAATTGCCAAGGGCAGCATTTTATTAAAAACATAATGCCAAAAAAAAAAAAAAAAAAGAAAAAAAAAGGAAAAAAAGAAAAAAAAAAAAAAGCAAGCAGGAGAGAGAGAAAGAACTAAGGATTGGGAAATAAATTAATCAATGTTCCTCTGGAAGCCCTTGGGCCCCAGAACAGCTGGCTTGACAAGAGGACAATATTGCAGGTGCTCTACATGTGGCCCTGTTTGTTTCCAGGTGCATTTGGAATAACGATGTCTTAATGTTTTTCTATTCCTCTTTTTTTCTCCTCAGAAGCTGGGTCATGATTTTTTCCTTCATAATTCATGTCTATTCCAGTAGCAATTTGGAATATCCTAGAAGGGGGCGATATCCCCACTGTGCTGGAAATTATGTGAACCAGTGACACAGAGGCAGGCTGCACTGGGAAACTTCCTTATCCAGTCCAGACCACTGCAAGGTTCAGCAGTAAAGCCAAGGACTGCTTTCTGCACTGCACAGCTGGAGCCTCCTTGCTGTGCACCCTGGTGATAAAATGCTGACTGACATGCTAATTAAGAGCTGCTCACAGTAGGATGTACAAAACAATATTTAGGATAAGAAAGGTGGGCAAAAACCTCAACTAAAAAGAAATATTAGAAGTATATAGAGTACTTTATTTCAAAGATATCGAAAGTACTTTATTTCAAAGATATCATGTACTTCAAGACTAAAAGATCTGTGGAATTTGCCTGCTACATTTTTAAAAGGCATTTGCAACACTTGCTTGCTGTGTCATGCCAAAAGGATTCAGACTTTGAGCCAGCATAAACAGGATGTCGGGGCCTGAAGGTCTTTGCCAGTATGCGGCAGTGGTGGGGACTGCTGAGGGGTGGCCACTGCCACCAGCACACTGGCACACGCTAGTGCCAGCCACAGGGATGCTTGGCTTCCCAAGGCTCAGCAGGGCACTGATGGAAACCAGAGGTGCGGGCAGGGAGCCTTTGCATCCTGTCGGGAAGCTGAGAGCTGTTCCCGTACTCGGCAGAGGGCAGCCGGCTTGCAGGAAGGGCTGCACACCTGTGGCTGTCTGCTTGAGGGGCACCCAGGCAAGGCCTCCTTCACAAAACCCTCGTCTTGCCAGTTTTAGACTAGATGTGACCACTGTCCTTTGTGCACCTGACACTGCCTGTGTGTGTTGCTCTGCTCAGAGCACTGGGTGGCCAGAGAGACTGTGAAATCACTGACATGCTGTGAAATCACTGACATGCTCAAAATTCCACAAGGCCTTCCGCAACCTGATTTAAGGTGCCTGTTTTGAACATGACCCTGGACCAGATGACACAAGCACAGAACAGACTCGGATGTCCCTGCCAGCCTCAGCTATTTTGTGATTTTGCCTGGCTCATGAATGAAGGTATGTGGGTTCCTTTTTGAGATATTCACATTTGAAGGTTCAAAAGGAGATATTCAGTGCAGCTAAGTATGAGGGCTAGTGAAGGTTTTGGCACCAAAATATAATCCATGAAAAAAATAGTGATGTCTGGAGCATCTCAGATGCCAGTATCAGGTGCTGGTGGATGGCACGCTGTGCCAAGGCTTAGATTCAACCCAGGTAACATTCAAGGCAATTTGAAGAGGGCAGAGGGAGGTATCCTGCTCTTTGTTTTTTTAATCTGTGCTCCGCATGCCTTCCACGGGAGGGGTATCACCTTAAAAAGGTGAAAGCTCTTTGTGGAGAGCAGTAGCTGTAAGGCACAAGCACATTAATCATGCACTTCTCAGTGACACAGATTTAGTGGGCTGTCTTCTGGCTCACTTGAATATCAGCACCTCAGTTAGACTGAGGTTTAACTATGGCCTTATCATAGAACCATAGAATCCATCAGGCTGGAAAGACCTTTAAGATCACGGAGTCCAACTGCTAACCCAAAACTGCCAAGTCCATGTCTGTAAGAGTCACATCCACACTGAGACCTGAGCAATCCAGAAGTAGGAAAGCACCAGCTGCAAGCCCTTTCTCCCTCCCTTCCTTTGAGACTAGTGAAGGGATAACAGTGCAGGGGCTAAGGGGCCACCAAGCTTGGCCATCTGCTAGTGCTGTTCTGCTGAAGGGCAGGGTGGGACTAAGGGAAGGAGTCATTAGCAAAGCAGGACACATGCACACTGGACACACTGAGAACGACATTCAGGCCCCTGGTGGGAAGAAAAGGACTTGAATCATTTTAGGATAGGGTTCATTTTAGGAAGAGCCCTTTTGTTACGGTGTCTTAGTATATTCCAGTGGTGGCTGAAACCCCCTAAGTTAATGCAGTTGGTCTTGCCCCCATAGAGTTCCCTCCTACCCAAATGTCTGTCAAAGAAACCCACTCCCTACTTTCTAGACCCTTCCCTGTCTGTTAAAGACAACCCAGCCCCTTAGGCCTGTCTGTTAGCCTAAACCCTTCCCCTTATTTTAGAAAGATCCCTGTCCCTCATCCAAAGATCCAATCCCTGTCCAGGACCTTCCCCCTCCTAATGTTCTGATTTGTCATTACCCTTAAAACTACACCATTAGGAACGAGCCAATGGTTGCTTTGTAGTATCCACCCCGTTTCAAAAAGTTTTAAAAAGCCTTGCACTAAGCTTCTCGGGGCTCTTTCTGCCTGTGTTCCCCTCCGGCAGTGTCCTGTCTTCCAATAAACTTGCTGGATTTCTACACTGCAGAAGAGCCTCCTCTGCCTCCTTTATTCAATCCTCACCAGTCCTCCCTGAGACCCGGCTGCTGAGCAACAGGCTCAGAGGTTCTGGCATGGGCCAAACTCCAGCCCAGCCAGTTCCCCACACTCACCATTGCTCTCTGGGACACGGCAGAGCCAGCCCAGACTCCAGAGGACAGTGGCACCCTTTCCCTATCCTGGATGATCCAGAGATGAATTTGAGTTGGTGTTATTTTATTTGCTCCAATAAACATTTGATTTATACAAAACAAGACGAAAACCCCCTCAAAACAGTTTACAAAGCAAGTTAAGTGTTTGAAACTTTTGATATACAAGAGTATATATTGCTCACATTCCTATTTCATACATGATGTACAGGTGAAGTATTCCTTAAAAGAATAAAAATTTTCCTTTACATGTAGTGTTAAAAAACCCCATAAAAACATCAGTATTGTCAGGAACTACTGGTCACCATTCCTTGACCTTCTTGGATGGAGGAAGAGAAATTGGCTGAGACCTTCTACCTGCCTGGATGCACTCCCCACCCACATCTCCTACCTTTTACTGTGAATGTACAACATTCCATCCCTACAAAAATGCTATAGTATCCCTAAAGTTCCACTGTAGGGGTGGAGGTTTTGCCCCACTCTGTTTTAACATTTCTGAGCAGTTTGGTTAAAATGCAAAAAAAAAAAAAAAACAGGTTGATTGAAAGGTTACAAAACCTTTCAATCATAAATCTTAACTCCTATTTGAATAAGCATGATTCCTATTAACTTGCATGGCAACATTTTCGAGAGGAATATCAAAGGTCAAAGGTGTTTATTGAATCACACCAGATACATCTGTCCAGGATTGGTTTGTGCTGGTTGAATTTCTAACTTGTAAGGCCTGCTGACATGTCATGAGGAAGAGAAAAGTGGATAAATCACTGTAAAACACCTAAAGAACAAATTTTTAGCACTTCTCAAACACATTCCTGTCATGTATATAGGCCTGATGTGATGTCAACTGTCTCAAGCATTTTGGAGAACTGAAAGAATGTAAGCAAAGTCTGAGGGATCCTGTTAAAAAAGTCTGGGTTTTTTTTTGTTTTTTTTTTTTTAATTCTGTGAATTGCTGACTTGCTGAGGCAGCCCTAAATGCAAGCAATGCTGAGGGCAGGATATGCCATTAACCTATTGCTATGGAGCTTCCCCTCACCTCCAAGGTCTTTTTGCAAAAATAAAGGCACCAGCTGCTGCCTCTTACTTTAGAAAGCATGGAACAGTCACGCTGTGGTTTGCCTAGCAATTAGACACACTGTACAGGGAAAAAAAAAAGTTTGTTCCTTATAGCAATACAATCAAGGTAAAAGACAGGGGGGAAAAATAGTACTGCCCATACTCAGAATGCACAGCAAATATAAAACATCTGCTTGGATTGTTGCTGGCCCTGTCCTGTTCTGTATGGTTTGGGGGTGGGGATGGGAGGAGGGGAAAACTCATCCTGCTGATATTTTGCAACCTGTTTGCAAGCAGCATGAATTCAAAGCAATAAACATATAATATTAATGAACTTGATAACAAAACACACATGTGGGGAGGACCAAACCTCCTCACATGCCTGTTCTGGAACACTTTGAGGACTCTGGGGTTAAGATGAGAGGGAAAAGACATTCCTGAACTTTCCACAACGTGCTGCAGACAGGACCATGCAAGTACAACTGCAAAGTCAACTTGGCCTCTCTGCTGTGAGACTGCTCCTGCAACTGTGAACGGCAGGATGACAGCCAGATGGTCACAGCACATGCTTTGAAAGTCGTCTTATTATTGCATATTATTCCTTTTTTTTTTGGCAGAACGCTTAGTGCACAATTACTGGTGTGGTGCTATACCAGTCTCCCCAAGCTCCTTCCCTAAGGGCTGGGATTTCTAATGCACTGGTAATTTCCTGGAAGCACTTTTTTTAATAACTTTACTTTTCCCAGGACATATATATATATATATATATATACACACACACACTATATATATATATGTATATATATATATATATAATAGCAATTTCATATTTATATACAGGCATTAATAAAGTGCATAATGTTATTGGCTATTTTCAAATCCTTTTCCTGAGGAAGTGCTACCATATATAGCTCCTCCTATGACATGATGCTGGCCGCCAGTGCTAGGGTATGACTGCTACTCCCCCAGCTTTTAATTCCCAGAATACATCTCCCTGTGCAGAGCTGGAGCCTAAAGGGAGTAGTGACAGCCTCAGGTCCTCCAGGAAGCAAGTCAAGGCACCGATCAAGACTTCTTCCTTTGCCAAGGTGAACACGTCTAGGAGTGACTTCCCTCCGTTTCGGAGCTCTTGGGCACGCGCTACTTTGCGGTGGTCACGGAGCCGTCTTCAGGAATCTTCTCCTCCGAGCAGCTCCTTCCCGAGAGCCTGTCGTGGTGCTTGAGCTCGCTGAAGCGCTCGGCCACGCAATGCGCTGTCAGCCGGGCCTCCGGGTCATGGTCCCAGCACTCGATGAGCGTTTCACACACCATCTGGATGCCCTGCAGGGAGCACAGAGAGAGCAGCCGTCAGGGCCACCAGCAAAGCCTCTCTCAGAGAGCTGCTTCAGTGCCCTCAGAATTTTGGGGGTTATTTCACGTGTGTCCTGGGGGTTCTTTATGGGATCTGCTGCTTCTATCATGGGGGCATTGTTTCCTTTTTACTTTTTTTAAAGAAACCCTACTACAACATTTTCAGCACTTTAGTTGGTACTGTAATTTCTGGGCATGTAGTCTGATATAACAAGAACAACGATGCTTCGGACTAGTGCTATAGAATCAAGCAGGGTTTTTTGTTTAATAAATATGATCAAAATTCTTGGATAACATGACCTCCTGCTAAACCCATGCCTTTGCAAGCCTGAATTCTGCTTGGGTTTTTCAAACAAAATTCTGATTGCCAGCAATATTGGGCTGTGCATCAGCTCTTTATGAATTCCTTGTAGACTACATAAATCTATGTGCAAATATGGGCCACAGCCCCACAAACACTTAAACACATCACTCACAGTTGTAACTGTTTAACCTTCATTTCAATTCCAATGCAAATGTTTGCAGGAGCAAAAAACCAGTTGCATCTCTGTAATGAATTTTATAAACATGAAGTATTTGCCAGGAAAGTGTGTTTTGCTTTATGACACTAAAAGCCCATTAAGTAGGATTTATCTTAAACTTATTTAAAAAAATAACATTTCACAACACTGCATTAATTGTATAATTTACCTAATTGGTGATGTTGACTGATGTCAGTGTTAATAGCAGAATGTTACTGTCTGTATACAAATAACACTAGTTTTCTGCTGGTATTGAAATTACAAGCAGTAAATTAAATTAAATATTAAACATTAACTTGAAATCAATAGTGCAACAAATCTCATTAAGGGGGGGGGGGGGGTGGGGGTAATTGTAATATGTAAATCCATTCCAGAATTTTATCATGATGAATAATGAGTTCATTACAAAAACACAACTGCAGAGGAAGGAAATGAATATGGAAGAGCTATTAGAGTAAGAACAACTTCTATGGAGTTTGAACCAGACCTTCAGCTGCTGCAAACTGTCACAGCCCTGCAGAAACTGATGCACCACTGCATCTTAGCACAATGTGAAACACTGAAGGGATTCAGGTGAAGGGAATTAAATCCACCTTCCTTAAACGTCCTCCAAGTGTGTTATCAGGTATCCATCTCCTTCCTTAGACTCTTAGCTGAACCCTGTTGGGGCCAGCTGTGCCCATTCTGGACAAGTGCATGGCCCTCCCAATTTGTGGGGGGCTCTGTGCTGGGGGCAGATTGAGGTGTGGGTTTTATATAGGGAAGAAATCTCTGAAGTCAAATGCAGGACACCTAGGTCCAAATCCATGATCATTTTACTTGCTTTATAAACCCAGATATGATGAAATCCACAGGGTATCCTACAGCTCTACCCCACTACCTCAACTCTATGCACACTCAGCTTTGCTGTCAAGGGCTTTTAGTGCTGGTAGTATTAGATATCCAGGTGTCCCTCAAAATTCAACTTTCTTCCCTCATTAAAAGCCCCTCCTCAATAGCCCTACTCTTCACAGCTGAGTACATAAGAAGCAAGTCCCTGCAAGTCCCTGCAGTCCATAGTCACCAGGTGGCAGGTGTTCTTAGCCGCAAAGGTGATTGATTTTAGCCACTCACTTGGTCTTTTTTAAGTAACTGTCAGACTGATTTTAACTTCCCAAATAGAATTAAAAAGGGAGTGTTACATTGCTCCTGATGGAAATAGTAGATGATATTCTTGGTTGTCTAGGCTTTTATAAACATTTGTGATACTTTCCTTTTGTCACTAAAGACCACTCAGCATATTTCATTGAGAAGTGGAATGACCAAGTCTCACTTTGATATGATTCACATTTTATCTCTACCGATAAACGTACTGAGAGCGAAGGTGAAGAAATGCATGTGTTTGGCTTGTTTCCATTCATTTTCATCTACTGAAAAATCTACTATTGCCTAGGAAGTGCAACAGTGGTGCTCGTGAATGGAGGAAGCTGACAAAGTGCTTTGTGACATGCAAGAGAAACAGACTGCTAATGCACAACCTGAATAAAACCAGACTGGCTTGCTGAAGACTAATTTCATATTTCCTTAAACCTGTCAACAGCTGGGATACAACTATGACTGGTTTCCATGGTAAAGTACTGAGATTTGCTTTCTCTGCTGAAGATCCTCTGTAGTAGGATGGTCTCCCTGGAAATGCAGTAAAACAAATTGAACAGTGCCCTGTTTGCACAACTACCAGTGGTGAATGGAGAAGGGGGTAATGCTGCTTTTGGTGTTAAATAATGCTGAAACCAGCCTGACTCAAACATCTTAATAGTGAGGCGAAGATGTGGTAGACCTGGTAGACTGCCCAACAAAGGAACAAACAAGTGATACTATTAATAACTTATTTAAAGCTGCTGAGCTGACCAAGCTCGCCTGGAGACATCTGACTGACAGTCAATCACTTTATACTTATGAAAGTTCAGTCCCACTTTTTAACAACAGCCTCTTCTAACACAACCCCTCTTGCAGTGAGTGTAGAGATTCCTTCCCTTGAGGAGTACAATGCCTCAAGGTTACTCCCATGCCCTCAAGGTTATTCCTTGTGGCTGAGCTAAAGAGATTTGCCTAAGGTTGGTATGGGTGGCTGACATCAATCTTAAGTTAATAATTGGTTTTGCTACCTTTAGTAGGGTCGCTTTAATATGATTGCTTCAGTATTGCTTCATAGTGCACACTATACAAGTAGTTACAGCTCCTATACTGTATAGTACATAACTCTGATTAAGACCTTTTTGTCTAGTCATTATCATAATAAATAATTTATATTTTTATATCTGGTTTGGTATCCTTAATCATGCAGGAAAAAGTTGTATAATGGTTCAGTTGCACCTGTATAATCCTTAAAATGTAAACTGTTGACAAAATCTGGGGTTAAGACTGGATCCAGCTACACCTAGACACCTCTGTGAGGAATTTAGAAAGTTAGGAGATCCTTTCTGTACCTCATGACTCAAAAGGATGGCTTCTCTAATAAATTTTATCTGAAGATCCCATTCTGCCTGCAACAGAGGTCCACATGTGAAGTTGTTTTCTTTGCCCTTTCAGAGCCTACATACAGTGTGCTTTAAAGGCCTATTCTGTGGCTCTCCAGATGATTGTTGGATCTCAGGCTTCCAATGTTTCTATTTTGATTGCTTTTAGATTACACTGGTGTGCAGCAGGAATACCAGGGCACTGGGGCAGGCACGGTGCGGAGAACTGTCTGAACCATGTCAGCACCAGTGCCAGTCTGTGATGGAGTTTCTCCATGTGTGACAGACCTCTCCATGCAAAGAGAGGTGCAGCCTGTTGGGCAGGGCACTGAGGTAAAGCTCAGGCTTCAGGCAGCAGCTAAAGGCACAGTGCAGATCCCACCGCCCACGTGTGGTGCTCTTACCTGATGGTTAAGCCAGGAGCTGGGGATCTCGGGTCGCCCTCTGTCTCTCAGGACATTGTCCTTCATGCTTTCCACACAAGGGTGTTCTCGCACTTTGGAGCCGAATGGGGGCTCGTACTCTTTCACTTCTGAGAAAGAACAAACACAGGGTATTTAGCTGGGCTGTGCTGGTGTCGAGAGTGGAGGGAGCTGGCTGTTCTCTGAGGAGTAGCAGCTACTGATTAGCTGCTCGCTGCCACTGTTCTGCTTGACCAGCTCCAAACAAAGCAAAGCCAGTTGGCATTTTCAAAAATGTTTCAAATGTGTTTCTCACACACACTCTCTCTCTCCCTCCCCTTTTGTTTCCTAGCCAACAAAACAATTCTCATTTAAACCCTTTAGTATATAATAATATTAGCAACAGTCCAAGAAGCAGAGTAATCTGTAATGGTTTGTAAGCCTTTCAATCTCTGCTGAGGTAAAACACACAGGGGCTTTAAGGTGAGTTTTGCATGAGCCACGCTTTTGAAGAGTTGGTCACCCTTAGCTCTCCTGGAGTCCATACACACTTATCAGGTGAAATATAAACTGAAATCTATCTAGGTCATGGTAGATGTGAATGTGCAGATTGCTAGGATGAAACAGTTGCTTGGAAAGAGCAAAGATACAGTTAAGGAGCAATGCTGGAAGCTGCCATACTGCCCTTGTTTACTCCTAAGCTGCATTCCTTTGTAGAAAGTAGTAGTCTGCTCTTATTTTAGATTTCCTTCCCAAAATGGATCAGTTTTGGCTGTGATACAGGGGCACAGCTTTCTGAAGGGGCTGCTGCCACTCTAGTTTTTGTTTGCATGTTGCATATTTTCTTTGCTTTTCTTTGGAGAGAGAAAGGAAGAGGCAGACATATGGGACCTTTGGAGAAAACTCAAGAAATCTCTGAGAGCGGAAATATTATAGTAGATGCTGACACAGTGTAGAAAATGCTGCGGTTTCTTTGGGAACAGATGGAGACTTTACTCACAGGCCTAATGACTTGCTGCTATCAGATAAAGATTTATGAAGTTGGCCTGTTCTGCTGCCTCTTGTTTCTTTCTAGGAATTAATTGAGGGCAAGAAAAACTGAAGTGTAATCTACAAAGCAGTCTGGAGAATGCATGTGAATGCCCAGATGATGTGCGAACAGAGAGGAACGAGCAAGGAGACAACCACTGGTGCTCGATGTTACAACCAAGTTCAACTGAAGTGTCCAGCGCTGCTCACTCCTCTAAAGGGGTAAAAAGTGCCGAGAAATGTGAATAAGGATTAAAGGCCCAGAAGAAATGGGAAGAACATCTAATACTTGGGCTTGTTTACTTTGGGAGAGAAAGGTAAGGATAGGGTCATATGATACACTACTGAAAATAACTCAGGATCAAGATAACACAGGTCAGACCCTTCTGTCATGTCTCATGATAAAAACAAGGTAGTATTGAAGACAACTATGTTTGGATTTTTCTCCAAAGCCTTGAAGTCAGGCTGTAGGTCTCACTTGTATGTGATGGCCATGAGATGAAGACTTTATCAGGCTAATGCTTAAAAAGAATAGCCATGTTACAATACCAAACATTTTGGAAGGGTGAAACCATGTGCTTCAAATGCTCAGCATTTAGAGATTCAGCTGCAAACAACTGTGTGCAGTGCAGCAGATCACCCCATAGATGCCTCCTGCAGAGCTCTCTTTCCTTCTCCCTAGATATCTGCTGATGGCCACTTTCCACAAGATGCTCTGGAGAATGGCTATAGTCCAGAAACAAAACTCCCATCTTCTAAGACCCAAGGCCCAAAGTCTGCTTTGCTTTCTTTCCTGTACAAGAAGGCAAACCAGTTTCACCCACATTAATCTGAGTCTGAGATGACTCAGCCAAAGTAAATTTACAAGACTTTAGCCCTAGAAATGAATTGGGAAGTTGCCATGTTGCTAGTCAGTCCTGGGTTAGCATGCAGCAGATGCACAATGTTTATTCTGCACATACCTATACTTTCAAAGCTAACAAAAATATTAAAGTTCACCGGGAGAATTTAAATCACATGACCTAGATGGCCATTTCCTGCACCATCTCCATCAGTCATGGGTCAGTCATGGGTCAGTTGTGGTAGTGGTCATGGACACCAGCCAGGATTCTGAGATCTTGCAGGGTGAGGAATCAGGAGAGTCTCCATGTCCAACAGAGGGAAGCTGGTGCTGTGCTGCTGACTTGTTCCGTCTCACTGATTTAATCTCAAGGTTGCTCAAAGTAAAGATATGGTTCAAGCAGAAGAAGGGAAAACCTTTCCTGGGAATTGATGGGTTCATAATACTATTTTTTTGTTTGAGAAATTGTTTGCAAGTTATGACCATTCCTCTTCCAAATACAAAGACTGAATAGGTTTTTCAGGTTTGGATTTTTTGTTGTTGCTTTTTTTATTTATGGTAAAGAAAGAGAAATTTAGGCCAAATGCCAATTCACTGTATTGACTTTCTACCAACACAGTCATGCCTTCCCTCAGTTTGAAAAGCATGCGGCATCTTCTTGCTATTTATTCTCTTTTCCTTAGAAAGTAAAAAAAAGCCCACTAAATCCTCATGCAGTAAGTCATCCTAATGCTGTGGAATCTCAAGTGTCAGACACATTTTGCAGTAATAGCAGGTGTTATTCATGGATCATGTTTACATGTTGCAGTAGATGCAACAGATGTCAATTTGAGGTAGGTTAAGATGTTTGTGCCTAGCTGCCTGTGTGTGGCTGTACACAGATTCTGATTCTATTTCTCATACCTTATATATTTCTTTTCATTGGTTTTAGACCAGCTCGGCACCAAAAATGACAACTGGATGAACTACCATAAATATGTCAGGAACCATGAACTACAGAACCTTTAGCATTCAAAAGTGGCAAACTTCCTTCAACTTTAACCTTCAGCATTTAATCTTTATGGTTGAGAGCTGACTTACACTACTAACTGCTGTACCTCTAGTTTCTTTTGACATTGGCCTATCTATAATTTTCAGAAAGGCTGGGATTGGATTTTTAGCCCCAAACAGAGACGTTACTGAAAATCTATTTGTTCTGTGTGATGAAAGCTTGGAAAATTTGGCTCACTTGTGGTCTTTTTCTACCCTAAGCTTTTTACAGTGAAATTTTCTTCAGGTCAGAAGAGCATACCACAAACGCTGTTGACACTCCCTTATGTGATCTGTCTTACTGATTTCTGTGGGACAACTTCTCAACCTGGATGATATTTTAAATGCAGAATCAAAGCAGGAGTGAGGTGAAAAGCCAGGAGAAGTCAACTGTGAGGCACAGTCCATAGCAGTGAGCTTGTGTTTGGGAACTTCTAGGTCCCTTTGAAACACCTCTTTATTGAGAGCTTATGAGGGGGAAGAAGGGATAAATCAGTTGGTGGTGGAGCTACTGTGACAGCTCATGTAAACACGGGTAGAGTCCTTCAGACAGTGTCTTTCTTCACGCTGGAGGAATTTGGGTAGTGAATCTGCTAACTCGCATTAGTTGCACAAAGGGAAAATAATGCCCAAAGCAGAGGCCCAAAAGCTGTTTCATGGCCAAGTTTAAGTTGCTGTCAAATGCTTACGTCATAAATTTCCCTAGGTTTCCCTGTTGAGGGAAGGATGCATTGTGATGAGTGCTCACTGTGCACACATATCTCTTAAGTGACTTCACATCTGATGATCAAAGACACAGTCACCCTTCCAAACCTTCACTGGTTTTGGGAGTGCATGAGCCCTGCCATCAGTGCAGGCTTAGGAGCTGCTCAGTCAATGTGCAGTGAATCCTGAGGTGGGAAAGTAGCAAACACGGAACACATCAGTGCTCAGCACGGGGTGTGGTGCAGTGACCTTATCCACTGCCACACGGGCTTGATGAAGGACAGCACTTGCTACCTGTGGCACTGTGGTGACACTTGGAGAATTTCTAGGACTTCGGTGCCTGTCATGGGGTGACGCTGCCATGTGTGGATCTACCAACCAGGGTTGTATGCCACTACAAGCCAGTGCAGTGCAGACATGCCCTAATTGGGCTACACTTCACAGAAGAAGAAATTTAAATCAGCCCCCAGCTGCAGCCACCTCAGGGCCCACTGCACAGGCACAGCCCTGCTGTACAAGCCATCTGATTGTTCCCTGATGCCAGAAACGTCACCGCTCCACGTCAGTGTGATGAAGGCTGAGCATTTCATGAGGTACAGGATGCACAAATGTTTAGTTGCCAAACTGTGGCTCTTGGCTGACTCTTTCCAAGTAAGCATAAGATTACTCCTGATTTTATTCACATGAAACACAGCTCTGGTAAAGCAAGGCTGCCATTTTAAACAAAGCTCTGCTGCTATACTGAAGGCAGCCACCACTCTGGGCAGTACAACACTGCTCGAGCAACATCGCCATTTTCTGAGGGGTTTCTCTTCTCCCTCTTCACCAAACCCGTGTATCCAAAAGTTCCCTTTCCCCTCCTTCTCCCCTGTCCCCAGCAGTCCCTCACCCATAGCAGTTGCGATTCAAACCAGATGGTTTTCTTTTCTTTCTAGGAGGCTGTCAGAGAAATTACACTTGTCTCAGTCACCAAAACTGTGTCACTCTGAAAGCAAGTGGTTGAGATGAAAATTATATTTCTTGCAACGTGCAGCATCTGGTGCACAGCTGTTGTGCTGAATGAAATACCAAGTTAACAGCAGCGTGGAACAGTTGAAGTTCTCCCCAAAGTAGTATTGCTGAGTTTCTAAATATGCCTCTTAAATTATACTCTGGTGAAAAATCAGTCAACCTCGATCTTTGCCTCCGTCTCCCTCTCCCTTGTGCCCCATTTCTGCTTCTCCATATTTAGCACAACAAAGTAACAACGAACAGCATGGCCTTTCACAAAAGCCGATCCCCACCTGCTTATTTACTACAGCAGCTTCACAGTATGGGTTGTGCTGCTGGGTATTTTTGTTTAAATGTCTGTTGACTGAAGAGGCCTGGCATAGCACGGAGGCTGTATTTGACAAAGCGTCTGTAGTGAAAGGACCTGCCTGCATCACCTCCCACACTCACCAAACACCTGCACACTGACAAATGAATCCCGAGAGCTCCCTTTGAAAAAGAAATAAGTCTCTGTACCTCTGTATGGCTGAATGGCAATTAGTCCCTCTTCCTTGCATGCTTCCCTCCCTAAATAAAGTTGTTAATGCTGTTGTCTTGGCTAAGACTCCCCACTCTTGCCCTCAAAACTGCCCCGAGCTGACACCACAGCCAAGCCTGCCCTGCAAAGACAGAGCCTAGATCTTTTAGGCTCCTTTGAAAAGGCTGTCTGCAATCAGGTCAGCCTACTCTGCCTCACATGCAAAGACATTCTTCTCATTGCCAAACAGTCTAGGAGTAAAAGAGGGGTTTGCGTGAGCAGAGGCAGCTCCTCAGCAAGGCTGTGAGGAGAGGAGGGAGTCTCACAAGTGACAGATGGAGAAAGAAAGCAGAGGGGGAGCTGTAGTCATGAATCACTGTAAGGGTATTTCACCAGCTGGCTGCAAAGATAACCAGACTGCTCGAACCAGGGGAAAATCTGAGAAGGAAATGAGAGTAATAGTGCACTGCTGTTGCAGCTCAGTACCAGTGACAAGTTAAGGGATCTACATCCTGGAAGTTATGTTTAACTGCTTTAGCCAGAGATGCGAAGCACAAGTTCCAACCCCCACAGATCTGCCCCAGTGCTCCTGGGGTTTTGCTAGGGACCTCACCTCAGGAAAGATGACTGAAATAGGGAAATAAAATTCAAGAAATGTGTTTCTGGAGATGAGAATGACTGAGGGATGAAATGAATAGGAAAAATCAGGATGTGGGTGGGGGTTAAGCATCACTTGAAAGAGGATGCCGAGCGAGAGAAATATTTCCCTTTACTGAAATGACTTCAGCTCTTCTTCTCAAGGTTATAATGGGTCAATCTCTTCTAGCTAAACATGCTGGTGATTTTCCTTCCTTATGAAACTCCCTTTATATCCTCTTTTAGCAGTTGCCTTCTGAGAACAGGAGCAATAAGGTTTGCTCTTGTGGCAATCTTCATTTTGCCCTACTCAGCAAATCTTAACAGGAAGGGACTCAGGCATCATCAAAGATAAAAGATTCCACAGTGAACAGCTCATATTTATACTAAATCAGGTGGGTTTCTAAATGCAAGAAACAGAGACAGATCATGAGACAGGGCAGAGGTCCTTTTTTCAGGTTTTAAATCTCCTCTGCCACATTTACAAAAGTGCTAATGTAAGGCTGAGGTTGTGCCAACGCACTTAGAAACAAGCATGACCATGATCCATTAAATATGGATAGGTTTTCCTTGGAATATGTCAGACAGAGGTTCAGTTCCTGAAGCACCAAGTGTTTTACCCTTAAATGTTTGACTAGAAAATTATTTGGTGTTCTTTTCATGCTTTTATGCTAGCACGTTCGGCACACATACTCACTTTGTAGCTTTCCTGGCAGGGTGCAAACAGGGGCAAATCTGATGCCCACAATACAGCCCACCCAGCAAGACCAAATGTTGGTCAGACAGAGCAGGAGACTGAGATGGAGGCAATTCCTCCCTCCTGCACATGGACATTGTGGTGCAGCCACACAGTCACTGTGCAGAGTGGCTTCAGAGACCTCCCTTGCGGTATCCCACAGATGCTGGTAGAGAAACAAGGAGCAGCTATGCACATCTTCCCCTGGGACACTGGTTTCCCTCCTGTACACTATGTTCCTCATAGCACAGTGCTCTAACCTGCAAGACTGTCCTGTCTCTGAGTCTATGGCAGCCCTTCAAGGTGGAACTGTGCCAAGTCCAATGAAAAGGGAGCCTCTGTGGTTTTGGAAGAAGGATAACAAACCAAAGCACAGTTGCATATCTACTATAATATCCACATTAGTACTACCTTTTATAGCCCTGCTCCTTAGACTGCCTGTGTGAGCCCTGAACTGTGCAGCAATATTTTTCAGAATGACTCTTAGACAATTCAAGAAGGCTGAAGAATTTTACATGCAACTTTGCCTTATTTTAATTCCTGAACTAAGGTGAAAAACTTCAAACATGGCAATATGTATTGTAGATATCCCAACAGCAACTTTTCTGATTTCTAGTGCATACCAGTGTTGCACACTGGGAATTCTGGGTCAACTTTAGGCAAAGCAGAAATGGAGATTTTTGTTTCAGAAGAAACTCTGAATATGAGCAAGGACAGCACCTTTTCATGGAGCTGTTCTGGTAGTCAGTTCCGATCATTTTTATTTTGTTACTATACTTTATACAGCAAAGATCCCTTGATTTCTCATATGGATGATCTCTTGCAAAATCACAAAGCATGATGTGCAGCAGCTGGTGACTTTGGGAAAACAGGAAACTTTCCATCCCACTATGATGCCTCTTACTGAAATTACCAATTAGTAAATGTGACACTTAACTGGCCCTTACTAGGTTTAAGAATTAACATTCCATGAAAGTAAATGGGAAGCAGTTATCACCTCTTCAGTTTAATATTTCAAATTGACTTATGTTTCCAATTATTTTGAATGAGATCAACCAGACTGAGGCAATCCATGGCTACCCAAGATGTCATAGGGGAACCAGACTTTAATAATCTTTAGAAGTGACCTACCTAACAGCAAACTTATCCTTACACCAATTGATGATCAATTTACTCGTGCACTCAGTTGCTTGGTGTTCAAGCCTGCTCATGCACATGTGTGTCTCAGACTGCTGAAGGACTGTTAATTTACAGCATCCAGAGACACTAGAAAACCTCGTGATAGGTAAAAAGAATCGCCCTCTCCCCAGACAACCATGAGAGCATGTCTGTCTCAACATACTTTTAGAGAGAAGAAAACAGATGGCACTTACCTCCGACAGCGTTACAGCGAGATGTCATTTCCCAGAGGACCAAAGCCATGGAGTACACATCTGTTTGTTTGAAGGACTCCATGTTCTCCAGGTTCATCCTGGACTCCAAAACCTCAGGGGCCATATATCTTGCTGTGCCAACCTACAGGAGAAGAGATTGGGGAGAGCTCACGAGCTGAAATGGCAATTCATGTTTTGGATTCCACTGTGATTTAACTTCAGCTTTCACAGAAACAGTGCCATTTGACATATATCCAAAAATTCAGGCTATACTTGGCACAGGCCGTATTTTCTGCTGCCAGGGGAATCTGGCATTGTCCTGACTACGAACTTGCACCTCTCTTGGTGAGGAAAAATATAGCCCTTTTTAGTCCTTTAAGCAAATTATTTTGACACTGACAAATTTTCTCACTCTTTGGCTATTCACAGATAAACTCTGACCTTTGGGCCTGAAGCAATTGCTGCTGACCAACTGTCTTTCAGATGAGCAAGAAACACATTGTATTATATTGCACAACATATTACAGTGTTAGCTGTTTCTTTTCATGGTAGGCTTAAAAGGAGAGTAAATGCAGGCCTGGGAGAAGAAAACAAACACACAAATACTGAATGCAGAACCACACATTTGAATTGAAACCAAAAATCTGCCCCTTTGAAAAAACATTCTCATAAACTTTATTCATACTGAGCAATTTTCAGCAATGACTTTAGCAGCTTTGCTGAGATCTAGATTATGATTTTTGCATTACAGAAGGTGAAGTTTAAAAGTCTCTTTTTATCACAAGAAAGGATTTAAGGAAGAATTCTTGGATCACTCAACAGTTGCTCTCTAATGAGAAACTCCTCACAGGGTATAAATAACATATCCCCCTTGAAAAACTGCAAAGAGAAGTCTTTCATCAGGCAAAGACAGCTTCAAGTTGAAGACTGGTTAATGGAAGAGATGAACAAACACAAGTGGGTGATGCAGTAGGACATATGATTTAAACGAGCTGTTTACACTACAGCAATCACTCCAGAGCCCAGAGGCAAGCAGGGCTGTGAAAGATCATTTCAGTGACTGGGTCTGCAACTGCAGACAGCCACATAGGAAATGTACAGTCTTGAGCAAGCCCTATGGCATCCATTTTATAAGCTTCTGTAAACATGTCTTATCACCTCAGGCTCAGGGCAAATGGGAAGATGTTCCACAAAAAGCGGAAAGTATAATAAGAAGAAGGAAAGATCAAGAACATAGCTTTGTCATAAGACCTTGAAACAGCAGAAAACCTCTGTGTCAAAAATATCCAAGTGGTTGTAGGATCAAGGCCTTTATAAACAGAGGACAGGAAAAAATTCAGTGTGAGCAGTCTCAAAGTTAAGTTCCCTGCTACCTTGACACTAATGAATTTAAGGCCAAGCATGTGAATAGTAGTTATACACTGAAGAGGTACTTGGGACAGTCATGTCTCAGCACCACTGAGGTGAGCACCAACTGCCTTCCCTACATAAAATGTACATATGGAAACACTGAAGCAGAGGTTGCTGCTACCCACCATTAACTCTCTACCACATGATTTCTTCCCCAAGCAGATCCCATCCAAAGCTTAAGAAGGTTACCTGTGCACATGGCCCACCTCCTGCAAACCTTGCAGATTTTAACAAGAGTTAATAATGCCTAAACACAGGTCCCTCACACTGCCACAAAGTTCTGTTCTGGTCTGGCATTTAACATGCTTTTTGCAGCAATGAAAATGATTCTGCACTTTTGCAGGACAGTGGAGGATGAAGCCCTATAACTAAAATGCACAGAAGAAAGTGCAGAGAAAAATTGACTTGAAGAATGCTATCAAGCCAATCTTATATCCATCCTGCTTAGAATTTATCATGTATTCCATTCTGCTTATGTCTTTTTATCTGCATTTAGATTATTAGGTCTTTCGGTCAAAGACTCTTTTTCTGTATCTTGAAAACAAGTGAATCCTAAGTCTCAAAGCCATTTTTAGGTATCTAAACTCTGGCAATCCTGAGCTGATTGTCCCTCTAGAGTCTGGATATGCTTCTTTGCAAATACCAGTCTGCTTTCAGTTCATGATTTTCCAAAACTTCTAGTGAGGGACCACCTCTTTTCCTGCACTGCATTATCATTTTTGTGATGTTTGAATCTTCTTTTACTGGAGATCTTACATTTCTTTCAAGCTGTTGAGAGATGTTTCATGCCCTGAGGTGTATCAGTCAGAGAGGCAGTATATATTTCTCTTTATCTGATATGGGAAACCATCTATTACAAGGGTGCTGGTGCCGCTGAGATACAGAACTGCTCGTCTTTCAGGCACCTACCAGTTCTCTGAACACAGTGGGAAGAAGGTCCATTAAGTAATATCTGCAAATATTAACCATCATGGATGACCAAACTCAAAAGGCTGCAAAAGTTTTATAAGGGAAAAAGGTGGTTTCCAGCCTGGTATTGTAGTCAATAATGGCTATATCTGCATGACATAGAAGGCAGTTGGGTAGATTGGAAAGAGGATGGCTGTGCAATCCCAACAACTTGCCTTCAATATTAGTGTCTAAGGATGACCAGAAAAACAGTTAAATACTAACATTCTTATTTTCTTCATCAAAAGCTTGAGTTTTTTCTTGAATTAAAAATTGGGTCGGCTCCATTATACAAGTTAAAAAATTGAATCTCTTGGTGGCAAGGGTTTAGGTCAAAGGATAAATTTTAGAAATTATGCATAAGGCAAATCTTGGTGCAAGACTTCTTTAATAAAAGCTACAGCACTGAAGCTGGCATGTTGGGGAATTAAAACAGGTTGCTCTTGTGTGCCCAAAAAGAACAAGGCAGAGGCTGGAGTCAAATCAATTGACTCATACTCCTTGTCACAGAGAAGAACAACACCAGCTGAGTCACCCCCAAACAGATTCACGGAAGCTAAACAAAATAAAACAGTCAGCCTCAACACCAGTGCCCAAGGACACCAACTCCAAAGCCATAACCTGATCTGGGCAGCCTTGTACTTTGTCATCAGTGTTGGTGTGGACTGTGGATGTGGCAGCATCAACACTAACCTCCTACTTCCAAGTGGCTCTGAGCAATGCCAGAGAAATCAGCTCCCAATAAGGGTCCGCTTTAAGCAAAGTGTCTGTGTGTGATGAATTTCAGAGTCCTTGTCTTGCTTCAAATGGGCCCAGTCTTATGACTGACAATCTGGTATGACTTCATTGAACTCTAAAAAGATCTGGCATGCTGGAGAGAAATTCTGTGTAACAGAGTGGTGCTTGTAGTATTTTATATATGGCTCCACTAATTAACATTCTCTTCTGGCTCTGGTTAATAGATCTTCTAAAAATGAGATCAGGATAGTTGCTTTTCAATAAGGAGATTTCAAAGGCATATCTACATTTGATAAACAACAGTAAAACTCCTGTGAACTCAACAGAACACCACAGACTGAAGATCTGTCCCTGAAAATGTTCTAAGCTGAAATATTAGTTCCATGTGAGGTAAAAGTCAGTTTAAATGGACAAGATTTGAGTGGCCTATGTATAAAAATATAAATATAAAAATACACAAATATATGTATAATTAAACTATTAGGAATTAAGTTAACAAATTATCTGAATTTATACTATGGGAGTTTTCATTAAAAGAGACAATATTTAGAGATGTAGGTAATCTTCAATGCATTCATAAACATCCCTGTCAAGTAGATGAGTGTTATCCATGCTCCTTAGTTGAAAAATCACAACAGGGCAATTCTTTTTATTTGACATCCTTGTATTTGCTTACATGTGGAGAATGTACCATTCAATAAAGAGGTCTCTTTTTTTTTGAATTTTAAAATTATTATCTCTCAGTAGATACGTGCTTACAGTTTTTGGGGACAGAAGACTAACTTCACATCTGCTGGGGTAGACCAGGATTAGGTCAAGTCACACAGAAGTGTAATGCCATCAGGCATCAAAACTGTGTCATAACCTCATGACATGAAGTAGATCCTAACTGCATTTTTGTGTATGTGTGCACTGCAGCAGCACCACGAACACTTGCTAACAAGCTCATACATACTTGGTATAAGTGAGAGGATGGTTTCATCACACACACATGCAGGTCTCCAATCACAACAAAACCTACATTGCACTTCTCTCATTTAATGTTTAGAGCCTCTTTGTTTATAAACACATTCACATTAATTTAAATTATTTTAGGTCAAAGCTGCCATAGAAGCTTTTTTCATCTTCTCAGCCCAGGAAGTGACAGACCAACTGGTAAATTACCCACCCCCCTGCTTCAACCTTCTAACTTACCTGCCCACTGTTAGCCAAGTCATCCACAGACAGGGAAGGGTCCAGCCTCAGGGATAACCCAAAGTCACAGAGACAGCAGGTTAAATCATTTTTCACCAGGATGTTGGAACTTTTAAGGTCTCTGTGTACAATAGGTGTTTTGGGACGACCACACGGTGTGTGGTCACTGTGCAGATGGGCAATCCCTCGGGCCAAGGACCCGCCAAGTTTCCAGAGATCTTCCCAGCTGATAATGTGCCGTGTGAGATATTCCTGCAAGTTTCCTTTAGCATGGAAGGCAGTGATCAACCAATACTGCTTACCAAGATCTGTCTTACGCTCCTCTGCTGTCAAGAACTGGAGTATGTTCTCGTGCTTGAGGTTTACATCTGAAAAAATGTCTTTCTCAGTTTTCCAGGAAGCATATTCTTCATAGGAGAAAATCTTGACTGCCACAGTTTCATACTGTTCTGATGTGTTTTGCTTCAATTTGGCTTTATACACTTCAGCAAACCTTCCTTTGCCAACAACAACGTCCAACTCAATGGGCAGCAGCTCTGTGTTGTGGTTGATGTTGTTGGCACATGTGGAGCTGATGTCTGAGCGGTCGTCGTCTAACACAATGGCACAGACATCACTGCAGTCCTTATGCTTCTTGGGCTTAACATTCTTCTCCCATGCCTTGCTGAGTTTCCTCTTCTTGTGAGTGCGGTAGGCATAAAAGATAACAATCACAGCAACAGAAATCACCAGTAACGGGACAAGACTTATGATTGTGACTTTGGAAATTTCATCTTTCTCCTCTGGCTTATGAGGGTCATCTGTAAAGAACAGAAAGAAGCCATGAATGAAGTTATATCATACTTTGATATGTACAGAAGGCTGTCAATAATTATAATTTTTATCCAGGATGCAATATATTATCTTCTCCACTAACAGCAAATAAAAAATTGTCACTGCTTTCTTGCTTCAAAATGTTGTTTTGTATGTAGGTCTCTGCTTACCAGGACTTCCCTGTCTGCTTACTTTATAAAAAGCCAGAACTGAACAAGTAAGAACCTAACATAATTTAGTAGTATTGTTCTTCTCTCAGGCTTTTAATACATAATGGATGAAACCTTTACTTTCCTGACTGCAATAGCCAAAGTCTCCTGTACTTACTCTGTCAATATATTCTTAACAGAACTGCTCCTTTAACCACTAATTACTACAACACATTAATTTTTCTATAAATAAACAGACAACAAAGCCTGTGAACTCCCACTTGCCCAGTTATTACTCCAGATCCAGTATATTTTAGTAGGATCCCTGCAAAGGCATCTTCACCAAGTCTGTTCACACACTGTATGAAAATATTTAGGCACAAATATGAATGCTTGCATACAGACCCAAAAACCAGAACTCATTCTCGTGCTTTGATGTATGTGAGTGTTGCTAGAACCAATTCAAACACCTGCCCGCAAATAGGCTCAGAACGGTCACCAACACCATCCTCCAGGTACATGGATTTATGTATTGGAAAGCTTCCTCTGTGAGTTCTTTGCTGGTTGTACACTGGTTTTCTGCTGTAAAGAAGATGTTCACTCCAAACTCCATAAGCTAGTGCAGTGCACACACCAACATAGTCTTAGGTGGAACATATAGGGAATCGAAGAACAACAGGGACCTATTCTAGAATAGGGATGTGTTCTGGGAAGAGTACAGACTATTATCCTACAGGTAAGAGCTGCCCTGTCACCTCTTCTCTCTAGAACTTTTCTAGTTCAGTATTTCTTAGGGAAGATAACCAGCTTAAAAGGGAACAGCTTTGTTCCAAGAATAGACTAAAGGATGGCCAGAATTTATATCTGAAACTGATTTGATCGAACCCATGGAAATTGACTCCCTCAGTCTCTTTCTTCCTTTGAGTCAGATAAAATGTACTGTATCATTTTTGCATGAGGGAGGGAATTCTTTGGAAGAAGTCCTGGGAGCATAACATGAATTGCCTGAAATAAATGAAGCTGCAACTACATTTAAGCAAGTGGCTTGAGGTGGCAGCATGATGCTCTGGTGGATGCTTACAGCCATGTCACTGACTCAGGCTCTATGCATCAGGCCAAATAAGTCAGTACGAAAAGGAAAAGTTTAATAAGCTCTGAAGGGAAGCTGTCACTAACTACATTAGCCACAAGCCTCTGTTTCCCCTACTCTGCACCTTTCAAAACAAAGGTGAGCAACGCTAAAATGGATAAGGGTAAAACGTTTACAATTAGAACAAGCAGTACCTCTGACCCTCCAATTTCACTTGTAATCACTATTCCATCCATTGTAAACCCAGCTGGAAACTAACAGAAGCCACCAGCTGTTCAAAGGCAGGTGATAGGACATCTGAAAAGTATATTCTTTTTATTTGGAGAAAGGCTTGAGTCCTGATCCAGGATGTGCTTCCTCTGTTTGAAAGGTTCATCAACCAGATGCAAGTGAGTAATTAAATCCTAGCCTCTCTCATAGGGTTTCAAGGAAGAAGTGCCTTTCTAGGACTGTCATTCCCAGCCTAGCTGAGGTCAATGACACGCACTAGCAGTACCTACAAAGTATTTCCTTTATCTATGCAAAAGAACTTAAGGCAATCCCTCCAGACCTATGCAAACCACAAATCCTTATTCTTCAGTAGTTGCTCTTGACAACAAAATGTTAGTAAATTTTAAAATTACTAAATTTTAAATCAAAACAATACCTAAAAGTTCATCACAGATTAAAGGTAACTCTTCTGCTTTTAAACATATTGAAGAGGGGAAAAAAACTGCTATGTTTCTATGGCTCTTACGGGAGGAATATATTTAGAAAGTCAAATGTCACTGTCAGTAAACAGATTTGCATTACTTATTCCCTTGTGTATTCTTTGCTTCTAGAAAATCTGCTTTATTAAGAACTCGGGAAACACCCTGGTGGAGGAGAACTGACTGCATTATGGGATGGCTGTTTTGGAGTTTTGACTGCAAGCAGGTCACAACTATGTGACACAACCATGACCTGTAACTATCAGAGAATATAATTTTATTGAACATTTGGGGTTCTGTTTTGCTGGGTTTGGTTTTTGTTGTTTTTTCTTGGCCACAGAAAAGCATGCTTAAGTCCAGACTCTGCTCTTGGAAATGAGTAATATGTCATCTACATCATAGTACTCTATGATACTCTTTCACAAAGATGAAAACATTTCTTTAGTGCCTTTCAGTTTTTTTTCTTTGCCACAGAGCTGCAGTATGTACACTAGATATCTGAAATACAAGTATCTTTCAAAATGAGTGACAAAAGCCCTAAGATGTGTTAGTTGTCTTTCAAATTGCTCCCTGAGTTCAAGCAGTTGGAGGTAGCTGGGTGCACGTTCAGCTCTAACTGAGGAGA
This sequence comes from Peucedramus taeniatus, assembly GCA_013400575.1. NCBI lineage: Eukaryota > Metazoa > Chordata > Aves > Passeriformes > Fringillidae > Peucedramus > Peucedramus taeniatus. The sequence continues at coordinate 239,066 of WBNO01024519.1, forward strand.
AACACACCCTGCTCCTTTGCTGTTATGGCTACCTGTGTGAGGATCTCCAATCATTCCTACAATGTCCTAGAGCAGGCTGTATTATTTTGCTCTACAGCTGAGAACTCTCCAGCAGAGTTCTCAGCTCCTTCAGCTCTTCCTCTTTTTGCACAAGAGAAAGCTCTGCTTGTGGTGCAGGGGAATTTCTGGGTAGAAGGAAAAAAACTGTCAATGTTGCAAATGTTACTTGAAAAAGAATGTAAAAAAAATTAATCAAAGCAGAAGCTGAGCAGTTTGGCCACTTCCCCCTGAGCACTCTATCATCCTGCAGCCCTGCTGCAAAGTGACACATCCGCTTTGGCATGGTTGCTTGGAGGAAGCAGAGAAGCAGGGGCTGAAAGGCATATAGCTGCACAACCCCACCTAAAGCAGCAGGGACAAAGGCTGTGCTAATTTTCAGTATTCAAGATACTAGGCAAATCCCACTCAGCGTTTGGGAAGTGCAAGAATGAGCACACATCAAGGAGAATTGAGTGTCAGGACTGACAAGGCTGAACTCTAAGCTTAGGAGGGGACCAAGCTGCCTGACAGGAGAATTAAAGGCAATAGCAAGAGCAAAGAGCTAGTGGCACTGATGTGTGTCCTGAGCTCACAGGACACTTCTGGAACTGCCTTTGATTTTGCCTGATGACATGAGCAGAATCAAATCAGCCATTCCAGCACAAACTGAGGATGGGGTACTTTTCTGCAAAATCTGTGTACAAAATCAGGACAAGATCAAAATTCAGAGCATAGCTGTATGTTTGCATAGTGGCTAGCCAACATTTTATGGCTTGACTACAGGAATCTTAGAATAAAAATGTTCACTTATAAATAAATACCTATGACTGAAACCTCATATTTTAAAAAATGGGAGTGCAGCTTCCTCTTTCTGAGCACTGGAATGAGCAAAACCTGTCTGCACAGGCAGGACAGGAAAAGGTTAAATGAAACAGCCTTTCATGTTTTGCAAACGTGCTCCTAAATAACTTTCCCCACCCACAACTATTATTTGGGTGGATCAGTCCTTTCTTAAGCTTCAAAAGAGCCTAATAATATAGCATAACAATGGAGAAGCTGAGCTAAAAGAAAGCTTCCTGTATGCGGTTTAAACTAAGCACAAACCATCTGCATAACCCTTAACACTACCTAAGCCTTGAGGGAATAGGGCTCAGGAGCCAAGGAAAATGGAAACACTGTACAGCCCGTGTTCAGTCAGGAGCTTCAAAGCACTAGAGCTTGCAAATTCTTTAGGTTGGTTTTCATGCCCTTGATACAACTTTAGTGTCACTGAACTTCGGAAGGAATAAGTAAAACAATGGCAATGAAATGAGGACACGCACTTGAATGGAAGGGCAGCAGAATGCCCAGCCAGTACTGACAGAACTACTTCCTTGCTGTCTGCTGCTCCTGTGAGCTCTAAAGCTGCTGCCTATTCAACTGCTAGTCAAAGCCACAGAGCAAAGAAATAATATATTTGATATTACCAGAACTCAAGTTAAATATATCGACACTGATGTATTGCAAGCTTGTGCAGTGTCTTAAAAATTCCCAGAAACAAAGTCACAAAACACAGTCCCAGACACAGAACTGTGATCTAGTTATTTAGCAAGATCCCAAGACACAAAGCAGCCCTTTGAGCTGACTGGAGAAAAACTCCATTTTTTAGAAATTCTGAGGTTTCAAAGTTGGATTTTAATTCCACACTGGAATGAAAACCAACACGTTTTGAATGTTTTTGCTTGAACAGAATTTCTGTTCGAATGTTGCAGTTTGGCAAGAGATGTATGTGAGTGCTGAATCCCCAGCAGTGAGTGAACTGGTATGGGTGGGGTACAGCAGCTTCAAGTTCAAGACCTGCTCTGAATCAAGGGAGAGCTTTCAACAAAATGGGAGCCTAAACCTTGCATGTGTAGTGATTTCTGAGCAAGGCATTAGAAAACAAAATATGGAAAAGCCTGCCCATCTCTTTAGTACTTTCTGGATGAAAACTAGCTCCATGAAATGCTTCACTTTCAATGAAATGAAATTTACTCTGAACAGCTGTTTGGAGTAATTTAGTTTATCTTTACTGAAGAATCCTAAAGTGGAAATGAAATTCTGTAGCTCAGTGTTTCATCTATATTTCTGATTTTGGCCTTTTTAGAATTAAAATGGCTAGGAAATCTTCAGCAAAACATTTTTTGGTGGGAAATACTGATTTTCAAAACAGAAACTCTGCTTCTGACACTCCTATACTTCTCCCTGAAACCCCTATCTTGAGGACAAAAGTGGTCTGAAAGTTGATCCAACTTTTTAAAACTTCTGCTAGTTTTACAGGCATTGTTTTGGAGGGTTTGTAGATGAGGGGTGGGGAGCTTTTTTACTCAGGGTGGAGGGTGTTTGCTTAGGAAAATGGTTGATCCTGACACAAAATACTCGGTAATAATAAAATGTAAATGCTGCACCTCAAATTAACCTGCATGTTTTTTATCATGATAGCTTCTTGGGAATATTTTTATTTTTCATACTTGCTGGAGATGAATTTTTTTTTTCAATTTAATAGTTCAGTTGTGCAGGAAATCAGTTCCACCCCTCCCTCAGCTCTATGCTGAACCAACTCATGGCAGAAGAGAGAGATTACTAGATTTAAAACCAGAGTGGGCTCTATCTTCCTATCCAGTGGAAAATAAACCCTAGCATTACTTGCAGACTTTCCTGAAGGCTGAATTCCTTCAACAAGTTCCTGTATTTAACAGAAGCTTTTTTTGGACTAGGTAAACCAAGTCTGTCAAGGCCAGTAAGTTGTGCTTGAGTTGCATGTCTTCATCTTTTAGTCTGAGAAGGATATTACCAGGGTATCCAAAAGAGGATCTCTCTCCATGAGATGCACTGCCTCTGGTAGTTGGCAGGTCTGCCTGGCTTGCTATAGAATCATGGAATTGTTTACGTTGGAAAAGATCTCTGAGATCATCCAGTCCAACTGTAAACCCAGCACTGCCAAGTCCACCACTAAACCATGTCTCTAAGTGCCACATTTATAGGTCTTTTAAATACCTCCAGGGATGGTCATTCAACCACTTCCTTGGGGAACCTGTTCCAGTGCTTAACAACCCTTTTGGTGAAGAAATTTATCCAATCTAAACATCCTTTGTACAACTTGAGGCCATTTCCTCTTGTTCGATGGCTTCTTACTTGGGGGAAGAGGTTGACCCTCACCTTGCTACAACCTCCTTTCAGACAGTAGTAAAAAGCAAAAAAAGCTTCCCTCCTAACCCCCTTTTCTCTTGGCTAGACAACCCCAACTCCCTCAAACACTTCACAGGGCTTGTGCTCCATATCCTTCACCAGCTCTGTTGCCCTTCTCCTGGACACACTCCAGCACCTCAGTGTCCATCTTATAGTGAGGGGCCCACAGGATTTGATGTGCCCTCAGCAGTGCTGAGTTCAGGGTGACAATCACTGCACTGGTGTGCTGGTTCCACTCTTTCTGAAACAGGCCAGGGTGCCATGGGCCCTCTTGGCCACATGCTCTCACTGCTGGCTTGTGTTCAGCCACTGCTCACCAGCACCCCCCAGGTCCTTTTCCTCCAGGCAGCTTTCCTGCCACTCTTCCTTCAGCCTGCAGCATTTCACCGTTGCTGTGACCCAAGTGCAGGCTCCAGCACTTTGTGCCCTAAGGGTTTACTTAAAGGTGTGTTCTTTCAGGTATTTGACTGCCTAAATGTTGCTCTGTAGTCAACAAATGACTAGCAAGCCAGACCCAGTTCTAAGAGCACTTAATGCATGTCACTGCCCAGTGCAGTATCTCTTTTCCTGAAGGGTAGTACATATGAGCTATGTTGAAGACCAGTGGCACACCCACTGCTGCTCTCCCCTGCAGACCTGCAGCTTCGGCCTTGGCACACAACTACTTAGGGGATCAGAACTCAAGACTTCTCTGTAATGCCCAGGGAAAATCCCCAGTTACATGACCCAGTTACATGTGTTACATGTTGGAAGAGTCATGCATATGCATCTGTCACCTGACGGGAATGGCTGCATCTTAGTCACCGGGGTGGGAGGTAGGCAACTTGATTACCTCTGGGTGGCTTACTTCAACAAAAAGGCTGGGCAGCAATGACCTAATGGATATTTCATCTACTGTAAGCAGAATTTAATTTTCCAACTGATTGCCAAGTATGCTATTCAGCACCCAGGAGGTCTAAAAACTCTTAAGCTCTAAGACAGAACAAATAGTTGGTTGCTGCTTTTATTCCCCCACTGCTGGCTAGAAAGTGTAATTCCTTGGTTTGCTGGCACAGCACCCATTTGCTTAAAATCTTCCACCCCACTAATGCATTCCTTTCTTATCTCTCCCATTCTAATAGGTCCCTTCACTGTGCATACATGGCATCTCTCACACACTTCAACTTTTTTAGCTGAGCTTTCCTACTCAGCAATACGAAAGCCAACATATTTTAACTTTACATGACATGACTGAGTTCCTGCGATACGTGGCTCAGTTATAGAGCTTGGGTGTCTGCTGCTGTTTGCTGGTGGATTTCTGGAACAAATCAATATCCCCAGTTTCAATATGTTTCAACAGATGCCACACATTAACCACTATTTTTATTCTCAGCCTGAGTTTCACCCCTCCAACCTTTCCCAAAATATTATGTTGCCAGTGTTAGTTACAGTTTGTTTCTGTCTGTAATTATTAAAGTCTCTTCCATGACAACCTGATAAAAGGTTGGCCACATTCCCACACTTATTAAGCTCTCAAGTGATGCAAATTGTAACAAATATGCCAACTAGACTGGAAGAGCGCTGCCTAGTTTGTTTTTACACAAATCTGTAACTGAGCATGGTTATTTTCCTAAGAAGCAAACAATATAAATAATACAGAGCAAAACAAAATTTTGGCATCTTTAGCCTCTTTTCATTCTATTTCCTTTCTATCCCATTAAGTGAATCAGATGTTCAGCATTACACAGCCTCTCCTTTGGTTACACACAGCTGCAGGCACTGGGTGGGACTCTAGTGCCTGCAAATACCTAAGAGGAAACACAGAGAACAAAGCCAATATACAAGCAGTGAGAGGCTCTGTGCAATGTTATGTAATGTTACTGACCTCTTTTATGGGGCAGCTGGAAGACAGTTGCCTTCTGAACATGTTAGTTGGATAACAGAAAAAGAGATTAACGAAAGCCTTTGTTAAAATTCACTTGGAAGCAGTCCAGCTGTAATCATCTCCCTTCTGATGTTCCTTGAGCACCGGACAACTCATCACATAAGTATTTATGGACTGGTGACTGTTTGCACACAGATCTTAAGTCTGAGATCCTCCTATGTAGTCAAGTAAAACCACTAACACTTTGACTCTAGTAAGGAGAGGAAGAGGAGAGAAAGAAAGGAAAAGACAGAATCAACATGTTAGAGAAAAATGAGAGGTACGAAGTTAAGGACATTTTGAAACATTATCCATATTTCCTGCAGTCTGGGCACAGGACAAGGCATCACACAGGCATGCTTATGATGGCTCAGGTAGCAGAGCAGCACCAGCTCTCCCAGGTAACAACTGTACACAGTGAGCGAGCAATCACAGCACTTGAAGCACTGCAAATCCACAGGCTGTAATTTGTTCAGGCAAATGACTCAGCTGCAATTGATTAATCAAATAGGCATGTCTCTTACACTCTAATTAGCCAACTCTGTAAAACCATGATCAATGTGAAGTTTTTTAGCAGCACAACACCCTCTCTCCCTCAACACACTTCCCCAATTAGCTTCATTATTCTCAAACTCTTGTTGAGACAAGAGATAAAGTCATCTCTATCACTGAGGTTTTGGTATTTTAAGACAACTGTCTGGATGGTTCAGAGTTGCTGCTAAAGGTTTCTCCCGTATCTGGGTGTGGTGGGAATGCCCCAAATAATGACTTCATCTTGCAGTAGGTGAGCACTAAACACAGTCTACCTAAACAATCCCACAGACACCTTGATTGCAAGCTGCATGGAGATCTGTATAGCATGGCTAGAGACAGGTGAGGATAAAATATTATCACCGTGTAAATTATTAGAATGAAACAACTATAAATCAACAGAGCTGTGTTGAAACCTGCTTCAAACTTTTGAGTTCTCTGCACTGTTGCTTGGATTTGAATTTGGTGCCCAGAATAACAACTGCATATATATTGACAACAGTATTTAAAGGATTTGTTTTCTTGTTTGCAGTCTCCACTGCTGGTTTGCATATTGCTGAATGACTGTGCCTAAATGAGCTGCAAAAGAGGAGGGAGTTGCATGGCACAGCAGGTAGGTAGGTCATGCACTAAGTAACATGCAGGAATCCCATCTTCTTGTCTACAATGGGTACCTGGTCATCTCTGTCCATGGAGAACGGGTCAGATGTGGCACTGGAAAGGACACAGTACTGCTTAGTTCCTTTAGGTTAAACGAGGCTCAACTTCAGTCAAAGAAGTTGGGATTGTTAATAAAACCCAGCTTTGTTAGGCAGCTGTTGGGCTCGCACTGGATAATGGCTGGGAGATGTGGTGAAGGGAAAGCCGAGGAACAAAGCTGCCCAAACATTACGGGAGGACTGGGACTGTGCAAACAACTACAGACAGACCTGATTCATCACAGCAGATGAAAGTAGAAGAAGGTAAAGCAAGATGCAGAGGATCCACCAGACACAACCAGACATCAGGGAGCAAAAACCCTCATAGTCTAGTCCTGCTCTCATTTTTTCCACGACAGAAGGACCAGGCCTCTGTCTGCCACCTAGTCAACTTCTAGCCACCCAAGGTCTTTTACCCCTGATTCTGGCTGATCTTTTCCAGTGGTTTTGCTCCCTGGCTTTGCCTTCTGGTAACACTAACATTAGACTTCTGAATAAATAATAAATACAAAACACTGGCCTTGAGATTTGCTGCGAGAAGCATTTTTCCACCACAGGGTTGTAAGCTGCTTGCCAGTCACCCACAATTTTGTTTGGCAAAAGAATGGAACGATTTAAAAATAAGCACAGAGTAGTCAGATTTACAATGGTTACCTGTCTCCTGCATGTTATTTCTCCAAGAACTACAGAACATTATTTGGAGTGATTTTGCACTCAGTATTTTCCACCAGCTGCCTGTGGCCTGGAATGCCAGGGATCTGAATCAGGATCAGCCCCCTAACACAGTAGAACTACAGGCATATTTAGGCATGTGTTTGACTGTGTCTTGCTTATCATGCAGACTGGCAATTTAAATTAAAATCCATACAATAAACAGGCATTTGATTTGGATGTATCTACTTCAAACATTTCTAAAGTCACTCCTGAGTGAGTCACAACACCTCCGATACCCAAACCCTTTAGATGCTTGTGTCTAAAAATGGAGTCAGGAGGTTTGCCCTTCACGGTCAAGACTCATGCAAGCCAATAGTGCTATAAACCAATTCTTCCATAAGCAATAACAGCTCAGCTGTGAATCACTGGAATTCAGTGACAAACCTTTGGTGGAAATTTGAACTTGTTGCCTCAATCAGGGTTTTCTTTCTTACCTCAGAAATACCAGAAACAAACTAAATCTGGTCTGTCTTAAGTGTGCATACAGGAAGAAGAGGCAAAACACTAGTCATTTATAGCAATAGCTTGAAAGGAAGCACTGTGATTAACAGGTGAAAAATTGCAATCTTTTTTATCTCAGTTTCTGCTAATAAATTATTAAAATCACTGTTTGATCAGGTTTTTTTAGAGTAGCTCTCATCTTGCTCTCTAAAACTAGAATGTGCGAAATCACTGCAAAAAAATTGTTGTTCTGGTGTACAAGAAATGTAGAGAAAAGAAACCCCACAAGAACAATGTACAGAATAGATCTGGATGACAGTCATTCCAAAGGCAAAATTATTACAGGCTATTATCTAGTTGTCTGGAGGAGCCATGGACCAGCTGGCTGTGATGTTCTGCTCAAAGTTAAACACAGACAGGAAACCGCATGTCTGATACTGTAAAAATCGTTTGTCTTCCTGCCATGGCTAACCAGGCAAGCAACCCAAAGGGGCTGTTTTCATTTAAAAGAAACACTAATCCACAACAATAAAAAAGGAATGACAAAGCCTCAATTCTCCCCCCGCCTGACTGGAGTTAATGCCTGTGTTTGTGAATGAACTGGAAATGTTATGAAGTGAAGCTTTATATTACTTTAATTTTTATCTGTAGTTATTCACTAAATATATATGAATGCAGCACATGGTTTTCATGAGTCACCTGAAGTGCTCACAGCACGTGACCTAGAAGCAAAGGCTCCACTTAGAAGAGTGAAAGGAATTTGGGTTAAAAGACTGGGTTTAAACTTCTACTACTCCTTTTAGGTTGATCTGGAAGTGTGAGTGAGCTGCAGAGTTGACAGGAATCAAGGCACTTGGTGCTGAATTTCTAGAATGGTTTTATAACCATACACACCAAAGACAAACATTTATCAGTGATTGCATTCAGCTACATAACTCTAGGAAAAACAGCTATAACAAGGCTAACTCATAACAATTTAGGCAGAATCCACAAGAGTGTGGTTTATGTTGTACAAGAACACTAGATAGCTGACACAGAGTAAGATCTCTTCTCTGGGGACACATTCTCTTCAATAAAACCAAGCAATCTATTAGAATTAGGTCCTGGGTCTACCATTTGTGCTCATATCAATACCAGTATATAGTCCAAATCCTTTAAAGATCACCCAAGTAAGAGCTGGTCACACAGCCATGGATCAGCAGTCAGGTTGTCTGGTTTCAAATCAAGCTTGATGAGGGGATGAGGGGTGGCACCACATATGGATAGCCTGGGCCAAGGGAAGCAAAGACTTGCTAGCTTTCTCTTGGCTAATTTGGTGTGGTTTTATGACTAAACTAGTGGGCCTTCTTGGAGTGCTACAGTCGCTCACATAGCCGTTCACCTCAGTGCAGTCATACACCATGTTTCCCAGGAGTGGAAACAGCATTCCAACCCCTCGTTATCTCAGGTAACAAGGACCTAATTATACCCTTTTCTGACGAACTAATGGGTGATGAGCATGGTGTGGTGTGCCACATCCCTTTAGAAGTGTGAATACACAAATTTCTCCATAGGAGACCTCACTCTTCCCTGTGAGAAACCTTTGTCTCAGTAAAAGAATCACAGCAGGTAGGACAAAATAAAGCAGAAGGGGTGTGTACACCTGTGCACATCTGTGTGTGCAGCATGAGGTCCACCAGCACTGCACACACCTGCACCGCCTTCACTGTGTCTGCAGTGGCCTCTATCAGAACTCATGAAGTAGAATGGGGATGGGTTATGCACTTGTGGTTTGGTCTGTACTCACATTTCCCTGGTTTAACTGAACTCGTGTACACTTCCTTGTGCCGTATAGGTGTGAGGGAACATATTGCCCAGAGAAGGGAATAGCTTCTTCACACCCACCACAGGAGAGGTGCAGATGGTCAGTTACACCAGAGAAGCTGACTTAAAATTCACATCCTATCAGGTTACCAGTAACATCTCTATATGCAGATAACACACTATGGCATTACAGCCTTTTAGAGGAGGTAGGACCTTAAAAACGGCATTTGCCTTTAGTTTCAATTTTATAATGTAATTAGCATGTGTTGCATTTTGGTGTGTCAACAGAACAACTGTAAACATCTTGCTTTCATCTTCCATCAGCTTTTAAGTGCAATATCTTGAGCTGAACATCAGAATTACTGCAAAACAAGGACAGCCTGGCAGGAAGAAGTATCCTCAGAACACAGAACAGAAAGGTTGAGATTTTGAAAGATTCAAAAGAGACCAAATAGCACCTGCCAGTTCTCCCCCACAAAATGCAACTCCAAAGGACATTGGTATAACACAGTTAATATTAACACAGTTAATATTACTTGCAAGGGATGTAGGAATGTAAGGTAAATTATTAAACCTACCTGATGTAAAAATGAGTATATCATTGCATTCTTCACCTGTGCAGGAACACATGAACATCAATCCCCCATCGTCCTTCTTTTCCCTCATCAAACACTGCTCTGATTTATAGTCATCCAAAAAGTGACCATACAGTGTTTCCTGGGGATCGTGGCATATTGTTTCTAATGTCACATTTTCATCATTCTGTCTCCTAAAAATGAAAAGGAGAAAATTTAAATCAAAAAAGGAATATTTTATAAAGGTAGCAGAGAAGACCATGCCTGCCCAAAATTTGCCTCTTTTGAGAACCTAAATGGCATTTAAAGAGCACTGTATGTTTTTCTCTGTCTTTCCTGAATGAGGTAAATTTGGCACTGTCTGGGCTCCTCACATTTGTTCAATGGCACAGCTATTCCTGTATCATATTACTGCTAAGCTCACAAGAGTGCCTCTGAAAATCTCAGTTAGAATTATCCAACCTAATGCTTGATGAACTGCTGTGAACTTCAGAACATACTTTTGGTTTTTGTGGTCACTGAGCAGACAGTAAAAATCTGTGGGAAATTATGATAAAAACTCAATTATTTCCTCAAAATCAGAGAATTTCTAGTGAGCTGGTCTTTTCATTTTGCTTTTGAAGCCTACAAGCAGCACAGTTTGTGCACTGAAGGAGGTATATACAAAAAAAAACCCTCAACCAACCAAAAAAAAAAAAAAAAACCAGCAAAATACCAATCATAAAAACTGATGCAAGTTAGAGTTGCCTCACAGTCAGGGAAATATTTACAGCTGATAATCTGGACCATATTCCTGTGTTTTGTCCTGGTCCACAGATTTAATTTCATTGACAAAAGACTTGAAGGCAAAAAGCACTTTACAGTTCTCAACTTACTTGCCTTTTAGATAAATGGTCATGAAAAATCCAAAATGTGTCTTAAATTGTACAACATCTCCTTTTTATGGCAATAATAGACACTGATAACTTACAAAAGAAGCATAGGAGAAATATGGAAAAGCATACTGGACTGAGCCTGAACTGAAATGCCTACTTCCAATTATGCTGAACATCTCAAGTCAATGGACACAATAATCCCTCAGTACATAAATTAGTTATGTCCCTCTGTAAGTGGTTCTAATAATTTTACTAAATCAGCAGCAATGCTGCAAACACTGAGTTGGTTCCTTTAGTCCAGTTAAGAGTACTTCTGGCTTTCTTTGGTAGGACTGGATTCCCATTTATGAAAGGGCAAGGGAAGCCTTAGTTTTTGACTGGAACACAAGCTTAAAGCCAATAAATCCTAAAAAAGTATTACAACTCATTTTCATAAACTCTTGATTTCTTTGAACCTAGACAGAGACTATATAAAAAGCATCATGCATACATCAAAGTCTCTACATACATAGAAGTTTTTTCCCATTAAGAGCAAGTATTTCTACCTATACATGGCAATAAGCCTCTTGTGATAAATCTCCATAATCTAGTTCCCTTGAAACCTGAGAGAGAATTGTCTTTGTTCAGCAACTGTCACTACAATCCTCTCTTGAGCCTCAAATCTGTTTCTACTCTTGAGTGCTGTGGGTGGATACAGCTTAATGGCTTGAACAAAAGCATGCCTCTTTTCCAATAACAGCTTAAGCTAGAACAGAACTGTTTTAGAAAAAAAAAAAAGTCCCCAGAACATTTAATATCAGAATTGTTAACCTCAAGCAACTCTCGGTATGCTGTGCAGAGATATGAGCTGGAAGCGGGAGAGCAAAGCCTGGTGAGGTAGCAGGGACATTCTGAATATCAGAGCAATCAAGGAAAGTACTAAGCAGTGATGAATGAGGGTGTGCTCCTGTCCCCACCTGTATGAGGAAATAACTTACCATATAGCAACACAGACTTCACTACTCTTCTCACAGATAGAACTGATGTTGCAGTTGCTCTTGCACTGATGTTGGTTTGAGCAGGTTGTTACTTTAATATCACAAAATTTGCACAGGTTTGACATTTTCAGTCCACTTTCCTTATTTCTTTCTACAGGTGATGTAAATTCAGCTTAAGAAAAAAAAAAAAGGAAACTCAATAATGGTAGGTGATCAGATTGCATTATTGCTTATTATGAAGATAAGGTTTTCATCAGCAGCAAACACTTCCTCCTACCTTAAATTAGAAAATCTTTGATCTTTCACAGCTACCAATTTTCTCTACAACAAGGTAAGTGCCATGATGTCAAGACCAGGTTAATCAAAGTGAATTGAAAAGTGAAATGAACTTCTATTGACTTCAGAGGGAGCAAAAGTTGCTTCATAATTTGCAGAATCATGCATTTTCCAAAACCAGTTTGCACTGAAATAGCTCCTCTGCACTCACCCATTTGCATTACTCACAGGCAGTGTATCTGTCCCCCATGTGTAACACTGCATCATGGTCTGTGTGCCACAGTAACTGTGGGTTCCACAGCAAGAATGCACATTAGCTGTGTGACATCATTATAACATGGATCAGGATGAACTTTGCCATTTTGTCTTTACTAACCTAAGGCATAACCTAGGTGTCATCCCTAATCTGACTGCTGTTCACACATAAAAACCACAGAGCTGGAACAGACTTTGAGCTTAAGGTGGATGGTCTGCCAGAGGATGTGGGTGAAACTCGAGCTGGCAATGCAATAGGGCATCTGTGTAGCTCATGTGATCTACTGCAGGAGCCTAACTGGGCTAACTGCAGGGGACTTTAACTCAAACTAACTTGCAATGACAGTCTGTCTTGTAGATGCTTGCTTTGACCCAACAGCTACTTTTCTGCACCCAGAAATTGAATAATTACATGCTTACTGGTTCTGAGTCTCAGTACTCACCATCTGCTTCAGTGTGGCAGCAGTAAGGAAAGAGATATTTTTTGTGCCAGTGTTTGAACTTCAGGAAACACACTTTTAGCTCAAAAACTATTTTGAAAAGACAGTGTAACTACAAGGAACAGAAAACGCTGACACAAAATTCTTTCTAAAGCTAAAATGAACATGCAACTATCTGAAGTGGAGCAGACAATCAACAACAGTTTCAGTCTGACTCACTTTGCTATGTAATTGGAAAAGTAGGGTGAACCACTTTGAGGAGATACTGGGCTTACATGCAGCATAGCCCTTCTCTTATAGCCACCTGCATGTTAAAACTGTGTTCATATTGCTTTCTGTGGCCAAATGTTGCTTGTCAACCCATAATAGGCAACCAGGGATTTATAATTTCCCCTTCTCTACTCAATTAGCTGAGAAATCAATTTTTTTTCCTTCTAGAACTTCACTCTTTACTACCATTAGACTATTTTATTACAGGAAATAAATATACATGATTTTTCCAGGAGGAAATAAAAGGGCCTCTTGCTAACATTTTCAATGGAGTTCTGAACCGTTGTGAGAGACTGAGAGAAAAGTCTTCTCTCTTCATCCAAATCACACATCTTTCTCATCACTAGCATGTTCTGGTACTGACCTAAGGCTTCTGACCTAACAGCCACTATAAACAGTGGCAAAACTTCCAATGGTTTACTGGTATAGAAGAAAATGCTACACAGAGGGGATGGTTAGGATGAGCTCACTGGGTGTGGCAGTGTGCTCCTCCCTGCTTTTGGCTTAAGCAAGAGCTAACAGTGGTGGTTGTGAGGGCTGCACCTGGCTTAGAGCTGGACTCTGGGAAGACAGATAACAACACAATAGCTGAGGGCTAGTTGAGCATGCGCCAACCCAAATACAGCTGGCATGCAAATACTACTATAAGTCAATCATCTTACTCCATAAATGGAGAACAGCCCAGGGTCTGCTGAGTTCTGCACAGCTGTGGGCTGCATGCCAGGATCTCCCCTTGAACAGGGATGCCTCTTGAGGTTGAGAGAATCCTTATTGCATCAAATACTCAGTAAGTGAAAGGAAAGTAAGCATGCTGAAACTTTGAAACCTTAGATAAGTGAGATAAAGGACTGCTTGTGCACATATAATCCTTTAGACCTAAGTTCCTAGCCTGGAACTAGATCTGGACCCAGCCACATCTGGAAACCCCCTGAGAAAGGGGTTTAGAATGCACGGGGGTCCTTTCTGAAGCTCATGACTCAACATGAGGGTGTCTCTGACAGTTTTGTCCCACCTTGTCCTCTATGCAGTAAATAACCAAGTATACCTTGCCATCAAAGCTCATTATAGCACTGTCACGTTTACTATCAGACTTTGTTAAAATAAACATTGTTACTTTTCCAAGGGAAATGTGTCACCCCATTTGCAACACTGGGAGCACGTACATGGGTGGAGAATGCTGGCAGTATATTATGGGCTGGCAGAATTTTAAGCCCCAGGTAAACATATCTTGCTCTTAATTGTTGCAACAACTCCCAGTAGCCATGTAGAGGAACAAAGCCTCATTGAAGTAGGTGTGGTAGGAACTCAGAAGGTCTTAAATGTAGCATTCTATGAAATACACCTTAACATAATCCTCACTATAGCACATGGTACATGTCTTCTGGATGGTGTACATCTCTTCTTACTTACACATGCTGAAGAGAAACTAATAGCTGTCACAACTTATCTAGACTGCAGTAATCATCGAAACAACCTGATAGCGAGGGACTGTCCCTCTACTCAGGAAAAAAAAAAAAAATCCATGGTCCTAAAAGCCTGGAACGAAAATAGAGACAAATACTGAGGGAGAGGTGAAGTGACTCACCCAAATGTACACAGGAAAATGTGGTAGGGTGGCAAGCATCTCAAAACTGAGCACAGGGGAAAGGCATCAGCTGCATCTATGCTGCTTTCAGCTCTGAGCTCACATGGCAGCTGTGGCACGATGGATGCCTCTGCCATGAACACGACTCAGTCCCCACCAGTGTCCACAGCACTGGAGCCAAGAGCCCCATGAAAGTGGGTCCTTAGGTAAACTGCTTCAAGCACATATTTACTGAGAGAAAGGGTTTGGTTCCTATGCTGCCCCTGTGCCAGGTTCTGCCAAGATCACCCACTGGAACAAATGAATGAAAATAAATATGATTGGACCTCTTCCAAGGAGGGATATCCAAACCAAAAAACAAAACTACTTGATTAAAGAAAAAAAAAAGCCATCTGGAAAGCAGCAATCCCCTGTAAGGTCACAAACTTTAAGTTTCTAAGTTAGGCATTAGTTTAATCACTGGCAACAGTAGCAAAAGGTTGCACAGTTAGGACCAGGTAATTTCTGATCAGGTTTAATTACTATCAAAAGCTAATGGGGTTTTGGGACTTCCAGAACTGACTATATTTGTATTTTCTCCCCGAAATTCTTTTAATAGAGGCTGACAGATCAGTGACTCTTTATTCATGCCTCTGGCAGTTCAAACAACTGTCTAAACTGCCCAGGCAGACAAATTTTATTCCATGCTTCAACATTTGATTTAAAGTGAGACTGAAGGTTACTTTCCCTAAGACTGTCATAATGCTCTAGCAGGTGTTGGTCTGTTGTTTGTTATTACTCCTTGGCCTTGTCCACTGTGATAACCCATCTAGTTCCAAACTAAAGCCAAGTTTGACTTTTTCTATCTGATGCTGAAACCACACCCTGCAGATGGCCTGAGAGGAAATCTGGAGTTGGATAGGAACTTTGACATCACTTTTTGATTACAGCCTGCTACTAGACTCTGATGACATAGAAATCCTGAAAAGATGGGTCTTCTTCCAAGTCACATGAACTCATACCTATCTTTAATCAACAAAGTCCTGCCTGGAGAACGACAAATTAGTAGGATTCTTCCCTAGGAAAGTGAATTCTCTCATTTCCTGAGGGACTCATAAGCAACGAGTGGTTCAGGACCAGCAGACTGCTCCACTTCTTGTAGTCACTTAAATGTTCACCTCTAAAAATATTTAACTGTCCTGCTGCACACTTCATACCACACAAGCCATCTCCTCAAGATTTTCTCCAGTTAAGAAAACCAAAGTCACTTGAACACTGTGGAGAGAAGCAACCCTTGATTTTGCATGAAAAAAAGGCAGATATAATGAAAAAGTTAACAGAGAAAGCACAGATTTGCACAGATGAATGAAGCCATCCTAAAATGTGAGCTTGTCTCCTAAAATTTGAATTTGTCACCCTCTGTCTAATGTTAGTTTTCTTATTTTGACTTCTACAGGAAGCCTAATTCTAGCTTTCCTTGCTTCTTTGTCCATGGAGAGGGCTCCAAATAAAAGACTGTAGTTTCTTGGCTGTGAAACTTTCAGCTAACCAGCCCAGCAGAGATCAGCCACCTTGGTTAAAATGCATGGAACATGCAAGCCAACACATGGGCTGGACACTACAGAGCAGTCACATTAGAAATGTCCACTCCATGGATTCTGGTGGAGCCAGGCTTGCAGAGTATCACTTCTCTTCTGTGGTTCACATCTTTATTTATGATTTCTTGGGACATCATAAACAGGACACCTCACCCAAAGTCTATTGACTTCAGTTCAAGTGGTGTGCTTTGCATCTGATGTCTGTAGATATGTAACTTCTATTGAGGCCTAATGTTGTAATTTACTTTTCTCTTATTTTTAATATCATTACAGAATTCTCACAAGCTAGCAACATTAAATAAAGCCCAAACTAACATGCTGTTTTTTTGGAAATATCTACACTGGAAAACTTTTTATGTCTTAGAATGCATTTCAGAAACAGCAGCCAATTTCTCTTACTCCTATCTTGTAAAATCCTGTCACAGCACTTCTAGTCTCTCATCCAGTGTCTCTGGCACATGTATACTTATAAAACAGCAGGCAGACCCTATCCCCCCCCCACCGCAAAAAAAAAATGCTGAGAGAGACGTTGGGATGGGAACTCAACTACTCAGCTGCTGTGAGATAATTCCACCTGATGGGAGAGATTTTAAGATTTTACTCCACTACATCGTGGAAACCTGCCAGGAGAACACTGCCTTTATCAGAGAGCCTTGAAGCAGATTGTCCTTGTTCTTCCAAAGAGCATAGCTCTTACACATCATATATCCGTATCTGGAAAGCACAGTAGCAGCTATGAAGAGCATCCAAACTGTATTACCTTCTCATCCAAAAGAAAGACATCAAGTTTTGCCAAGAACTGTACTGAACACAGCATGACTTCTGTTTTGACTACTATCCTCAGCACATGATCTAAAACCCTAGTGGAACTTTGACAGTTATGGAGAAACTGCCAGCTTCATTAAATTTGCCTTCCACATATTGATGAATTAATTGCAGGAGTGAGAGAGTCAAGGAAAATGTATGACCTGAGTTTTGCTTTCAAGACCTGGATGTATATCCTGATGGCTACTCTTAAGTATACTGATTATGTCAGTGTGGTAATACAAGGAAGTGAAGATGGAAATATAATCAATCCTAAAGATAAAAAAATCATGAGTTACAAAATCACAAGACTAGCCAGACAGATCATGGAAATAAAGGAAGGGAAAAAGCACAAAAAAACCCAAAACAAAACAAAACAAAACAAAACAAAACAAAACAAAACAAAACAAAACAAAACAAAACAAAACAAAACAAAACAAAACAAAACAAAACAAAACAAAACAAAACAAAACAAAACAAAACAAAAAAAAAACAAACCCAAAACCCAAACACAAGCAACCAAGAAAACAACTGCTGGGTTCTCCCTTACTTGCTATTGTTGGCTGTACTTTAAGGGTGCTTTTTAAGACATGTTTTGAAACTTTGGCCATGAGAATGAAGGTTGTAATTATTGTCTCAATAGAAAAAAAAGAGATGATAAAATGAAAAGAAATCATTGGGATCCTGGAGGTGGATCTTCAAGAAAAATAGCTGTATTATATTACTCATCATAAAATCACAGGAGCTGGAAACATTGCAGATCACCTAGTAACTCCCATCATAACACCTTCGGGGTAACCCCATGAAATATATATTTTCAGTTTTTCAGTTGCAGCTGCCATTTCTAAGCTTAATGTCATCTGAGCTGAAATGGAGTGTCACTCTGGTGCAAATTCCTTTTTTCACCATGTGAGTACGAGCTCATAATGTTCACACTATCCTGGACACTGCTTTGGGTGCAGTCCTTTATCTCACCCATGAGCTACCCCAGAAGGATTACCATGGGTATAGGATTTTTATGATTTTGTGACTGTTTCTATTAAGATTAACAACAATGATTATCAAGAGTGCTGAGACAGCCTCTGTAAAGCCAAACATATGCTGTCTTTTATGTACAACTAAAATATGTCAGAGAAAAACAGGTTCCATGAATGTTTAACTACCCCTGTGGCAGGACTCCAGGAAACCACATTCCTATGTTTTTTTTTTGCAGAATCTCTCAGCCTCAGTCTTTATCATACATAGTCACAGATCACTGACTACCACAGAGTACAACAGCTGCCTTAATCAGTATTTAGAGTTATGACTTTGATTGCACTTCTGCAAATTTCAGGGGCTCCGCAATGGGTAAAAGCCAAAATAACTTCCTGTTTGAACACAGTACTTTGTGAACTACTTGGAGGAGATGCATCTCATGGCTTTCCCCTGTCATGTAAAGGCTTTTGCCCATCGTATGAAAAAAATGCAAATCACACCTATCACACCAAAGAATGATTTGGTGGGGCCCACAGGCTTTTTTGAGGTTTGTGTGACCTGCTTTTCAGCCATCACTGAGAAGTCTGCTAGGGAAGAAGAGAGCAGACTAGGTAAGCCATGTTCACCAGCTAGACCTAGCCAGGAGTAATTTGGCCACCCCCAGCTGAAGGAAGGGCAAAGCAGAAGAAAGGAAAGCCAGAAAGCTAACGATGAAATGCACTGAATTTGGGAAACCACCATTTCTCATCTACCAGCAGGCCAGGTATAGGGGAAGGTACATGCAGAGGGAGAAGACAAAAGGAAAGGAGCAGGAGTTGGAAAACTTAAATTAACTCGCCTCTGCAGTAGAAGTGCCTGGCTTTTAACAGCAAGTGGAACTGGCAAAACTTTGCTGTAGGGATTGCTGCAGGCATTGACACAGACACAGAATCAAATCTGGCAGGAGCTGGGGGAAGGGACATAACCAGAGAAAACAAGAGAGGGAACAGCATACTGGAGATCCTGAAGATGAAAATAATTTCTGTATTTAAAGCATTAAAATACCACTATTTTTATCCACTATTTCCAAAATGAGTGATCATTAGCAGTTTTAATCATGGGCTAGGCTCTTCTCTCTGGTACACGGCACGGAAGTGCCTCAAACATGCCTAAGAACGGAGCTCACTGTCATGACTCTGACTGACAGCAGTGAAGGTGAGAGGAGACTCCAGCTCAGCACTTAAGATAGAAGTCTGAAAGCATTCTGAAAACATTGTGATGCCTCAAATAACAAGACAGATTTTCACCTGCAGATCTTTAACTTGCAGTGCATTTTCTGGCCACTATTTAGCGCTCCATGGTTGGTGGAACAAAAAAACACCGTCTCCAAGCAAAGAGGCTGAAAAAAATTTAAATGATGGCTTCCCATAGGGCACTTAAGTGGATGTTTCATCTTCTCCTGACTTTAACTCACAGCCTCCCTAACAAAGCTGGTAAACAGCACACAGCACTGGGGAACCATATGTGATATAACACCAAGTTCAATTTATTCAATTATGACTACAGGGTCTAGGTTTTTTCCTGCATAATGTATTGAGTTTGGAATTTACTGCAAGTTGTCTTTGGTTAACCCCTCCTGGGACTTCAAATATACAATGGACATCGAACACAGCAATGCTCGTCTGGTTCTCAAGATTAGCAAAACCAGCTTTCCTGCTTTGCTGGAATAAGGATGATTCATGGTTCAGAACTGACATTTGCATAACTAACTCTGACCTGTGCACTAAGAAGCATATTGTGCATCTAAACCTCCTTTTGTATTCTCCTCTGCTCACTGAAAGCTGTCATTACTTCACTTGAAACAGAGCTGAAAGAGTATAAACACTTCAGCTTTGTACAAATATTGTTTTTCCAACTTATATGTCTGAAAATAGACAGCAGTCATTCAAGCATAATACAGTTATTTCTGTGACACTTTTTCATGACAGATGAGTCTCTGTGGAAGACCCCCTAACATTTAGAACATACATAATTAGGAACAATTCTGACTCAGAAAAACACAAATATGCCTCTACTGTCTGCTACAGAACCTTGCCAGTACAAACCTATGCAATTGTACCTTCTATGTAGCTTGAATGGAGTTTCTGAACCCATTGCATCTCTTCCCTCAGCCAGTTAAGAAAGCCTGTTTATAGTAACCTGCTTCTCTCCACTCCTGTTCCCTCAGTAGTCACACCACCACCTGCCTGTTTCAAAATACGATAGAGCTCTTAATTCTTCATAACAGCAATGGGGAAGGTGAATCATTTGTCCTGATGGAGGCACATATTCCCTCCAAAAGCTTAATTTGTATTTCTTCCCCTTATGCCTCTTACAACAAAAGTAATGAGGACCATCCATCTTAAAGAGCCATTTACTCTGTTTTCAAGGGTCTATTTATTAAACTCCCAGTTTCCAGCAGGGAAATTTAGAAGCCCACCCAGTACAGGTGGAACAGAATTTATTTGCTAAATATGTTATGGCTAAGCTATTTCTATTAGCCATGATGTATTCCATAGAGACACACCCTGGCACTTCAGTTTATCTGCAAGGCTACTGAATGCGCTCAATGTCACATGCAAACTGAAAAGCCCACGAGATCACAAAAGAAATTGATCATATTCTTAAGTAACAGTGTTGTTTATTGGGAGGCATCACTTTCTTACTTACAAGCAGTTCTAAATGCCTGTCTTGGGATATCTGCTTAATGCAAACGCAATCCTGCCTGCCTTTTTAAGTGCATCCTCCCTGGACAGGGTACAGGTGGGAGGAGAGCAGAGAAGTTTTGAAGTCTATGTCTCAGGTCAAGTGACTGCATCTTCTGCTAAACTTCTGGGCAGTGGAACACATTAGGATCCATGGTACAGGCAAAGAGGCAAATTTCAAAAGTATTAGGGGCTTCCTGCTGTACTGTATTGCCAAACCCTGCCATCCTTCCCATGGGGAATTGCAGTTGTGGTTCTTCTGATGGACAGAGTTGGTGGGCACATTGGTACAATCCCTATTTCTCCCTCACAATGAGAACTGTTGTGCTGGCTCTTCACTGCGACAGCAGAGCATGCTGTGCAGAGGGAGCCCTGCCCTCAACTCCCACAGACCACTGCACCACCAAAGACACACAGAAATCAAAAATAGTAACACACTTGCTTGGCCAAACACTCACAAATGGCACTCCTACAGGTCTTCACTCTTATTTAGTACAAGCCTCATCCTGCCTAACTTTGTGAATGGCTACAAGTAACTAAGTGCTGGCCCGGCACACACATGCCATCACATCAGTTCATTGAATTTAATTAAAGGGGTGGAGATTTTAAACTTTTCATCAAATCCTGTTAAAGCTGAATCCTGTTAAGTTTCCTCAATACAGGTTGAATTAGGAACAAGTCTAGTCAGACTCAAAATTGAGACTTAGCACACATAAAGTTGTTGTGGTTTATTCAATTACTTTAAAATCAGCTATAAGCTCAAGAGGTCTGAATTCCGTATGCGAAAAAAGCTTTTGTGTTACTTGATTATCTATCTGCAGCATTTTCAGCATTAATAAGGAAGCCTGGATAGATAGCACAAAATAATCTCTTCCAAATGCAAAATGGAAATTATTTGAAGACTGTTCTCTGCACTGGCAGCATACAGAAACTCAGGTGGCAAAAAGCCAAATCTTTCTGCTGAAACTACACTTAACTCTCCCTAGTTAACCCTTGCTACAGCTAAACTCCTGCCAAATGTCTATCCTCTACTGTATTCAAAAGAGCATACTAAGATAACTAAACCATAGATTAAACTGTGAAAATAATAACTAGAAGTTGTCATGGCTTGCCAAGAGTTAATACAGATAGGCAGATGTTTATTAATACTGTTTGTTCACTCAGGAGACTGGCATTCTCTTCCAAACCCTCTCTTGACTCAGAGACCTACCTCCAGGAAAGGTTACAAGAAGATGTTACTTTGGGGGAAGACTTTTGCTTGCTTTTTAAAGTAGTGAAAATGAAGCACAGACATAAAGACTGTGACAAATCACACAAAACAGGAAATTCAAAGTTATGTCTGACTCCCACAGTTTCCCTTTGATACAACCAGGTTGCTTGGTGACTCAGAAAAAGTATCACTCCTGTATTTGCCATTTTATACTTTTAAATCTCATTTTTATTAGCTTTACGAGTATGCCCTAAAAACTACTGGCACACACTTTCCAGACAAGTTTAGAAGTCAGAAAGCCATACCCATCTTCTCTTTTGAAAGGCTCCTGCCACATGCAGCTTTATAGAGCCCTCATGAGATCCCTCCTTTGGGGATGCCACTGCAAAGGCCTGTTCACACACACATCCGACATCTCAATTTTAATGTTCCTTTCTCATGCAAAGAAACAACATATTTTGAGAACAACAATTGTCTGCCTCATGGAGAAATCCTCAGACCATTTTCAGAAGAATGACAAGTTTGTTTCTAAAGCATTGGGAACACAATAGATCTTCCCTTTTTCCCCTTCTCTCTAGTGAGGCTATAGAGGAATATTTGCACAAAGAATTTCGCAAAAAACATCAGTCATGGTCCCCTGCTCATTATTTGTTCACACCCCCCACTGCAGTTTCTCCTGCCTCCCAGAGGAATCAGACCGCACCTTACCATACCTCCCTCCCCCTCCAAAGGCCAGCCTGACCCAGAAGAGTTCTCCAGTCTAGACATCTGACAACACAAACACAATGAAGAATGTGGTATGAGGAGTGGCAGCCCACAGCTGGGGTAAGGCAAAACTGCATATTTCAGCTGCCGTAGCAAGGGCAGAGAAAAGTCTCTGAGGACCTATGGCTGGAGCTACTTCTGGGGAAAGGTCAGGCTGCCCAACATGCCAGGGACATGGGGGACCTGCCTTCTGCTGCTGTCTCCAACCCACAGTCTGCTTTCAAATGTTACATGCCCTGAGACAGATGTCACAGCCCTTCCAGGAGAGGAAATGGGGGCTCTGCCATCAGTCTTTTCTGCCAGGCATCATCACTGCAAGGGCTGATGGGATTTGCTTAGGACTCATCAACATGGCTTATGATGCTCTGGGGAGCGTTCCAAGGACTGATGTTTCTTCCCAGACGTATCTGCAGAAGCACCTCAGGCCTCATAGTTGTTTAAATTCACTGTAAAAGTGGATTCGATTATTTTGATTTTGAAGTATTGAAAAAGGACTTTTGCTGTCAAAATTTACAGGAGACATCTGAGAAGACAGGTACTACTCTCTGCAACTGTTTCTTCAGCAGAGACCTATCAGATGCCTTCTCTTCACAGGGTGCTGGAAGAGTCAGAACAGTCTTGTTTTTAGAATACAATTTTTCCAAGAGGAAGGGTATTAAAGGGACAGAGAGCATGTCAAGCACATATATCCTCTGTCTGACGAGAAACATTTGATTTTGCTGCAGTTCTGTAATGTGAACACAAAAAATAAAATTCAACCAGTCACCCCAATTCTGCTTTGTTTCAGGGGAAAAGCGTGATGAATATTTACCTGAAACTGACACTAGTCTGGGAAAACACTCTGTAAACCCAGACAAAAGTTTTACCTTTTGTTCTGAAACTTCTGCTGAACTGCAACTTGTGTCTCTGATTTCAAATGTCCTGCTTCTGACTACAATTCCTTTCTCTAAACTGGAATCACAATCCTGTGGACCAACTAACAAAACTTTAGTCAAACAAAGCCAAACTCAAATAATGGATTTGGGATTTAAAAAAAATAAATCAAAAGCAATCTTATTAACAAGGTAATTGGAATGGGCGGATCTGTTCAAATATCAGTTTAAGCATCACATTTACAAGCAAGAAATACTTCATAATTATGAAGTACAAGGGGCAGAAATAGCATGACTAAGACATAAAATGATTTTATGTACAATGGCATGGTTTGGAGCACATAAATTGCAGGCCTACCATTCAGTGTTCTAATTTCACCTGGGCAGAGATATTTGAACAGAACTTTCTCACTCTTTTTCCAAGCACAGCTCCCTAGTGAGCCTCTGCACTTCCCCTTCACAAGTGCACTTTTTGTGTCAGCTGCCATGAGTTAGGGGGTGCTTTGTGCCTCCAACCAGAACCCACATTCTTTAGAGGTGATCTCAGCAACCTGTACAGCCAGGATTGGAGCTGACAGAGCAAACAGGCATTGGCCACAGCTCCTGAGGCCACCTTAAACAAGGACAAGGTCTGCATGGCAAGAGTCTCTATCTGTACAACAGAAAGCTGTATGTGTGTGCACCGGTTGCTGCTGAACCAAACCAGAATTTCCATGGCATTTCGTAACACTTCAGTAAGTGTGGGGAGAAGCTGCGTGCACACAAAGGCTCACAGCTGCCCAATCAAAATAAGCATTTAAATGGATTAACCAGACAACTGTTCTTACAAACTTGCAATCGTTACACAGCTACATAAATCAGAGGGATTTATAAATATTTGTTTTTCCAGATAAAAGGAGGATATTAGTGGGATTTTTTAAAAGTGCATTCACAGCCACTATCTGTCCCTCCCAGCCAATAATGAACAAACAAGAAAACAAAACAAAAACAAGAATGTTATGCATGCAAAAATTGTAGTAACAATTTTAGGCTTGCGATTTTGGTTTAAGCTTAATATAAAAAGACAACTTACTAATGTAAGTAGCATGAAAGACCTGATTTTATTTAGGTTTTTGAAGACCTCTGAACCTGAGGAATATTTGAGAGATCTGGAATTTAAGTTAAGTCATTCCATGACTAGAGGATGCCATTATGGTATAGTTTACAATATAATCTACCGATTATGATAAGACAGAATTCTATGCAATTTCTTTCTCTAGACCTGAATATAATCCATCATTCCTAGTCTATTTGAAAAACTGTTTCCAAAAAAGAAGACTCATTTAACAAGTCCACATCCTTAACACACACACAGAGGCTCCTCTGTCAGCTACTGATGGGCAAACGTGTTTATGCGGAAGCTCTGTTCAGAGCTCCTTTTTACTGTGAGAAGCCATTTTCCTTCAGGAAAATGGTGTTTATGAACCATTCTGTCCCCACACAGCAAGTTTTGAATGACAGATTCAGGAAAACAGTATTAAAAAGAAATTACTCTCTTTCATAATCCATCAGCTCAGCTAAAATAGTAAATCAGAGGAAAGTTAGACACAAATGTAATCCCTTAGGAGTAGAATCACTTTGAATAGATTTGAAGAAAAATATACATCCTTCTCAAATTCAGTAGCTTGGATGGTTATATTTGTCTCTGTCAAGTTACGTGCAAAGAAGCAGAATAATAGAATTCAGTACCCTGGGGACATGCTATCTTGATAGATGCATCTAACTGCCACAACTATTAATGGGAATTATATACTGAGTATTGAGAAAAGGGCATATGCATAAAACTACACACTTCTAATGATATTCAACCTTAGGAAAACTTTCTTTTTCAGACTTTGTGTTGCAAAGATCCTACTGCTGTGGCACACTGTTAGTGTGTTACCAGATTTCTTGGTAAAGAAGTACCTCTCTCAACAAAGCAGCATCTCCTTTGTGTGCCAAAGGTAATTTTGCTAACATATCCCCCAGGTATTACTGCTCCTTTTCACACATTTGCAAACTACTTCCTCCAGTTACCTCTGGGACTCTGAATCACTAGCTGGCAATACCACCCTGAGGAAATAAGGGCACAAATGATCAGCTCCTTCATTTCTGTTTGAGGTTGAAATTTTACTGGGCTTAAAGGAAAATGAAAGCCATGAGTGAAACCTGCCCATTCTGAAATAAATAGGTGTTTCACCCTTAAATACCTCTCTGGAAACTTCACTAAAAGGTCCTTATCTTTGCCATTATTTCTAAATCACACACAAAGAGAATTAATTCACTGTATCATAAAACTGAGTATTTTAAGGACACTTGCATCTATATGAGTACATGGTCCACTCACATTAAAAATATTAACTGTGGACACTAAAAGACCTGCAAGTAGGAAAACAACACTTCTCATTCCATATAACAACACATTACTCACTGCTTGCAGCACCCAGCCGGGCTTGCACTACAACATAAGGGGAGGATATTCCCCCATTAGGTGCTGCTCAGCAGGAAGGGACTTGCCACTCTAAAATGTTTAGTCTACCTGCCTGAAGATGTGTGAGGGACTGCAGGCTCCTACACTTAATCTATTATGAGGCAGAATATAATTGTAAATTTGAACTGTATGCATCAAGTTGGATTTCCAGGGTTTCCCCTCCCAGCTGCTTTATGAAATAGTTGTTACTCTAAATCCACTATTTCAGTCCTCCAGCTATCTCTTCAGCCATTCTTAAGACCATAATCTTTCACCAGGACTCCAAGACAGCATCTACACTTGCAAGCTTGTTTAAAAGAAACATTGCAAAGAAAAGACTAATTTAAGCCTCTATGAAACAATTCCTTCTATTGAAGAGAAAGCTGGGAAGAGAGAAGGCAGAATCACAAGAGTAAATGTGTCAAACAGCAGCTCAGAACCTACCCCTGCCTCTCAATTTTCATCTGAATACCTCAAACTTCATCCAATTACTTCAACCTTTTTTTTTCCTAACAACTGAGAACTGTGAAAAGCAATATATGATGATGCTTGATAAATTTTTAAACGGTGCAGTTCATTTCTGGCACAGCATTATGTTCCTCTGCTACTACATAATGTTCCTGCTACTGCAGGACAGAAGATGTTTATTGTCACATATATGAGTTAAATTTAATAGGATAAGATCTTCACCAGATGCTGTGATTTCTGAGTGTTGCTATATCAACTTATATTCATTGATGTTTAATATTTTAGAGTCATCAAATGTTTCTGTATATTGGTCATCATCATCCTTCATCTGGAGGGCACTTATTCAACTGTACAAATCAGTAGGAGTCTGCAGGATGTCTAAGGGCTTCTATGAAATGCCTTGATCTTTTTCATCAAATGCCAAGTGGATTAATAATTACATCATGAAAATACTATTTCAGCAACTGTCATTGAGAAGGCTGCGCATAACATGGTTATGGTAGCTGAGCCCTCGGCATCCCTTTAAACACCACGAGCCAGTTACATGCTTTGTTATGGTTCTGGCAAAACTGCTCAGTGACATGGGCAGCTCATTCTCTAAACCTGTCACTTTGGCATTTCTCACAAATACTGCACTCATGTAGAACACAGTTTGTTTTTAAAAGTTTTCTCATAACAGGCAAAATAATTCCAAGCTTTCCCAACACCGTAATAGCTTAGACTATGTCAGAGGAAACTGTTCCATAGCAATAGAGACATTTTTTTTTAATTCCTTGGATGTAAAATTTTATAACTCGTGCATATTTGAAATATCCCTGTACAACATTAGTTAGCAGAGCAGTTTAACTGTTTTGTTACTTCTGGAGATGACAGTCTTAATTCTGAGAGGGATGTGAGTGATACCAGCCTGGTGGTGGAAACCTGCTGCATCAAAGACTCAAAGGCTGCAAGAGCTCTATGACTCTATGGATGGTATTCCCAGTCTGACCTTTTGAAAGTGACGCCATTCCCCTCATCTAGTTTTGCAAATCCCTAACTTACCTGGGTATGTGTTTAACAAGGCAAACCCGGTCTTAATTTAGAGATTCGCATTGGAAAGTCCATCACATCCCTTGGCCGTACTCTAATAATGAAAGTATCCTTTTTGCAAAAAATGCATACCTTGTGTCTGGGGTGGTTTCACTCACCTACAGCTTCCATTTTTCAGAACGGATGCTTTTTTCACCTTTCATAATATCCTCCCCCATGGAGTCTAAAATATCAAGTTAACACAGCTTAAAACCTTATTTTCCACCAACTAACTGTGGCAAACTTCCATGTGAGCTCTGCTGCCTACAGCTAAGCATTCTAGGAGAGCAGATTTAGCTAGGTTGCACTACCTTAGCTGTGCCTTAAGGCAAATTATCCCAGTTAGTGGTGTTTATGTTATTTATGGTATCTTAACAAGGCACGGCAAAGTGCCTGCATATCTGACCAACCATATCTCATACCCAGCCAGAGAACAGCAGCTGTGGGTACTGTTCCTAATTCTTCAGCTCTTTCTCTGCCCAAAACCACAACAGTCCATCATGTTGAAAAAGTAGGAAATTATTAACATTAAACTCTCACCTGAAAATGCAAAAAAGCATGGTTCCAAACAAACAATACCTCCTCCTTCCTTACCCACTGCTGGCTAAGGACAATAAAGTAGAAATTGATGTCCTGGTAAAAGCAAACTATATCTCATTTCCAAAAGCACAGTGGAAACTTAAATCAAAATCTACTTTTTAAAGGGAAAAGTGATGATTGCATGGGCAGTCTAAGTACTCATGCTAAGCAACAGCTTGGGAAAGCAGGTGTCAAGTGTTTTCTATTTCTAGGTATGTGGTTATGATAGTGGTAAATGTGCCTTGTCATTAGCTTTCAAGGGCAAGATACTTCAAATAATTAGTGGTTTGCTTCTAGCATTTGCTACCCACCTTCACCCATGAGAAGGCCAGTAAGTTTCTGCCTTCAAACCACCAGTAGGTACATGCCTGATAATCATACTATAAGACATCAGAAGAAAAAAAGCCTGGTTTGGGAATGTGAAAATTGGCTGAACCGTGACTAATGTATATGCGGACAACTGAGAGAAAAGTTAGGCCTTCAGTTGTCAAACAGAAGCAAGTTACCAATGCTTCCATGTGCCTCACCAAGCTCCTGGCACACAGCCTCTCAACCTGAGAAAAATAGGGGAGGAAAAAAGTGCCAATATATTATTAAATTTGAAAGGGTGTTTGAGACTGTTGAGAATTTCTGGATGCTCTAAAGGCTGTAATCCAGAATTTCTGTAGAGAAAGGACAGGGGTTATGACTCTCTTTGAACCTCAGTTTCCCAATCACAATAGGCAAGTGTTGAAACAATCTCTGTTAATTTCCCACAAGTTCTAGAATTGTCTATAGAAACTGTAATTAACACATCATTGCATTACTTTTTGCCACATATTAAGCAGCACGAGTTGAAACTGTGGAAATACAAATATAAATGATTGTACTGAAGTTTAATGGTGGCCTCAAAAATACAATGGATGAAGTCACGGGAAGCTGGAAATTTGTGTTTGAGTCTCCAAAGACTAAGAGGCTTCTCATTTCCTAGTTCACTGCTTTAACCATAGGCCAAGATGCAAAAGTTGTTCTTAGTTGTAAATCACCAACAAATCCTGTCTCATTCTCTCATGTAAAATAAGGAGCCTCTAATCCCTTCCAGTCTGTATAGGAGGAGCTTTCATGTCTAATACAGATACTTTAAAATCTTTCTGGGTCAGGTATATATTTTTTAAAATAACAGGATATGCTTGATTCTTCATCTGAACCCCAGTTCCTGAATACTGGTGATTTAGCTGGAATCACATTTTTATTTTCCTTCATAAACATTAAAATCAGGGGACATTGTATAAGAATCCCTAGGCTGCTCCTGCACTAATAAATATTCACCATGCCAGTGTGGCCTCATGGAAAAGTGAGAACAGCAAAGCCCCCAGCCAGCCAGCAACCTTATGGCAAAAGTATAAAATGTGAGAAGTAAGGAGTGTGTGAGCAAGAAGCTGATGGAGAAAGAAAACAAAACAAAAAAAGGAAGCACAGAAGCACATTTTGGTTGTATTTTCTTTTCCAGAACAGTTTACCAATACCTTCCTGCTGAATGTCTTCCCATATCTATTATCCAGAGCAAAGAGAGAGAAGATATGGCTTTAGTTACAACCAGACAGTGTGGTATTCCTGTTTACAACCAAACTTGGGTTATGATAGTGCTGAAAGCTTCATGGGCACTCTACTCTACTCATCTACTCTACCAGATGAGGATAGCCCTTCATTAATAAAAGGATCAGCTTCCCAGATTTTTGACTTAAGGCATTCCCTTGTGGTAAAGCTGGGTGAGGAAATGGAAGAACAGACTGAGGGGAAGAAGGGAAATTCAATAGCCTAGAAGCATGTATTGCTGACCTAGTTACTTTGTGAAGGCTTAAATAAAGAAGCTTACGAAGTCATGACTATTACATGGTCCCCTCTGATCTTTTCATGAGGATGAGAAATGGTTGTTTTCAGTTTAGAAAGGAAAAAAGATTCTGTATGTAAAGTGTCTCTTTGTTGTGCTGTGAACTCCCTGGAGAGAATATCAGTCACCCTGCAGGGGCTGGAATAATGAATGAATCCATCAGGGAACAGGCTTTCTTCTCCTGTGACATACTTTGGGGGACCACCCACACACATGTCAACCCTTTTTCTGCAAAGTGCTGCCTCTAAAGCCTTCCCCTGTCTCAGCCAGCAAGGATCAGCCCTTCATTGATGGACTTTTAGATACTCTCAGGCTGAGGAGTGACATGACCATGGGTCTCCCACTTTCAGGGCAAAAGCTCTTAACCACTGTAGGAAAAGGAGGCAAGGCAACCGTGAAAATTGGTAATAGGAGCTGTGGCGAGGTAGAAGGTACACAGCAGGGCAGCTGGCCTACTGCCACAGCACGGTCACTGCAGAATCACAGATCTCCTTGTATGCCAGAGACAAATGAGAAGGGCAATTGCTGCATGCTGGTGGGCAGAACCAGTCAAAGGGAATAAAAGATCAACCACCACCTGCAAATGACAGCTCTTCTCCATTGGTTCCTTGACCGCAGATTGTTCAAAACTTTTCAAAATCTCATTAAATGCTTCCCATTAGTGAAACACACAAAGATTTACGCCTTACTTCCTGCACACTTTCTGTAAGTTTCTCTAGGAGAATGGAACACTCTGAAATCACTACCCAGGCACATTAAGGGAAATCTTAAGATAGCTACAGAGCTGAGAGTGGAGCATCCCAAGTTGAGCCTGAATTTGCACAGCGGATACTAATTGCTACTATACTAATAAAGAAGGACTATTTTAAAAGACTAGACAGGTGGAGGAAAAAAGCTAGGAAAGGAAAAAGATGTCGTTACATCTATGCTATTTCCCCAAGCCCACACTTCAATGGCCAGAACTTATATACACTGCTGGCTGCAGTACTTGAAGGTATGCTGAGTCCTGATGTAACTATGACTTCACATTTGCTCCAGCCACAGAGCTCCCAAAGCATATGGAAGTTGGTTAGGACAGCCAGGAAATGCTAAAATCAGGAGGGCAGCCAAAATGGTAAGAAATTTAATCTTCCTTTGAGAACTAAGACCTTTCTTAAATTGTTGCTGAAGCTGTGCTATCCAAACCACTGATGTACTGCAACTTTATACAACATGTTTTCAGCAGTATCTAAGCTGCTAATTAGGCTCAGGGATAATACCAGATCAGTATCTCAAGACATACAAGAATCCTGGATAGCTGCTTCTGCTTTCTTCCCTGAAAATAACCAGAAGAGATAACCCATTACTAATCATCTGTGGTCTACTTCAAAGTTTGGCCCCTCGTACAGCAACATTAAGATGTGCTTATATTAGTTACTGAGATGAAATCTACAAAATTGCCACATTATCATCCAAGAGCCCCAGGCACCATCAAACCATGCCAACAGGTGATGTATAGGCATGATGAACTCAATCCCATTCTGGGCTGCAGAATCCACAGCAGGACTAAAAGTGGAGGGAGATGGCTCACCTGCATCTCATGTCTAAAATATTTAGATCCAGGAGAATTACAGGTCAACACTTGATAAATCTAACTGAACCCCCTTTTCTTGCTAAGTTAATAAACTGAGTATCAGCTCACTTATGGATCCTTCTGGGTAAAATGTTAAACAAAATTAAAAACCACATCCACATTCTGAGGAGGCATTTGTTCATTAGTCCTCATTTTGCATTCTCCACTTTTCTTTCTTATTAACTACACCAGCACTAGAAGCTTATCAGTGATGACGGAGCTTCAGTTTTCATACATCTTAGGAAACGTACACAAGTGTTTTCAGAGGAAAGGCCTTGTTTTGATTAGAAATCATCCTTCTTAGATATTTATCTTTTTTTGGGACTACCTATCCCAGATAAATTCATCTGCACCCTCCCAAATTCCCTTACTGTGACTCTTCTTGGGCAAAAAATCCTTAATGATACCTTACAAGAAGTTTGGAAGTATTCTGTTTCCCTTGACCGCCCGAAATCTCCCATTCTTAATGTTCTGAGGACTTCAAAAAACTGCAGGCAAATTACTCTTTAGCTCCAAGAAAGAGAACCAGATCACTCTGGCTCCTCTAAGACTGATACCACAAAAGCCCCCTCGAGGGAATTACAGCCTCATAACATACAGTTGCCTATTATTTATTCTGTGGCCAGATTCTGCCAGCTGGTATAAATCAGGGCAGGTTCCTCGCCTTCAACAGAGGAAGCTGATTTATGCCAGCTGACAGTCTGGCTGCACACGCTCCACTTGCACAATGCTAGTTTTTAAAGAGACCTGTTAAAGTGCCCCAGGCACGTAAGAACCACGCTCGGGTCTTTACTTGGAAAATGTTGCTCCAAGGAATAGAACTGTGAGACCTTCCTGCTGTTCTCTGGGTGTACTGTTCAAATTCACTTGCTTTCTTAAGAGAAGAAAGTCTCTAAGCCCTGACAGAGCCACCATGACCTTGGGAACAAGTATGCATTTTCTAATATACCCTGCATAGACCAGTTTTTTTTAACTGAGACTTAATGCTTCATTAAACAAAGCCCATGGGAATATCAATGCAATGTTTTGGAAGAACTGATCAGTTGCACAGAGGGCAGAATTGATCTTTCAAAACTTGTGTTATTGGTAACTATAAACACACTATAAAGAATGTGGTGTGACTTGCAAATCACTGGCTAAATGTACAGCTTTGGCTGCTTGATAAATCTTTTACCTTAAAACCTCAGGTATCTACTTACAGAACATGGAACACCTCATCTGAGGGTATGGGCTGAAGTGCATGGGTACAAACAGAAGACAGTAGGAAACAGAAGACAGCTTTCTAATACCTCTGGTTTCAGATTGCCATTGGAAAGGCACAGTATTAATCCCAGGTGTCACTATAGGGATGAAACTGCTGGGTTGTCAACTGAAGCATGCTACCAGTATGAGGAAGCAGACTCCTCTATCTGTTCCTGAAATCTATTCATTTCAGTCAAATTTTTGCCAAAACACAGCTCTGGATGAGCAGAGAATTGGAATCCTGGAACCAGACTAACAGGATTGTTAATAATTAAAATTGGGGTTCCTTTGCATGACACAAATCTCTGAATACAGCTTGTTATTATGATATGAAACAAAGACTAGAAGACATCAGCAATTCAGAGCACTGCCATTTCTACCCAACAAGGAGCAAATGAACACATGGCTACAGGTCAACCTTAAAAATGCTGTCAGGGGAATGTTTTTGCTGCCCCACAAAGTGCTTCAACATTTCATACATTTTCATATTCACAACAGAGTGAAATCAAAATCATTCGAGGTGGTAGATATGGGGATGTCTGTATATGCATGCCCAGTGAGAGTGACAGCCCCCCAATATCCTGGGGAGAGTGGATAGGGGGAGCTCCAGTTTCAAATGTGCATTTTGTCAGTCAGGCCATGCACTTAATCCCATCTTTCTTCCACTGACCAGTGTTTATTCTAATTATTGATTATCTCACTATCTTTCTATATCATAAATTCCACTGTGGACTATGGAAGAAACAAAAACCGAAAAAAAAAAAAAAAAAANCCTGATGAAAGTTTAATGGAAACTGGTACATTTCCACAAATTGTCTCAGTTTTGACAAATCAGCATTTTCCCATGAAAAACAGTGTCAAAAACTCTCAACCAGCTCTAATTCTAACCAGATTAACTCAGGGATGAATGCCAGCAGGAAGTTCTTGCTAAATACCAGTTGTTTGAGCAAGGGAAAACTACTTCTTCCTGAGACTATCTTCCCAGAGGTGAAAAGGCTTTAAAACCCATATGAAAAAAAGGACAGAGATTTCCAGCTGCAACAACTACAATGGCATTCACAGTAAGAGAAAGCAAGGAAATGGCATATTTAAAAAAATATGCATGAACATGGACAAATCAGCAACTAGTATTTCCCCTGACACTGTTAATGTTATAGTTTCTTAAAATCTAGAACAGTTGCTAAAGCTTTGCACCAATGCAAACAAGCTGACATTAGTCTATATGAACTACTGGCCAGAGCCCTTAATACATGCTTCAATTTTAATTCTGCTTAAATCTGTAGCACCTATTGGACACATACAAAAGATGAGCATGCTGTCACCAGGAAGAAAATACAATTAAACAATTCCTGGTGAGATTTGTTAGTTCTAACTACTCCTCTGGATGAGATTCCATCAGTGGATGGCGTTTAGAAGCAATCTGCTCTCTTTACATATCTCCCCTAAACATCTGTACATGACTAAAACTGTGTTCTTTCAGGCAGTAGGATATAAAATGTTGTACTCAACAAATGCCAGTGCTGCTGCTCTGCTGCTATTGCCAGAGTGCAGACATAATACGAAAAACAACTGTTGAAGACTTAGCTGGGTCACTGAGAACCCAATTCTGCAAATGTTTAGTGTCAACCCATTGCTTACAGTGGCATTTGCCCTGTCCCAGTGTGTACACCCACTCCTTGCTGTAAAAGCAATCTATCCCTTGTAGTAAGAAGCCTCTCTGCTGTTTCTTAATATAACACCTGCCAGTGAAATTAGATTTCCAA
The DNA here is from genome assembly GCA_013400575.1 of Peucedramus taeniatus. NCBI lineage: Eukaryota > Metazoa > Chordata > Aves > Passeriformes > Fringillidae > Peucedramus > Peucedramus taeniatus. The sequence continues at coordinate 273,671 of WBNO01024519.1, forward strand.
AGGACTGTGGCTGTCAAAGCCAAGAGATGCTCTTTCTGATTTATTTTAGTCTATTTTAACCTTCCAGAATAAGAGTTCATAGAAAACCACAAGTATTTTTTCATCGCCTTTTATTTTATTCTTTAAACCATTTTATAAGAGTTTAATAAACACTTCCCATTATCCTACAGGAAAAAAAAAACAAACCACGAAACAACAAAAAACCCTTCTAACACCAACAAAATGTAAGGCTAAAAACCAATTAAGTAACCCAAATCTCAGCACTCACTCTCTTGGACTAGCATTCAGCCAACTTTCTTTTCCATATCAGGACTGGCTCTCCACTACTTCATGCTGAGAGCCCCTTGTACTCTTCAAAAACTTTAGAGACTGGTTGATTCCTCAGTCAATTTTACTTGAGTTTGCAATGCTCTGGCAATACAAAATGTCTAATGTTCCTGGGATGTGCCTACCTGGGTATGTCCCCTGAGCCAAAAGGCTCCACTGTGGCAAAGGAAGTGACGCTGTTGTCTCCCACCTGCCTCAGGGCACCCTTTCATTCCTCTGCTTGTCAGGTGCCTGAAGGGCTGTGGGAACCATGGTCAAATCAGGGCTGTAGCAGCCCATGTCCCCACTGCAGACCCCGGGACCACAGAGGTGGCTGGAAGCCCTGCCTTTCACTGTTCCACCAATGCTGGACTGCATTGGTAGCTGTGCCAGCCAGGGTGGAGATTGCACAGACCACTTTCATCAGAATCTGCCACTGCACGAGTGAGCATGTTTCATACCTAGCTGATATAAATGCACCCTGTTATGCAAGTTCAAAGAGTAACAGATGGGGCACAACCTGTTGGTTTTGCTCATTTTGGCAGTGCTGAAAGTAAGGCACAGCTCTTCTGAGGTCAGAGAAGTGGCAGTGCATGTAGCACATACATACATCACTGAGAAAAGAGTTCCTATGCCACAAATGCAAAAAAAAAAAAAATCAAAATATCACTAAAAATATCTTGCAGAGGAAATATAAGCATCGGAAACTCCAACAACTGGTGCTACAGTGATACTATGCTCTTTTTTTTTTTCTCCCCTCAAAAGAGTAAATGCTTTCTAAAAGCCTTTGAAAAAAATAAACTTGCAAAAACCCCCACAAACCAAACCGCGAGGAATTTTCCTTCTGGTAAGAGCCTGACACCATATTTCCTCCAATGTTCAGAGTTAACCTTGTCACAATGACAACTTTTATCAGGCACCATTTTAGTATCTTGCATCTTCGAAACTGTAATAATTCATCCCAGAAAGTAGTATTTCATTCTGAAGCAATGTTGTTTGACTAAATATAGGTCATATAATAGTAATTGTTTATAAAATATGAGTGAAAATATACTGCGAATATGAAAAACTCTGAATTACTCCATTGCCCTTTTCTTTGAAATTACTTTTGAAACTGTTTCAGGAAACCTGCTATAACTCTCTATAACTCTACTAATGCTAATGGAACTGTATTCATTTGCAGCAGCTTAAGATCTGGCTTATAATTTTTTAATAGAAACCATTCCGATACGGAATTCACCACCTGAGTATTAGAGAAGTGTATTAATGCCAAGGAACTAAAAATAGCAAGTAAACAAAAGTGTTTTTCAAAGTCTTAGGTATAAAAGTCTCACAATTCAAGGATACCCCATAAATAGAAGAAATTGCAATATCATCTCTGATATATCCCTACTTCCCTCCTGAAATACCTGGAAAAATGCCAGTTTTAATGGGGGGCAGGAATGCATTTTAGACTCAATCCTGTTACAAACATGTTCCATCCCGTTACAAGATGTTTGCTCTCCTACTTCCCTTTTGCAAACATCTCAAACTCTAAATTTGATTTTCATACTATAAAATTAACTAACTCTGATATGGCTGTAAAAAAATAGACAATAATGCAAATAGAGTTTGGCTGAATGGAGAAATTAAGTTCCTGATGTTCAGAGATGAACAATTATTACATGGATGATTCTAAGGAACAAATTTCTGGTTATGATAACCCAAAGACAAACTACAAATTCATATTCACTTGAACACACTAACACCAATTTCTTACGTGGGCAACTACTGTTTTGCACTGACATTAATTGATTAAATGCTCAATAAATTATTCAAAATCATTAAAAAAACCCCACACCTTATCCCTTTACTCTACGCAAAAAAAGTCAATTACTTGTGGGTAGTACAGGACATGAGGGTATCTTTTCCAAAGGAGATAATTCTTATTGAACCTGTTCATGAATTTGTGGGTTTGTCCAAAATCTTCATGGGAATGTGTCATTCTTGTCTAATATTTTGCTGTGAAGAATGTTAAAATGAAATTTTAGCTGGTGCTTTGTTAACCAGCCATCTGGTTAGTTAGTAGGCATACCTGGGAACTGAGATCTTCTGAGACTGATATATCTCCTTTTTTTCAGCCTCACTATACTGCTGAGTTATTACAAAATAAGTAGCTATTTTTTTTTCTGTTTTGTTTTCCCCCAAGCATTTGGCAGCTCTAATTTTCATTCTGGTGCCAAATAACTACCAATGTCCAAATCTCACACTTTCTGCTCCACAGAACTGCTGCTTTCTGATCAACTCTTCCTGTCATAATAGAATTCTATGGCACAATAGAATTCTATGGTGATTATCAAAACAGCTTTTGGAGCTATGGGACAGATTATCTGACAACAGGTCTACTCAGTTTTGGTTATTGTAGGGTGTGGATGAAGATGAAAAAAGCTGGAATAGTAACCAGTTTATGTTCTTTTTCCTCACTGGACCTATGACAAGAAAGAAGAACAAACTCTTGAGCCATGCCTGCTTTTAAAAATCGACCCATAGTTCAAGACTGTCCATAACTGATTGAGCAGAAAAAAATAGAGTATAATAATAAATAACACAAGATTAGCAAAAGCTGAGCTTCTCCATTTAAAGTTTTTTGCAATGGAAATCTGCAAAAGTTTGGGGTGGTCAAAATAAAAGCCATCACTAGATGAGTATGATTTATATTAATGAAAAATAATAGGAAATATATATATAAAAAAGTTAACAAGAAGCCACACACCTCAAATTTAATATAATTTTGAGTTGTGGGACACCATAGTGTCTTATTCTTACACTGTTCTTTTCTTCTGCCCTAAGCTTTCATGAGTAACTTTGCAGGTATGCAAAACCTGTTGACTTTGACAGGGCTGTTAATGAAGCATGAAGTTATTCAAAACTGCACATAGCTAAAGGCAGTAGCTATTCGAGAGTTATCTACTTTATGTTATTATGTTTCAGCCAAAATTTGGGATCACTACTGACCATGAATCAGCCAGACAGGAGAATCAGAGGGCCCAGAGCAAAGTTTCTAGAAGCCCAGGTGTCTCCACACCTTACCTGAAGACTAAAACTAGATGCGCCATCACAAGACATCTTAGAAGTCCACTTAATTCTTCACAAATGCTTCAGATGCAGTTTGCTGCAATCTGCTGTTCTCTTTTTAGGTTCACCACTTGTTCTGCAACAGGATTTAGGGCCTAACCTTGATATTACAGATGTTACCCACATAATTCACAGATGTGGGTAACTACTGGTAGGACAGAGACAGGGAGCTGCTCAGGGCAGGAATCTTGTTTTTGCAGCAGAACTTTAAGCTCACTGTATATTATAAATTATAATATGAAGAATATTGGAAGCCACAGACCCCAAAAACCTATCTAAGGACATTTTGGTAGAAGCAAGGTAAGGATTATAAAGTGTCACTTTTAAAGTGAGTCAAACAACACGCGCAGTCGGTGCTAGAGGAATGAGTGCTTTTCAGGGCAACGGCTCACAGCCACGGCTAAACTTTACCGCTCTTTGCAGAAACTCACACGAAACCCAAGTTTTGGTAACCAAGTGCAGACCCAAGCAGCAGCGGGCTCTGTGGCCACGCACAGGCCCTCGCTCCGAGAGCCACCCGAGGCACCATCCAGCCGTGTGGCCGCGGCCGTGCAGGACAGCCGGTGCCCGGCCGGAGCGGCGGTGCCGGGGCCGCAGCGCGCTGC